>OW203983.1:3000000-3544710 GCA_934047225.1 Ypsolopha sequella | reverse complement strand
CACCCAAAGGTTGTCTGGAAGAAATCGCTTTAAGCAATAAAACCGCCAATTGTTTGTTACCTACCTTATAACTGTTTTATCCTCTAAGCATTGTTTTTTTTCTTTTTAAATAGTGCACAATAAAGTGTATTAGTCTTGTCTTGAGAGTGAGTGTGTGTATGTGTGTGTCTGTTGCAGACGTACAAGAAGGAGGAGTGCGGGCAGGACGCGCACCTCCCTCTATACAGTCGCTCACGCAAGCACTTCACGTCGCGGCAACTCGCCGCCCTCAAGTTGCTCTACAAGTGGCGCGACCAGGAGGCGAGGGACCTTGACGAGAGCACCGGGTGAGTATGCATTCAAATTCAAATTCAAATAGTTTATTTTGCAAAGTAGGTATATAAAATACACGTTTCACAAGTCAAAATTTAATCTTATTAAAAAATATATATGTAATAAAATAATAAATGTACATGAACTAGATTAAAGGTTTATTTAATTTATGTAGCAATATATATACGATATAAATATATATTATACAAGGTGAAATCCAATCAACCGCCCGAACCCACACCGGAGACCCGGCCAGGGACCAGGAGCAAGGTTCAATGATCACCAACCGAGCCCTCAGCACGAATCTAGGCGTCCGACCAAATCCCATCCTATATACTACATACTAATAAGGTTACATATATAAATACATGCCTACCTCCGCCCATTCGATTAGTCTTGCTAAGAAGTTGCATACGTACACAATACACATGTCAGCAAACATCTTGAAAAAATCGACTCAGGAATTTCTCCCTTCGGTCCGCCAGAGAGTGACTATGATGAAGGTATTGTATGTTTGTTTAATTTTTCAATATATTAGCCCATCTCTGTACTGTGATGTGCACCGTGTACTCGGGATCTTATAGGGATATTTCTGAATCACACCACTTTATTTTTAGCTTATCTTCTTTTATATTCTCTTTTTTCTTTTTATACACAGCCTAATTATCAATTGTGCATTAAGGGAGGGGAGCTCCAAATTTGGTAGAGCACTCGCTTCTTATATTTCTTCAATAATTTACGGATGGAGAAGCACATCCGCACTAATCGGACTCTCTGAGGAATCTTGCTCGTGTTTTGTCTGAAAGATCTTTTATACTCGATCTGTATTTATTTTTGGAAAACACGAAATAATTCAGTCAATGCGACGTATATCGATCCATAAAGGTTATCGATTGCCAACTAAACACGAACAAATAGTCCTTTAACCTACCTATAAAACCTAGCCTTACCTAAACCTAACATATTGCCTAGCTATATGTTACAGTACGTAACCTACATTTACTAGTAGTTCCTGTCTTTATAACAAACTAAAGTAGCGGCATCAACTGAGGGCGCCTAAGACGTTTAAATGCCTAGCAAATTTCGGAATTATGAGCAACTTTCACCAGGGCTTTGACACCGTACCGGTCGGTTTTAATGTAATATTATTAAATAATCTATGTTTATAGGTAACTAGCTTTTGCCCGCGGCTTCGTCCGCTTTGATTAAGTTTTTGTATAGTCGTATCGAATCTGTAAATACTTTTCAGCTCATTAATTTTTTAGTACGTAGTTGACCTGACTCTGGTTTAGGGATATAGTGTTTTGGATTCTCATCATCTCTAATTTGATGTAAAGTGTCTTTGGACGAGCCGCTTTTCTGATCGACACTATTTTTTGTTCTCTGAATTAATCGTCTGCTAATGTCTCTGTGATGGTCTTTGATAACTGATTTAATCCCCTAGTAGTATGTTTGGCAAAGCTGAAGGCCAAGCCGCGTTTCTGAACGAAAATAGCCTATGTCCTATTCCAGGTTTCGAACTACATTTGTGCAAAGTTTCAGCCTAATCGGTTTAGTAGTTACGGCGTGAAGGAGTAACAAACATCCATCCATCCATGCAAACTTTCGCATTTATAATATTAGTGGGATGGGATAGTTTTATATAATAAATAATAATATGGAGAAATACACAAGGAAATAATAAAGGTTGGGTTTACTTAAATTTAATAAAAAAATACACTCGAATAAAATAAAAAATATAGGAATAAGGAATAAATAATACGCTGGGCCAGTTGGCAGGACCAGTAACTGGCCGTCAAGTACCAAGGAAATACCTCCTGTTTACGCTTGGCCAATAGCTGGTCTAGCCAACTGACCTGCGATAATGTAGAACGGTGGTGGTGAGTGTAAGGTGTGTGGTGTGCGCAGGTACCTGCTCCCGAATCACATGCTACTGTCACTGTCGGAGACGATGCCGCGCGAGGTGCAGGGCGTGCTCGCCTGCTGCAGCCCCACGCCGCCCTTCGTCAAGCAGAACCTCATCACTCTGCACCGGATCATTCTCTCGGTCAGTGCTCTACACATCGTCACCACATCTATGCCCTGGGGATGTCATTGACAATTCCCACTCGTACACTCATGATTATTATCTCCCAGTGTGATGGGTGGTGAGTCATATCGCCGTAGAGCTCGCGTATTGTAAAAAGAATACGTCTGAAGTTAGGCAATAAACCTGCGCACAACACGATTATCGGTCTCTTTGGCGGTTAGGAGTAGGGCGCGACGGGGGAACCGGGGGAAATCCCCAAACATCTCCGCCGCACGGCCCCGCCCCCATAAGCTACTGTTTGTTTCCCGCACATTTCGCGATTAGCTCCTCAGTCGACGTTTGTTTGCTGTGCTGCGTTCAAGCGTCCATTTTGCTCTCAAAGTACAGTCGCACACAAAAGTATATTGATTTTGAACGTGATGGTTTTCCACAGAAAAGAAAGAAAGATGATTTACGATGTATTCTGTTATATGAAGAAAGACGATAGAAACACAAGTTTGACACAGTGCAATTATGTTGTCAGTTTTAAATAAAAATCGTATAGCGAAATAGGTTTTTTTTTCTAGACTGTTTCTAGACTGTAGTTTCCTACACATTATGTACCCACTCGTACTTACCTCATTAGGTTGAATAATTATGCAATATCACCCGTCAGCTTGTAGTGACCGCAAGCACTTTTATGCGCGACCGTATACATGCGTAAACTCATCCCCGGCTAGCTTCAGACGTATTCTTTTTACAATACGCGAGCTGTACTTCGGGTACACATATGGAGCTAACGTGCCTTCCGAAGCACGCAGACCGAACACATCATCTTTACGGGATACTAACTGCTAGAGCTGAGGCCGGGCTCAAATGTGGAGGTACCACCATCTTACCCGCAAGCCCCCCCGAAGTTATTCGGTGGAGAGCTCCAATGCCATTACATTTCATGATGTAGGACCTATTAATAGCGGCATATATCTGCGATTTATTCCCAATTGCTGGTCCTTATATTTTAAAAAAAAACAGACAGCGGTGACACTGGTGCTAAGGGTTCTGCACCGCGCTCAGCAACCCGCCTGCCCAACGTGTGTGAGTAAGGGCATTTCTTCCAGGAGGACTGCCCAGAGTGGTGAAATCTTGGAAAGGCCTATGTCCAGCAGTAGACGAAGACAAATTGATGGGTGGATTGATGGGATTGGTACCCGTGACCTCCGGATTGGTGGTTAAGACATTCGAACCCGTAGACCACAGGGGCGGTCGTAATTTACTTATTGTATAATGTGTTGTTATTCGTTGCAGTGTCGCGAGCTGCCCCTAGAACCGGCCCTGTACCGCATGCCGGCTGGGATCAGGGCCGCACTCTCGCACCAACGCTCCGCCACCTCGCACCAAGCTGCCTTTCATGACCTGGCGTATCTACCTGACTACCGGTCTGTACCCTCTCTCAGCAAAACTAAGGGCTTATTAGTGAAGTCTGGATAGCCAAGACCTATGAGTCTGGAAAAATGCGGCAAATATAGTTCTTTTCACGATGGAAGTCCCGCGAATTAAGGCATTTTCGTATTTATGCTTCGATACTTAGTACTTCTTTCTTGAAAAGAACTTTACAAATAATTTTCCTTTGTTTGTAGTGGTTGTAGTTGTAGTATACACAGATGGTAAAAGAATCAGGTGAATTTCAACCATACACGCTACGCCCCTGATATAATAGCAAACATGTTGTGTGACAATTTCAACCATAGACGCTATGCTTCTGAAATAAAAGCAAACATGTGTGACAATTTCAACCGTAGACGCTATGCTCCTGAAATAAAAGCAAACATGTTGTGTGACAATTTCAACCATAGACGCTATGCTTCTGAAATAAAAGCAAACATGTGTGACAATTTCAACCGTAGACGCTATGCTCCTGAAATAAAAGCAAACATGTTGTGTGACAATTTCAACCATAGACGCTATGCTTCTGAAATAAAAGCAAACATGTGTGACAATTTCAACCGTAGACGCTATGCTCCTGAAATAAAAGCAAACATGTTGTGTGACAATTTCAACCGTAGACGCTATGCTCCTGAAATAAAAGCAAACATGTTGTGTGACAACTTCAACAAATTTTCTGGAGAACAAACGGTCAGGGTGTCGATAAGGGGTCACGACTTTTTCCCAAGTGCCCTCTTATGTACATGCCAACTGAACAAACGACAACTTAAATACTAATGAGACAATCGCAGGCAAGTACAGCAATACTTGAAATTTTCTGAGTTCATGGCAAGCCCACTGACTTAGGTCGCAGCTCGACGTCATGGTTCATAGCCACCACAATGGTGGTCGTGGACTCCTGTCGGTCGACTACTTGAGTAGTGTGATGTGATGTGTTGCAGCGAGGACCTGTCGGTCGCGCTGCTGTCGGAGTCGGCAGTGACGCCGTGGAGCGAGGCCGCTGCCAGCCAGCCCGAGGTGAGGCTGTTTCAGGGGGACACGACCTACGCAGGCAATACCCTTGTGAGTAATGAACAAAAGTGGAGGCTGCTTCTTGTCATCTTAGCGCAATCTGACAGGACAGACTTATACAGGACTTTTTACTATTTTGAAGTCTAAAAATATGTTTTCTGACTCAAAAAGACAATGTATCCAGAGACGTAAAAGAGTATATTAAAAAAATACCAACTGACATGTGTGTGTGTGAGGGAGCACGTGATAACCGCGTCCCTGTTGCAGGTGTCTGACTTGAACGCAGAGGCGAAGAGTTTCATCCCCCCCTTCGAGAGGTACCGCCGCTACCGCTCCCTGGCGCAGGTGACTATTCGCTACGAGTACTCATTTATATATTTGTACTCAGTTATAAAGTACGAGCAATCTCAAGTCATTTTATAACAAAAATGTCTACTCTAGTTGTGTTTTGGAAATTCGACCAGTTCCTGGCAAGGGGTTATATTAAGTCCTTACCTATGAAATCGGCGTTTTGTCGGCCATTTGATTTTTCTTTGACATCGGTCTGTTCACAATATGGAAAACTTGAAGTATCGCGTTATTTACGAAAACGAGTTCCACCGCGACACCAACGCTGCAGAAACAAACCATGTGGACGTCCGGAGATCCTAGTTGAAAACGAAGAATTAAAGGTGATCGTGGAAGCAGATCCATCGCAAACCAAGTCAGAGTTAACGGCAAGCTTCGGTGTGAGTGACAAAACAATTTTAATTCACTTGAAAGAAATTGGAAAGTGAAAAAGCTCGAGAAATTACCGCATGAATTGAGTGAAGCACACCAACAAACACGCATTGAGTGCTGCGTTACATTACTCAACCGTCACAATATCGGGGGAATTTTGAATCGTATTGTTACTTGTGATGAAAAATGGATCCTTTACGACAATCGGAAACGCTCTTCACAATGGTTCAACCCAGGAGTACCGACTAACTCCTGTCCTAAGCGCAAGTTGACTGAGAAAAAGGTACTGGTGAGTGTTTGGTGGACCAGTGCTGGTGTCATACCATTTTTCTTCTGTATTCACAGATTTTGGGAAAAATGTATAGTCATCGAGAAAATCGTCAATTTTAACAAAAAAAGCTATTCCCCCCAGTAAACGCAACGGCTCTCACCTGCCAGACTTGCATATCTTTACTGGGAGTTAATGTGATGTATCGGAAGCCGGAAACTGGTGATGATACTCGTCCATACAAACATCTTTTTCTATAGAACCAACCATCAAATCGCGAAGAAAAAAATACCTACTCGACCCAAATGTATGAAAAAAAACTGTTTTTTTTCAAGTTTTCTCGATATTTTTTCACGAAATGTTGTTCGTGTATTATCGGTAGTTTCTGGCTTCCGCAACATCATCTTAACAGGCCAAAACACAACTAGAGTATACTTTTTTGTTATAAAATGACGTGAGCTTTATGCTGCCTGCTCTCACTCTATTATGACCACAACTCCGCATCTTGTCTCCACAGATCGAAGAGTTAAAGGAATTCAAGGAGAAGGAAGCGAAGATAGCAGCCATAAGTAAAGGAGATGTTTTGATCGAAAACGAAGTTCTGTTGAAGGTGAAGGAGACGCAGGTGATCCTCCAGAAACAAGAAGAGACTCATCACACGACCGTGAGCACGCCGCCCACGGACACGTCATCAAACATGACGCAACGGAAGAGGAAGATGCAGACCGAGGAGTCGACCGTCGAACTGACGCCACGTGACAAACGGCCGCGCTCACGCCACGCCCCCGACGTCCCGCTCAAACCGCACTGCAACTACAAGAACGCTAACTACAAGAAGTTTTTCGACGACTCGGAAAAGTTCAAGCAGAAGTTCACACATAAATCTAAACCCAAGTTCAAAAAACACAAGAAGTGAATTATTTAAGTGAAAGTAATCAAAAACATATTTTAATGAAATTAAAGCAAATATTTTAAAAATATTTTTCTTTAAATCACTGAATGATATTTATTATTAAGCATGAAAACATTTCCGTATAGTTGCGGTCCAAACTACATCAAAATCGTATGGAATATGGGAAACGGCTCCAAGCGGACAGTAGCGGAACTAACAGCTACATATGGAAACCCAAGTATAGTTTCAAACGCAACTAATACGGAGATGTTTTCATGCTTAGGCTACTGGTGCATTATGAGTTCTATACGTAATGAAGAAAGACCATGCGCTCAACGCCCGCCATACTTATATCACACCCCCGACACTTCATAGTCCTCGCTCAAGTTATTTACCTACACTCTTACCTTACCTTTAATCGTAGAGAGGATAAACATTAGCCTGTCAGTTCTGAAATGGCCGCAAGTACTTGACAGACGGTGACAAAGATACTCTTTACTGGATACTTTTTCCTACGTGATGTGTCATCTTGATGAAAATTACTGTAAACATTTTGAAATAATAGTGTTTTTAGGAATAAATAAGTCTGCCAAGCCATATTTGGCCGGAAATTTTAACTAGTAGGTAGAAGTGAACGGATCCTTGTTAATTCATTAAATGCCCATAATTTTACAAGGATTGTACGACTTGGTTGGTGAAGAAGTTTATGTGACTGGTTGACCAAAAAGGGACTTGGAGGGATTGGAAACGTTTTATTTTTTTTTTGGAATTTTTGAATCTATGGTTTTTTGGCTTTGTTTTGGTCTAACCAGCATTATTTTAAGTGCCGTAGTTTTTTTTTTGTGAGTTGAGAAAGTTTTGTAGAAATTACACCTTACTACACACAGCGCAAACTAGTTTTTACTTCAAACTTCAAACGTGATTTACTCGAAATCAATTATTTTCCCTTGAGGTCCCTTTTTGGTCAACCACTCACATATTTTCTTTCTTTATCTTTCATAGTAATGTAAGAAAAATTTTACTAATATGTAAAAAGAACAATGTAGGGTAACTGAGGGTAATAATGTACCAGTCGACGGACAAATTTTATGAAGTTACGTCGTACGCATTTTTTGTTTGAGCTAGGTTAATACTCTATTTTAAAAGGAAGATGACAATGGAATCACACTATATATTTTCTTATTATTTGTTGTTATAGCGGGAATAGAAATAAACAATCTAGGTACCAATTACGATTCATGAGATACGGCCCGGTGACAGACGGACAGCGGAGGCTTACTACAATAGGTACAAATATGTATTATATGGTATAGGGTCCCATTGACACCCCTTGGGGACGGAACCCTGAAAAACCAATTAATCAGGTAAAAAAAATTAGGTTAATTTGACGCAATTAATTAATTGCTAGTCACAACGGTAAAAGAAAAATATTTATTCATGCTTAATTACAAAAATCATCAAAAATCAAACATTATTCATCATTAAATTAAATTAAATTGGTGTGTTTAAAAGCAAAAAGTATCTACTTGAATAAAAAACTTAAAAGGTCCGATAACAAAGTAAAAACAGTATGGAACATCATAAATACTGAAACTGGGAAAAGTAAGAAACGTGATAACGAGCTTAAGTTAAGTATTAACAATGAAGTCGTTACGGGAGATAAAGAGGTTGCGAATGCCTTTGAACAATTCTTTACTGAAATTCCTTCCTTAACAACTAAAGATTTAAATTCAAGCCCTGGGCTTGCGCAGGATCTTTTAATAGATAACGTACCGCAGTGTCTTTCTGTATTTGCTTTTAAACATATTAATTCATTAACTGTAATTAAAGCATTTAAATCGCTTAACTTGAAAAAAACCGAGGACTTATGGGGCTTATCTGTGAAAGTTATAAGTTCTGTTATTGATTTAATAGCTCCTTATTTGGCATTAATTTTTAATAAATGTGTAGATGATGGTGTCTTTCCTGACTTAATGAAGTTTAGTAAATTGATCCCCCTTTTTAAATCAGGCGACAACGGTGACCCATCAAACTATAGACCTGTGTCAGTTTTACCGGTTTTGAGTAAGGTTTTTGAAAAAATTGTTTTTAATCAATTGTTATTTCATTTTAATTTAAATAAATTGCTTCACTGTGAACAGTATGGATTCACTAGAGGGAGGTCAACCACAGATGCAGGAGTTGCTTTAGTTAAGCATATTTTTGATGCTTGGGAAGAAAAGCAGGATGCATTTGGTGTATTTTGTGACCTCTCGAAAGCCTTCGATTGCGTTAATCATGAAACACTCTTATGTAAATTAGATCACTACGGAGTGAGGGGCAAATCTTTGGCGTTAATGAAGTCGTATCTTAGTGATCGTATTCAAAAGGTAGACATTAACGGGGTAAAATCATGTGGAGCATTAGTTAAAATGGGTGTCCCGCAGGGTTCCATATTGGGGCCCTTGCTGTTTTTAATTTACATAAATGACCTTCCCTATTTAATTAAAGACTTAACTAAGATAGTACTATTCGCAGACGACACGTCACTTATTTTTAAAGTTAATAGACGTAAAGATATCCTTGACGACGCGAATACAACTTTATCACTAGTGCTTGATTGGTTTACTGTAAATAATTTAGTTTTAAACGCAAAAAAGACGAAATGTATAAAATTCACGTTACCAAATGTAATTCAAGTGGATTGTAATTTGCTTTTGCAGGGGTCCAAGCTGGAGTTAGTTAACGAAACTAAGTTTTTGGGCATTACGGTAGACTCTCGTCTTCAGTGGGGTCCCCACATAGAAGCCCTATGTGGTAGACTTAGTTCGGCCGCATACGCTGTTAGACGCATAAGGCAAATTACTGATGTAGATACTGCTAGACTAGTCTATTTTAGTTACTTTCACAGCATTTTGTCATACGGCATGCTGTTATGGGGTAGAGCCGCGGATACAGACGCAGTCTTTGTTTTGCAGAAGAGAGCAATTCGGGCTATTTATAATATGAAGCACCGGGATTCATTAAGAGAAAAGTTCAAAGAAATTAATATATTAACTGTTCCTTGTGAATATATTTACCAAGTCCTTAGATATGTCAGAAAAAATGTTGAGTCTCTCCCAAGGCTTGGTGAGCAACATTGTAAGGAAACCAGAAATAAGTATAAACTGGCTTTTCCAAAAATCAGACTCGCCAAAGTGAGTACCTCTTTCGTAGGACATGGTATAAGATTTTACAATAAACTTCCAAAGGAGGTCCTTACTTTGTCAGAGAATAAGTTTAAACAGTATATTAAGCAGGGCCTACTGAAAAAGGCATATTATAAAATAAATGAATATTTGGATGATGGTGAAGCATGGTGTTATAGTGATACTGATTTTAATGAAAGTAGGTAATAATTTAATTAATTAATATAATTTCCTAACTTTTGATTCCTCTTAAGAGTTAACATTAATTAATTACAGACTGTAAAAGGAAATAGACTATATGAGACAGGTAGGCAAAGATATATATGTTTTTCTTTTTTCATTAACCTGAATTCCTGCTGTCTTGTATTTTCTTATCCCTTGGTTAAAGTAGATATAAGTAATTTGATGTATAGTATAAGTTTATGTTAAAAAAAAAAGACATGATCTTGCCAAGTTTCTTGCCCGTTCTTCTTAGCAAGACTAATCGAATGGGCGGAGGTAGGCATGTATTTATATATGTAACCTATTACTATGTAGTATATAGGATGGGATTTGGTCGGCTGCCTGGATTCGTGCTGGGGGCTCGGTTGGTGATCATTGAACCTGTTCCTGGTCCCTGGCCGGGTCTCCGGTATGGGTTCGGGCGGTTGATTGGATTTCATCTTGTATAATAATATTTTACCTATAATTTTAATCGTATATATATTGCTACATAAATTAAAAAAAAACATTTAATCTAAGTAGTTCATGTACATTTATTATTTTATTACATATATTTTTATAAGATTAAAATTTGACTTGTGAAACGTGTATTATATATACCTACTTTGCAAAATAAACTTTTTGAATTTTGAATTTTGAATTTTTGAATTATCATCTGATGAAGTAAACACATCACTGCTTCACTGCTCCTCAGTTGCTTTCGGCATTACTATGCTTTCCTCAGAATAAGGAATACCTTATTCTAAGATGCTTTCGGCCTCCCGGATCGATACGACGCTCCGCGAACTGGTGTACAGTCGCGTTCATAACTGTATTCGATCGATTGTTCATTGACGACAACCGGTAGGCCTTCATTGAACAGCGCAATTTCCACAGTTTTATAACATATTTTTACTTGTGGCAACTTGTTCACGAGAGCGTTGCTAACAAAGAATGAATCATAATAACGTTATGATAATTTCAGCACTCCTACGTATTACTAATATTTTTTCTATTAATTAAAAGGAAATAATTTGGTATAAATTTTGCCAAGGTTTTTTCTCCAAAAATGTATGTTACCTTTTTCCTTTATGTAAAACGATATGTCTATGGGCTGGACTGCATAATTTTTTTATGTGTTGTCAAACTGTCAAAGATTGTTTGTAAATGTTTGGCAACAGTCTTTGAATATGATTGATTTGTGTGATTACATATTTAAATATGCAAAAAAACATACTATTTTAAAAATACAGGCACGAATAATTGTGTATGATGCGCATTGTTTCTTTAAAAAATAAACTAATAATTAATTAATTTACTCTTTAAAAAAAAAACAGATAGATGAAGTTATGGATACTTTAGTCGGACACTCGGACCAGGTACAACTAATCGCAATAGCTATTAAAATTGTTTTATATTATTATTAAACATCACCCTAATTATAATTTGTAGAGATAATAATTGCGTGCGCGACTGTACCCATGCGCAGCTATCACCTCCGCGTTTCGTTCGCCGTTAGACTTACGTGCCTCGGCCGTGTACTAATAGTGTGCTTACTAAAATTAAGTTTGAAGTAATACTTTTCAAGTACTAATGCTACCCTTTTATTGTGAAATATTAACCTTGTTATTATACCTATAGATATCTTGAACACTTGAATTTGCAATTTACTTTCTCTACAAGATATCTCTAAGTCAGAATCTTAAATTCCCTGATACCAATCTCACTTAAATATATCTAAAGTTTACCTCGATAGTTGTCTGAAATCTGTCTTCATTATTTCTGAAATACTGTGCCCTTTTTTACCTAATTATTCCTACACAGGTATCTACAGGTTATCTTGAGGGATGTTGAGGATTTAAACAAGACAAGGGCCAATATTTGCAAAAATCTCTCCAAGATATCTACAATCCTTTTTTAATAAGAAATGAAGGATAAGCGGGAACAGGGATCATAGTCAACAGAAGGTAAATTTGAAATAAGTAGAAAAAACTTGCTTAGGTTATTATTTTAGAACTCTGCTTAGTGGGCTTATTGTAATCACAGTTAATTATTGTAATAACAATTTTTTTTTCTCAAAAGCAAACTTTACTATCAGCGCATAGCTCCCCATATTCACAGTTAAAAGACTTTTTTTTTTACTTTTTGTACTAGTTATGACCTTTTCTTTAAGCTTCTTGAGTCCGGTTTATTTTTAAAAGCGATATTCTGCGGACCGTGTTATTTTTTTCAAGTTTTTGTTTTCGCTCAACCATTGTTATCGAGACATTTTAGGAGATGGCACTATTTACTTAATTTTGAAAAAACACTGACAATGATCTTTCTTCCCGCGTACCCTTCAAATGCTACTTGGGGTGACAACACACCAGATGATGGCTTGTTTTTCACCACTACTAGAAGGTTGATTTATCTCGAAATTCTTTAAAATATGATCGTATTACGCCCTTGTTCCAGCGACAGATCCAGATAAATATTTTGGTCGGGGGGCTGTACGGCCTGTACGATAAACAAACCTCTGCGCGAGTGGCCACAAGACAGTGTAAAGATCTATTATCTACGTACCAAATACTACATAAAATATAAATATGAAATATTTTTTATTATTGTCTAACTCTAAAATAACAATACAAAGAGAAACTAAGTAGTATTTAATATCCTATTCATTGGATATTTCGTCTGAGGTGTCATCCTTTGACTTGATTTTGTTTTTGAACCGTCTGTAGCTGGAGTCGTCGGTGGTCGTGCGCTCCTTGGCCACGCCCTTCCCGTCGTGCTTGGACTTGTGGACGTGTTTCTTCTTGCTGTCGGCTTCTTTCTTGCGCGCGCGCACGCGTACGCCGGGTGCGGTGCGCGGGGGACGCTCGGTGGTAGAGCGCTCCTCCTCCGGCATCACTTCGCGCTTCAGTGAGCTCTTGAACGTCTGGCCGCGCGTCGGCTCGTGAACCGAGTACGTGATGCGGTCGCGATGGATCTGAACAACAAACGGGGTATCAACGACTAATTCTAATACTTAGGCCCTTTTATATTATTACAGTAATATAGGCTAAAACTACAATTAGTACATTGTTCACCGAGGGAAGATTACCAACGAGGGTGTAGTTTGAGGCCCGAGGCGAAGCCAAGGGCCTCAATACACACGGGTTGGGAATCGCACTTTCTCCCGAGTGATACATAGTGCTTTATACTACACCTGCGAGGAAATACTCGTAGTATAATTTTACTTTTAATCAAGATACAATAAAAGAAACCGACTGACTCGCGTGCGATTGTCACTTTTTATTTCCTTCTTATTTTTTATTATGTACAGGAAAAGCAAGTGGCCAGTATCATGTTTCGAGTTTTATGTACGAGTTCGCAAAATAATACTGGCCACTTGCCCACTTGCTCATTCTTTATGTTATTTAAAAAAAAACAGCACGTTAACAATGGATTTTCATACACTTTTTCCGCCCGCATATTTGTATGACAGTAATGACGTATTTTCTGCATCGTTTTCAACAAAGAAAGAAGGTACTTTCCGAGCAGATGTTGTATAAATTAAATTTTTGGTATGAAGGTTTCGTGCGTCATTTTTACACCGTCCAAGCTCCGAAAGATTTTAGATTGTTTATTTATTACTTTTTATAACTTATGTACTCGCCACTACAGATAAGCCAATTTGCTTTCGCTAGTGGCTATATAGTTTAGGTTAAAATTCTTTGTAATCGGGATTAATAAAGATATAAAAAAAAGGATAGCAGTCAATTCCCTTCTTTCTAAAGAAAATTATATTCTTTGTTTGTTTGAATATAATAATGACATGACAAATTTCTTTTTTATTTGGGGAATTGATTTCATTACAGTCATGACGTCATCAAACATGTTTATAGATAATATCATAAAATTCTGAAATGTTTTTTTAATAGGATCAATGTAAGAAACCTAATTTGTTACAAATAAACGAGTTATAATTACTTACAAATGTAATAGTACTTAATAATTTACTAATGTATTAGAGATGTATACTGACCCGGTACTCAAGAGAGACGAAGCACTCCTCCTCGTCTTCACAGATGAGCGAGTTGACATCAGCAGGTTTGGGCGCGTCCACTGGCCGTCGGCCCACGCGCACGAATCGCCACAGCGTGCGCACGCGCGGACCGCAAGACTTCAGTATCTCGTTCACCTGATACGTGTGGGACGACACGGTTATTAGAATATAATTGTACCTGTGTTAAAAGATAATTATTTCATAGTAAATAATTATAACTTAATCGGGTCTAGCCTAGCTCTCACAAAACAATTTCAATTAGGGCGTAAGTTAGTACATTTCTAGTAATTTTGCGCCGCCTCTTTCGAGCGTCATCCGAAAATGACTCTATTGATAAGGTTATTTCCCTTAAACGGTACGTTTAAAAATTATGAAAACTATATATGTCGTATCCTGTCTAAAAGGAAGCCAGTCGGAACGTCAAGCGCGCCACGTGTTTGCAACTGCAACGCCCTCTACCGACGTGAAGTACTTCGACAGAGTCTCGGTGACTGTCGGAACGATCAGTCTTGTGTTCTATGATCAGTCTACATTGGAGCGTCCGTCAAGAAACACCTTGAAACTGTCCTTCGTTCCGTGCTAGCTTTTGTCATAGTTTATTAGAATTGTGAAGACTGTGTTACCCGCAAGGCCTAACAAATCATTATTATTATCCGAAATATATATTGTTAGTTACATCATTTAAGGAAATTATTATCGCGTATAAGAAACAGCATGAAAATATTGTTCAAAGTCAAGCTGTTTTTAGACTAAAATTAAGTCAAATCCGCCAAGACGAGCCAAAGGAAGCGGGGCACTACGTACCTTTTCTCGAAGCGTTTCGTCATATTTTCGAACCCTCATAGCTTCGGTCTAGATAATATTGGTTATTTCTTTGAAACCACTCACGGTATTTGTATTATTTTCTCCTATTTTGCGCTATCCGGAGACCCAGGGCTCTACCGCGTAATTCTCATTTGTATCAACTTCAAGCAAATGCATTCGAAATTCAACGCGTGCAAAAGAGATGGCATGTTAGGCGGGCGTCGTCGCACGCACGTCAAATTTCAATCTCAAGTTGATGTTGATGAAAATGAGAATTACGCGGTAGACCCACCAGTGACGTCGTAATGCAGTGCGCGCTGATATGAACGTTATTCCAATATAGTTTCTCTCGATGTTTGTACGGACAGAAGTCGACTGAAGGACGTTGGCGACTACTTGCCCCTTAAGGACCTTCAGAAACTAAACTGCGTTTAGAGACGTTTTTGAATCGTTTTAAACTTTCTACATACAAAATGAAAAAACGGGACATTCTTAAAACCGTAGAAGCTTTAATTAACCTACACCAAGTAACTAAAATACCTCCCAAATAAATTATAGGTAAAATGGTTCAAAAACTGATAAAAGCTTGAACTTTTTAAATTCAAAAAAACTACACACAAGAGAAATACAATAATCTAAGATAATGATGATTATAAACATCTAATTTATCATATAAAATAATACTTTTCATACATAATATTGTGAAAAGTATTTTTTTTCTCTATTTTGCGCTAGTTATCCGGCGACGCAGCGATCGCGGTAACAGCCACTTTGCACGCTGATTGAACGTTATTTCAGCTGCTAATTTAAAAAGAATGCATAAAGAATGTTTAATTTCGAACATGAGCTCAATCGGTCAAGGGGATTCCGAAAGATGGGTTTTGAGAGGTACTACATTGCGAGTTATAAGTTCGGGGCGACCTCTCATTAAACAATCTCAATTTAAGATATATTTTGTATACACTTTTTTAGAAACAATATTTTGTCTTTAAAAAGCTTTTTAGGGTTCCTGTATCATGATTAACGGAGAAAGAAAACCAGTAATTGTCCAGGATAAATCGATTAACTATGTGGAAGAATATACTCGTATATTTAGGACAGAATACAACCTTTACTAACTTAACAACTAAAGAAGTCGAGCGTAGAATAAAGAAAGCATGGAATAGATTTTGGTCTCTAAAAGTAATATTTAAGTTCAACATTCCAAATAACCTCAAGAAAAAAGCTATGGATACAATAATCCTTCCAACTTTATATGGTTGCCAGACCTGGGCTATACTGGTACTTCAAAGAGCGGCTGAGAGAAGCATGCTAGGATTGAGAATGACCGAGTGTGGAATACTGATCGAGATCGAACAAAAGTGATCGACGCCCCGAAATTGGTTGGCCATGTAGCTAGAACAAAAGATGACCGCTGTAGTGAGAAAGTCCTCCACTGGTATCCTCGCGAAACCACCAGACCACGAGGCAGCAGGCCCAGACGTCGATGGAGGGACGATCGCTTCCTCTGTTACCTGGACAAGACTAGCCAAAGAAAGAAAAACTTGGCATCGAATAGAGGAGGTCTTTGTCCCAGAATTGGTATCCCATCAATCGGAAGTGACATGATAATATTTAATTTATTTTAATGAAATTCAATTTATAATCGAACTTTTTCATTTTAATTTTTAATTTCCTTTTTCACTAGTTTCTGAATTTAGTGCATTATAATTGTTACTTAAATTGTTAATTAATATATATAATATTTAAATAATTTTTGTCTTTGAAACATAAACAATAAGAAATACAATTAAATCTATTTAAGTACTATAAAATAAAAACAGTTGAATAACTTTTGTTTCTATTAAAATAAAGTAAAAAATATATAATGTTTAATTTTCAACAACGTAATTTGTTAAATTACTTTAAATGTCAATACAAAAATACATACTAAAGTGCGTTTCATAAAATAATACCGATGCCGTAATGTTGGCACCAACGACTTATAAACGAGATGATTTGATAAAATAAAATTGTATGTCTATGGATTGGATAAAATTGCTGCCACCAACATAACAGCATAGGTACTATTCAAAATTCAAATTCAAATTCAAAAATTTCATTTTGCAAAGTAGGTATATATAATACACGTTTCACAAGTCAAATTTTAATCTTATAAAAATATATGTAATAAAATAATAAATGTACATGAACTACTTAGATTAAATGTTTTTTTAATTTATGTAGCAATATATATACGATTAAAATTATAGGTAAAATATTATTATACAAGGTGAAATCCAATCAACCACCCGAACCCATACCGGAGACCCGGCCAGGGACCAGGAGCAAGGTTCAATGATCACCAACCGACGTTATTCTATGAAGTATATTCTATGAATCGTATTCTATGAAACGCACTTTACCACCGTCGCCAACTCTAAGTCACTGTCATATGATGAATCTTTTTTATTTCCACGCATTTAACGAACTAAAAGTTGCACGCAGTGTACAGATTTCATAGGTTCGAACATGACCAAATCGGTCAAGGGGTTGCTGAGATATGGGGTTGTAAGAGAGGGTCCGCGAGATCACAGTTCGGGGCGAACTACTAGTAAGAGAAAGTATAAATATGTCTGTTTGCTTATACCTTGATCTGCTCAGCACCGTCGCAGGCGTGCTGCGAGCGCGGCGGCACGCCGTACGGGTGCAGACAGGCGCGGTCCTCGCTCGTCAGCGATTCCAGTTGGAACGCGCACTTGGGCGGCGCTTCGATGTGCTCCTGTGTACACACACAACATACCACCCTCAGTACATCGCCGAGCTAATGTCGCCTAGTCGACAGCCAAGCCAAGTCAAGCAACTTAAGGGTATTTAGGTCTCCACACCTAGTATGGCTATTTTACCTGCAGAAGTACTAACAGTTCTTATTACTCAATCTTAAGACCCGAGTTTTAACTCGAATTTTAATTCGCCTGGACAAGCTTATACCATTTAGCGTTTCGAAATTATGTACAATATTAATTAATATATAAATTGAGTGCATAAAAGTGCATTGCTGACGGTGAAGGAAAATTGTGAGATAAACCTGCGTACCCTGAAGTATGGCCATAAAGCTCACGGTAAATTCTTACTCACGTTGGGACACAAAAGTCGTGGGTGAAAAGGGGGTGTACAAGTGTTAACTGTGTATTGACAGTCTACATTCAGAAACATGGAAACATAAATGTGACGATATTGTAACTATCTCAATCAGGTGGGAATGACGTCTGTAGGACATAAACCAGTAACAATGTGTCTCACCCAGCCGATATCATCGCAGTGCTTGGGCTCCTCGTAGCAGATGTAGTAGCTGACGCCCTTGGATCCGTCCGCGTGCGCGCTGCCCGTCCACGTGTACCAGTTGTCACCGAACTTGAACATGCTGTTGACATGCTTCTGCTTGTAAATCAGAGGGAACAGCATGTCGTTGGGATGGGTGGGGCGCGTCCAGCGCTCCGTGGTGGTTGGCTCGGTCTTCGTCTCCTCCTCGGAAGTTCGGGGCTTCTCCGTGGACTTCCGTTTCCGGATGAAGGGCATAATCGGAACGTCGAGGTCCTTCTTCTTATGGTCCCAGGTTTCGGGCGTGTCCTCGTCGGGCCTGGACTCGTCCTGCTCCGAGTGCACGACCATCTTCACTTTGATGCCGAGCACGGCGTGTGCGGCCAGCAGCAGCACGACCTGTCCGAGCCCCGGCATGGCGCTCTCTCCCGACTCGGCGCCGACACTCTCTACTCAACGACTCTCCTGCGCCATTGTTATACATTCGCAACGAGGAAGTTGTTAATAGCACTGCGATAAGGGAGGTTTATTTGTAAATACTTGTGCGGGTTTTGGTCGCGGAACGTGCTTATCTACGATAATGGACGCTGCGGATACAGTTAACAGCTAAAGCTAACCTTCCGAGGCACGCGGCTTGCGTTTGTAACATAATGAACTTGTAATATTCCACAAATCCATCCATCCAATACTATTTTGAGCAATATTTGTAATGGGGTTCTAGAAAACGGCCCTAAGGATTTATTAACCTGCGCCGAATCACTCAAAAAATTACAATTTGAGGTAGGTTTGTAGATCGTTTGTTTACCGTTTTTTCTTTGAAAACATTGTTTGGTATCCTAAGGGTGATTTTTTTTGGGTGCGGCTAGTTTCTTCACAACCCGACCCAAATAAACCAGGGTCTGATGATGGGACTGGAAGGTGGATACGGGATCTCCTCAACGGACAACAGCAGACCCTTTGAGTTTGGGCTTATTTGATTGGTTTTTATTAGAACCTATTGATTAAAATGATAGGTAAAATATATACCTATTATATAAGGTGAAATCAAATCAACCGCCCGAACCCATACCGGAGAACCGGCCAAGGATCAGTAACAATGATCACCAACCGAGCCCCCAGCACGAATCTAGGCACATACTAGCACATACTAATAAGGTTACATATATAAATACATGCCTACCTCCGCCCATTCGATTAGTCTTGCTAAGAAGAGGGCCGTTAATAAAATTTATTAATTTTACCCCGAAAAAATTGTCCAGACAAACGGACAGACAGACAAACAGAGGGACAACAAATTAATCCTAAAAGAGTTTCGTTTTTTCATTTTGAGTAATACTTAGCGATTTATCCCAAGTAAGAAGTGTACCTATATAATTTGCAAAAACTTCACTTATTGGAGCTGAAATGGTGATGAGCCAACCAATACTAGAGGGCAATTTCACGAAAAGGTCATTGACCTTTGATACAGATCTCAGTAAGTATAAGTAAATTAATTTGTGTTTCAATAACGATCAAAAAATTATTTTTTTAGAGTAACATATATTATTTTCCCGCATAAAAGTATGAATTAATTCCAAATCCATTCAGTTTTGTTGTTATGACTATGGCACGATGTAGCTAAATCACACATACGCATATTTTGTTGAGTTTTGAACGGAAAAATTAATTTCAATGTCTTTGGGAGATATTTATAGCTAGCAAAAAAAGGCACAGGTTCCACGTCTTACGGGCGCCAAATCTAGGCGTAGCGTAGACTGACATTAACTTGCTGCCGCTGACTGCATCAGTGAATTTAAGTATTTTTGGAAAAAGGGGTGCTTTTCTTGACCCGAATAACGCGGTATTTGCAATTTGAGTAGATATCATTCACACTAATTTTATTAAAAAAAAAACAACAAAATCGCGAAAGCGATACCTGAGACAAAATCGATAAAAAGTGTAAAATAGAGGGTTACAAAAAATGTATTGACAGTACAAATATAAATCGATTAACGTGGTTTGTGCAAATTGAATTCCTTAAAGTTCAACCAAGAAAATATATTTTTTATGGCTATACGTAACCTAATTATTGCAACAAAATCATCCGAAATCTGACATTTTAGTTTTCATTTTATTTTTAGTTGACATTTTAGGTTTCTGTTTGCATTTTAGTTCCCCTTAATATACAGTTTAAACTTATTCGCTGGCAAAGTAAGGACCTCTTCTGGAAGTTTATTGTAAAATCTTATACCATGCCCTACGAAAGAGGCACTCACCTTGGCAAGTCTGATTTTTGGAAAAGCCAGTTTATAATTATTTCTGGTTTCTTTACAGTATTGCTCGCCAATCCCTGGGAAAGACTCAATATTTTTTCTGACATATCTAAGAACTTGGTAAATAGATTGCGATGCGAGCATCTTGTGAAGGAAAGAGGAACCGCCAGAATGAAATAAACGCAAGAATAAGTTATTGCTTTTATTTAAGTTTAAAGACAGAGTATAAAATAAAAATACTGCATTTTGGTATCAACCGTTTTCCATAAAATTTGATTATGAAAATTAAGCATTTCGACAAATACACGTTTTACATCTATAAAATAAAAATTAAAGCATGAGTTGTATCCCTAGACTAATCATTTCTTTATCTAATTATAGAAATTGTATATCGTATAGTACAAATAAAAAGCGAGTGAAGTTTGGACCATTGTTAGGAATTTAAGTTTTCCATAGTGCTCAATATTTTACATTAGCATAAGAACTTCGTATTTACAACATACATACGTATCTAATAGATGCTACTGAGTGACAGCATTCGGGAGGTAAATAGACAAGATAGCATCACTAAGGCAGAAAGGGTGTTATTGTACATGTTACATCGCTAACTTAAGTAGCTCGCCTAACTGCACCTGGCTGATATAAGTGCGACTTGACGCACAGTACACGAACCAACTATTATCTACTCACTTAATTTAATACTAATTATACCTCTATCTGTTTGATAGCTTAATAAACGACATTGGTTCCATCAGTGTATAGTGATTCAATATACTACATACAATGCAAACTAAGATCGATGGCTAATATCTAAAGTGCTTATTCACTATCTATCATTAGGCTCATTAAAGTAAGCCGTTCGTTTCTGGCCTCGGTTCACGCGAAACCGAGGGAGAGAGCTTGTATTGTCAAAGAAACCGCCACCTATCTCGCTCGCACTCACTCCACACGCTACCATTTGTCGTGTGTCAGTCACCTACGATCCTAGCAATCTACTAAACGTTTCTCTACTATCATAGAATGTTTCATGCATTTACAAGAACATAAGTACTTATCATATTCCTACTTGCATCTACCTAAGTTGAGCGCTTACGTGTAACGCATACGTCATCGTTCATCCACACACTCATAGACAAACCACGCCGCCGATATATATATTTATTAGCTGATATTCGATAATATAAAAAATATTGAAACTAAACTGACACTAAACTATGAGCACGTTTTTGAAACGACAGAACATAAAAAGGTCGTACTATCTTAAATATTACGGAGACTTGGTCCCACAAATCATTGTGGATGCACCAAGAGGTTTTCTCGCTTCCACACGACGCGGAGCGGCAGCGAGCGAGCGTGATGACACGAGGTTCGTTGTCGTGTTGGTTACCCACCATATTTGTAGAATAACTACTAAGCCAGCCTCGAACCAATGATCACAATCATAGACGAATACAGCCTACAGACTCCTCATAACAGGCGACCGATTTCTGTCAACACATCTGACTGAACGAGCAGATATAATTCGCCACTCAAAAATTATCTGTTTCGGTTGGCTAAACCAAAATGGGTTCTATATTAATTACGTTAGAGTCTTCGTCTTCGGGAAATATAAGTTTGTGGCGCTATAAGTAAGATTGGAAGAGCCAATAGGATTGCAGTATCCCGTTTCTCATGGCTCGGCTTGTTGACAGAATTATTTGTACGCAAGATGTTGAACAATAGACGTCTTTCTGTGCTGTATTGTCTATGATCACAATAGACGTAGTCATAAGACGTTGCCACTCTGATATCTGTGTATCAAACTACGAGTAGTGACCACGTATCTTTGTCTATACCACAGATTAAAGAAGTAAAGATTAAGTAAGTTTGGCATCGCTGTACTGTCTGTGTAGCGTTGATTTCAAATTAAAACGCCTTTTATTAATTTTTCAATGCATGTGCTCGTAAAGGCCCACTTTTTATGCATCAAAACCGAACAGAAAGTCGATTATTTTGTCCTAGGGCTTTATTATTATTATTATTTTTAATTTGTTTGCAATGGTTGGCTAACCTGCAGCCTTTCCTGTGTACCATAGATGTTATCCTTTTTTTCCACTGTTTAACGGCTCTGGATACAATCCTTTTGAGCCAATCATAATTTAAAGTTCACAAGATTATATTTGTTTTCATTTCCTCACACTATGCATTGAAAAACGTAGTATGATACACGGGCTTAAGAGCAATAACTTACTCGGTTACGTTTAAAATAATTTATTCCTTTGCGCCCTTGTAGCATAAACTAGTATTAGCATTATTCTATCGATACGCTCGACGTAGTTACTACACTAGTCACGCACACTATCTACAACTGCACACTAACAAAAAACGGACACGCTTAAAAACCAAAAGACTATATTTATGTGATCGTTGGTCCGAGGAGCCGGCAATCAGCTCGTGAGAAGCGTATCTTTTACCTGTTTTAATATATTTGAATTATTTAAAATATTATGACTTTACTATTATAAAATTATGCTTTACTTTATCTACATACTTCTAGATATTTGAGAATAGCGTATTGTTTCGATGATTTCGAGAGATATTTCTATAATTAATTTGAAAGGTATCATAGTCCAGTGAGATAAAGTCTATCGCTGTCAGTCAGCGATAGACTTTATCTCGTGTGATACCAAAATAAAAGACTATTATCTATGGTAACTTCATTGCATCAGAACATCATGTAGAGTGAACGAGAGGGAAGTGATGGAAGATCAACTTGCTTACTCGTGCGTGACACACCCCCGCCAATTTAATTACTTATTACTCTGAAACGCGTAACTACCTTGTCCATACACGCTTGTGCACACACACACACAGACACGCAACAAACTCGAGTACTTACTGCAGCACGCGATCGTGCATGCGATTGGCGGGCGACGACAAACTGGCGGTGAGAGGCGAGTGTCGCTTCTTTACGGAAAAATAGTTTATATTCTTTGCTCTAGCGCGTGTCGAGGAGGGCGTGCGAGGGGCGGGCGGGGAGGGGCGCTGAACCCACTATAGAACACGACGCATGCGGCGTGTGAGACAGCAACAACAGTACAAAAATATTTAAAACATAATCAGTCGAATATAAATCAGTCAACAGGCGACTTCGTGGAGAATCATAGCACAATTTGTTAAACATATTTAAATAAATATAACTTTCTGATGTAACATAATCATATAAAGTAGATGTGCGATCGCCAGCTTCGGACTGGCCCTTAGGACCCCGGGTGGCATTGTGTTTTTTTTTTAAAAATTCCCAGTCTACATTTTTTGTAAATACGCAAAATGACGAGCTTAGATGACAACATGCTTATTTTTATTACTTGCAATTAATATTTATTACAAGAAATTGCTGTTTTTACTCTATATCTCGATAGCTAAGCTTCGTATAATGAGACAAATTATGAAATAGGTAGTTTTGCAAAATCGTTAGACGTTACGCGTTAAACTTTAAAATGTTATTTTCGTGTGTTAACTATTTTGCGTGTATATTGGTAGTATAGTGAGCCTGGGGGAGGGGGGCTAGTCCGACACTGGTGACCGCAAGTATGAGTGCGAAAGAGAGAGGTGTGTCTAGTGTAGACGAGGTCACGTCTGCTGGTACGCGAGGCGGTGCAGCAGACGGTGCAGGTCGAGAAAGGCGGGGCGCGCGGCGTCGTCGCGCCGCCAACACTCGCGCATCAGCAGGTAGAGGTCGCGCGGGCAGGTGCCGGCGCGCTCGAGGCACACGAACATGCCGTCGTCCGACTGCAGGTGCGACACGTTCTCCAACACCTGACGCACACACACATACATGTTTACACAGCTCACTTTATGCTAACTGGCCCTGCGTTCCGAAATAGAATTATTTCGCTAAAATCGATTACGAATGAATGAGGTGAATGGACAATAATCCATGAGTGAAGCAAATGCGTTCATTCATTCGTATGACTTTCGTGGCTCATGCGAGGGAGGTGAGGCGATGTGAGCGTTGAACGGAATGGAATGTCAAAAATTGTTTTCGCTCCATTATTTCAGCAGTTTAGATCAGACAAACCATGGTATATGTTTTATTCGGCCATGAGAGAAACAAATGAAAAGTCGTGTGGAACTCTTCGTCGAAAAGGAAGAATTTATGAATATATATATATTTTCGTCGCTATCTGAGTCTACGTTGAAGAACAGTGCTACAAACTCTTCTTGCTCCATCACGAATCACGGCACTTTGACGAAATAAAATAAAATAATCGTATTGTATTCTGTGGTAAGAGGTTATGGTTAAGATGTATCTTTTTTAATGTGGTCCGAATCATAAGCTATCTTTCACATCGTTTGCTAGCTCACAAATTACGGACCAGTCATCGCTCGCACTTTAATTCATTCATAGCTTTTATCGATGTAATTCTATTTCGGACCGCACGGTGGATATCCAGCCTTCGCCCGCGACTTAACAGGGACGCGGGGCGTGACGACAAAGGGAATCGAGTTGGAGCGGGGGCCAGGCTTGTGTGTGAGAGAGTGTATCTCAAATAAGCCACGCCCGTGCCCTTGTAGCGTCGCGGACGGTGCATAGAGAAAGTCATAGCGCTAATAGTGCTGTTGTAAGTAATTAAGGAGATGGATCGACGTTTCGAATTTACTCCATTACAATTTAAAGCACATAGGGAATAAAGCGGTAAATATTAAAATCTTTAAATAATAATATTTGTAGAGCTGAGTGTACTCGGTTATAGATTAAATCAGTTATTATTTAGTTCATTAGCTAGGCGTCTTGTTCTTTTTGGAAATAACTCTGTTTTGGTTTACATAAGGTCAAAGTTCTTTTCCCTCAAAAAAACTCCTACAGGAACATGATGTTGACTTCCTATAATGTTGAATTTCAATTCCCAAAATGTCGAATTCTTATAATTTTGAAATTTCAAAATGTTGAATTTTCAATAAGTCTATTCCTTTAATGTTGAATCCCCCTTTCCATGTACAATTTCGTAAGATTTTTTCACAGATTTGTGAGAGATGTTTATATTTTACTATAAATATAGTAACTCATAGATTTATAAATCCAAGGAAATACGATGTTACCAAAATCGAGTGTCAATGTGTGTGATATATGCACGGACGTATAAAATACGTCCGTAGACACATTGCTTATGTGTGTGTAATTGCCGGTACCTTAAATATGTTAAAAACAATCTATCGATAAAAGGGGTGTGGTCATGAAAACCAACACATTCACCAAATCAAACAAACCGCACTTGACATCGTGACCGACCACTGATGTGTCAAATTGCAAATTTTGTTTTTTTGGTGGAAGACACGAACAGAACACGTTTTTTTTTTTTTTGTACATCGTATATTATATATACCTCAGCTGAAGGAATTATTACAATTATACTTTAACCAAACCGCTATACCGCGCCTATACCCCTCATATTTCGGTAGGTTGTCGTTGTCGATAAAATTATGAAGTAAGGGTACGACCCTAGTGTAAACCCAACAAATCTTTTCGTACGTAAGAAGATCTTTAAAATGCAATGTTTTTGAAAAAAATTGCACTTTCTTAACAGAAACAATCATAATAGCTGGGTCCGTTAGCTCATCCAGTTTAGTTTTTCGGAAGAAAGGATGCCACTTGCCACAATTGTTTATTGGACCAATATCTACCGATAAAGATCGGGAGCCTCTCCAATTTGGGGGGGGGGGGGGGGGGGGGGAAGGGGGGTCAAAGATGCACTGCGACAATCGTCATTTAAAAAAAATTAGACTGAGTTTGTCAACTACAACAAGATGGGTGTCTTTTTCAGGTAAATTAAGGACGTAGTATTTATTTCTGGTATAAAAATTTGTGATATATCAAGAAGTTTCTTGAAAATAAGTTTATTAAAATTGTATGTAATACTTTTTACTTTCAGGCGCCACCAAAAAAAACATCAGGTTCAACTGTTTCAGCCTGTACCCATTTATTTTTCATTATTGAGTGTATTATTTTTTTTATTCTTGATATTTTTTTGTGTTATAAACTTTTTGAGTATATGCTGTGCGTTGGATAGGATGGCAATCTACTTTGTAACTCTAGTTTTATATGAGTTTGTATATTTTTATTGCTATCTGTTGCACATGCCAAATAAATAAAATATAATATCAAGAGAGACGAGCGAGTGTAGATACATAGATATATCTATCTATAAATCTCTGTTTAGAGATAAGCTCGCCAATGTGCATCTTTTTACTGTAATTTTGTTTATGTTTATATTTCCGTGTGTGTACAATAAAGAATAAAGAATAAAGAATATATAGGTATATATAGAGAGACAGACCTCGTCGTCAGTGAGATGGTCGTAGGGCGGGCGGCGACAGAGCGTGAAGATCTCGTGCAGCGTGACGGCGAAGGCCCACACGTCGGACTTGGTGGTGTACTGGTCGAGCAGCACCGACTCCCAGGCGGCCCAGCGCAGCGGCACTGGCACAGCTCGGCCCCGCGTCTTGTGATAGTCCATCGCGTACGACTCGTTGTCTGTGCCGAAGTCGGAGATCTTCACCTGGTACCCCTTGCCCACCAGGATGTTCCTGGGAGGGACAACGACATTTAAGGGTCGGTGTTCCGAGATTCGGGATTCGGGGTTATGGCTTTTTAAGACGGTAAAAATTCAAATTTCTGAACAAAATAAATACCACTTGTTACCTTACAAGATGAAGTGCAGGTTCATTAAAAAAAATCACGGCAATAATGTATAGTAACTTCAGAAAAAAACAGGATATTCAAGAAAATCTCTTGAATAGCATTGCAGCGCTACGGGTGTAACCTGAACTTGACATCCTGTTTTTTTTTTTTCTGAAGTTACTATACATTAGTGCCAAGATTTTTTTTTAATGAACCTGTACTTCATCTTGTAAGGTATAGTACATTTCAAATACCATGGCCCGATTCCACTTAAGACGGTCATTAGGTGTTAACAATAGGATTAGTGATAACAAAAGATACTTTTTGCGGTGTGGTATTTTACACGCAACCTAATGATCTTGATCGTTTAACCAAGTAATCTTTATGAATGTAAACAATATTTCATGTTAGTTGTCATCTGACTACGTTAGTGATTACACGTATACTGTCAATAACAATGTTTCGACCTTGGGTAACATCCATAAGTGACCCGTCTAGTGGTGAAGTTAGTTCGCAGCAACGTAAGAAAAGATTTTTAAGCAAGGACGCTCAAGATGCGGTGATAAGTGTTTATAAAACTTTGTTAAATCGAATGGGCGAAAAAGGTGTAATTAAAGAAACATCGATATTCACCAATGTTCCGGAAAGGACAGTTAAAAGGATTGTCTCATCACCCTCATCAGGACCAAGATATCTTCCCCGAACACGAATAAAAGCTTTTTTTACAAAAATTGATAATTTTACAGAAGAATTTGTGAAGATAACTGTGTACGACTTTTATCGAAAAAATGAAGTTCCAACGCTCACAGAGATTCATCAAACATTATTAGCAAGCGATGTGGGCTTTCCATATTCAGAAACGACACTATGGAGACTTTTACGAAAACTTGGTTTTAAATATGGAAAGTTAAATGAAAGAAGAATCATAATGGAAACTTCACGGCTTAAAAAATTAAGAGAAGAATTTATTACCAGTATAAGACTAAAGAGGTCTTCAGGAAAAAGTATTGTATATTTGGACGAGACTTGGTTTGACACCCACGATACATTGAAAAAAGGATACAGGGACAATTCTCAAAATTGTTCGACAAATACTCCATGTTCAAGAGGCAAACGTTTAATTATATTGCACGCAGGCACTGAAAATGGTTGGATTCCAAGGGCTCTTCTTGTCTCGAGCAAACATTTGAAAAACTCAAGTGCAGACTATCACGAAGACATGTGTTCGGAATTGTTCGAAAGATGGTTCATAGAGCAGCTTTTACCCAATATCCCTGCCAACAGCGTTATCGTTATGGATAATGCGTCTTATCATAGCCGGCAAGACGAAAAAATTCCCAACACAAATACAAGAAAAGCGGATATAATAGCTTTTTTAAGAAGGCGTCATGTTACTATACCTGAGAAAATAACTATTAAGAAGTTGTTGGAAATTGTAGAAAATCAAAAGTTTGAAAAGAAATACGTCATCGACAAAATAGCGGCTGAGGCTGGGCATGAAATTTTAAGGCTTCCCCCCTATTATTGTGTGTTAAACCCAATCGAGCTTATGTGGAGTCATGTGAAAAAACAAATTCGTAAGACGAACATTACACCAACAGTGGGTGATACCGTAATTCAAAATTTAAGAACTGTGGTAGACAATACGAACCCCACGCTTTGGAAAAATGCTTGTGAGCATGTCATCAAAGTGGAGAACGACTTTTTAACCCACCCTGTGTATCCATTCATCATAAACACCTGCGAAACCTCAAGTTCGGAAGAAAATATGTCAGAAAGCGAATGAATCTTATATTTTTTATAATTAATGTACCTATACGTTAAACGTAAATCAATTAAGCTAGTCGTAACTTAAGTTATCTGAATGTCTGTACTTGTTAATTATTAGACGTTACATGTAATAAATATAAAGATACCATAGTATTATAATTAAACATTAATGTAAATAACTAATCATACGTATTTTTATTTTCAAGTACCAAAATTTCTTAGTCACGCTTTAGTTACATACAGATTGCACCGACGCGTGCCAATTTGAAGTGCTCCAAATTAGATAACAAAAGGCAAACATTATGAGCCCCATTGTTAAGTTTCAAGTGCAATAGGGCCATGGTATTTGAAATGTACTATAACAAGTGGTATTTCTTTTGTTCAGAAATTAATATTTTACTATCTTAAAAAGCCATAACCCCGAACCCTGTTTTGCCCAATCTCGGAACTCCGACTCTTAATCCTAGCCGTCAACCATTAGTTCATGGAAGGAAGACCTATTATAATACTAGGTAATATAATGCATATCCCATACGGGTCACTAGTATCGATTGTGGCATAGTCAGCAAGTGACAGCAGGGGCTCTACCGCGTAATTCTCATTTGTATCAACTTCAAGCAAATGCATGCGAAATTCAACGCGTGCAAAAGAGATGGCATGTTAGGCGGGCGTCGTCGCAGGCACGTCAAACTTCAATCTCAAGTTGATGTTGATGAAAATGAGAGTTACGCGGTAGACCCGCAGATCACTTAATCAGATAATCGTGGCTTGCGAAAATTACCATGCTTCTTGAAGCTGCGTTACTTCCTACTACATACATGTTGTGACGTGAACAAAACGCAAGTACACACAATAGAATACATGTAGAATAGAGTTTCTGGTCCACCACACACCCGACATATTACATCACAATAATTCTGAACGCTTCAAATTCTGAAGGCTCGAAATTAAATTCGACATAAACAAAATTAAGTTTTGACAGAACTTAAACTAAAATTAAAGCATTCAGAATATGCTTAAATTGACAATATTGACATTGCTATTGTTCTTTATGCTATCTGATAGTAGATGGGGATAGTGTAAGTGAATGGTGGGCATTTTCGTAAATTCGCGTAATGGAAATGTCAAATAAAAATGAATAGTTTTAACCGAATCTAATGTTAAAACGATAGAATATACTATTACCAAAATAAAAAGTTGTTTTGTAGACAACTTTATAAATTTGAGACTTAAATTAATTAATATTAATTTTTGCTAAACATTACTTTGAAAAATTCAAATTCAAATAGTTTATTTTGCAAAGTAGGTATATATAATACACGTTTCACAATTCAAAATTAATCTTATAAAAATATATGTAATAAAATAATAAATGTACATGACCTAGATTAAAGGTTTATTTAATTTATATAGCAATATATATACGATTCAAATTATAGGTGAAATATATATTATACAAGGTGAAATCCAATCAACCGCCCGAACCCATACCGGAGACCCGGCCAGGGACCAGGAACAAGGTTCAATGATCACCAACTGAGCCCCCAGCAGGAATCCAGGCGGCCGACCAAATCCCATCCTATATACTACAAACTAATAAGGTTACATATATAAATACATGCCTACCTCCGCCCATTCGATTAGTCTTGCTAAGAAGAACGGGCAAGAAACTTAGCAAGATAAAAGTTCTATTATATCACAAAAGTTAACGAGGTATAAAATAAAAAAGCTATATTGGCTGGGAATCTTTTAACGGACTCGGAAACATTAAAAATTCTTGTTAATAAACGAATAAGTATCAAAAATAATTATCAATTACAATTATTGTCATATTTCTTTTTAATTTTATACAAATGCTTTCATTACTTCACTTTTGTTAACTTCATATCCCATATTTTCTCGTAATTTGACGTAATTATTTTATTTTATTATTTCTCTTTTATTTAAATATCTGTAATAATCAGTAAAACAGGGATATGACAACAAGTACGTTATTACGTAATGGAACAGTAAGGCTATGCTCATATTACAAGAAAAATATGTTACTTTTTCTAAATTACTAATAATAATTACTTTATTCAGTCTTTCAAAATTCAGGCTATACTCTTTAGTTATTTTTATATTCCGCTGATTCAATTTAATTATTTTATTTTATCTCTTTAGTTATTTTTATATTCCGCTGATTTAATTCAAATAAATAAATTAATTAATTAAAAAATAAATAAATAAAAGTTTTAACCGTTAATTGCGGAGCCTATTAAAAAAATCATTTTAAAATTTGGCTGTGACAGACAGACGGACGGACGAAATTACAATCGGGTTCAATTTTTACATTTTTTTCCAAAAACGGCAATTTCATACAATTTAAGGCCTCGTTAAGAATCGACGATCTCTACCACTATTCTGTAAACTAGGCTAACTAATTCTATTACGTAACGGTTTCTTTTTCAGTGCAATGTCAAACGTACCCGATATAGACGAGCTTGTATGACTAGATTGATAGACGTGGAAGAGGCGAAAGAGGTGTTTCAGGATCGTAGCGGATGGAAATTTTTAGTCTCTGCCTATCCCTGTGGGAGACAGGCGTGAGTATATGTATGTATGAATGTAACGTTATTTGATGGATTTAACGTATTTAATACCGGCCGCTTTCATCCGCAATTTCCGATAAATTGTGATAAAATTTAAATATTTACAACGGATAATTCAATGAAACGAATATTCTACCTTTCGTTTTAAACCTATAGGAAACAAAACAAACATGTATTTACATAAAAAATCCGCGATTCTAGTGGAACACAAAACAGCCGAAACTTCTGTCTCAGTCGTTCTCGTTCAAAAAGTTTTGAACGAGAACGACTGACAGATTAAAACCGCTATGGCGGCTGTCAAGACGAAAAATAATGATGCCACAATTCAAAATCAATACTCAGTTTGGTAGATTTTAGGTACTAAGTGTAAGAAAACAGCGCGTGACGTGTTGTGGAATTCTACTGCAATGACTTTTGTAGGAAAAGACAAATAATGTATTTTATCCTGTATGAACCGTATTTATGATATTTTTAAGTCTAAGATTGCATTTTAAAACTATGAATAAAAATAATTTTAGCTATATAAGCCTTTTATTTATAGTAAGATAATAGTAGCATAGTAGTAATAAAATGATAATAAACATTTTTACTTAATAAAAGCTTTTTTTACTGTTTTATTATATATACCTATATATACAGACTTTTATGAATATTATGGTAGAAATTAAATAAAAAAGAAAACTTTCGATATATATTTAGACCCACTTGGGGTCGTCGTCAGTCGAATATGGAACATATCATAAACAAAATTAAAATGACAAACTTAACCTATTTTCTTAACCTATTTAATTTACCTTTTTGATCTCATCTGTATTATATATTTATGTTAAATACTAGAGACTCGGTGAAGGTAGAGAACGGTGTGTCACTTAATGTTGGTAGGTAACTAATTAGGAAACACTTAATGATAAATTTGTTAAATAGGTGCTCCCATACTAACTAAAATAACAGACTTGGCTTTACATAAGATCTCAAAAATTTTTACGGTGGAAGGATTGCGTTGCGAGACTTGACATTTTTGTATGTTTTATGTTTTTGATGGGATTAAAGTTATCTTGCAGGCTTTTAGACGCTGATTGAAGACGAAAATAACCATTTTAGAATAAAAATCATTTCCATGAAACCACACCACCTTCATTGGCTAGCAATAAATCCTCAAACTTGTGGGACATAGTCAATATGCCTTAAGCAAAAAAAAAAAAACTAATATACCTAGGTAGATAGAATAGCGTGGCCATGTTTACTCCAAGGTCTACCGATAAGGGTAATGTGATCGTAGTGTTAGTATATAGCGGTAGATGTCGCTGGTAGTGTGGACACCTTAGAGTATACATCTAAGGTGGACAGCTATTCTTAGGTGGACACAGACCTGGCAGCGAGATCGCGATGCACGAAGTTGAGCGACTCGAGGTAGCGCATGCCGGCCGCCACCTGCGTCGCCATGTGTAGCAGAGCGCACTGCGGGGGAGGCGCACCGCCGCGCAGGAACGCGCACATGTCACCTGCGCACATACATACATACATTATTATATAGCTTACACACATTCAAGTCTATCTATCGAAACATGAGACTGGAACAAGGAGACAAAAAAGTCTTTGATTCTAAGGGTCCCACGAATCGACGGATGAACTACGTGCTGGAAGGGGCGTGGCAATTAGTTGTCTCGCTCGGAGCAACACACCCCGGCTTAGTGCGGGAGAGAGGTTATAGTGTTTGCCCTAAAAGCCCATAAGTTACGGCTTAACTTATTTGACAAAACTATCCTTATTATAAGCGTCCTGTCTTTGACTGTTCGATACAGAAAGAAAAAGATAGAACGCTTAAATTAAGTTTAGTGTTGTTTATTTCTACTTCCGTTCCTCTTCAATAATATCAATGGATTTGGAAATTTTATGGCTTTGATCATTAACTAACAATGTTAATGAGAATTACCTGTTGTTAGATTTGTGACTAGAGTACACTTTATCACTGGAAAGTAACAGTTAAAATGGTTTGTTTTAGTAATAAACGTTGGAAGGAGTTTTTTGGTCTCTGATTTCTGATTTCTTGTTTCAAAACATTGTGTTAAAAATGAACAACAGGGAATTCCAGATATAATGTGTCAGATCAAACTTATCAAGGCATAAAAAATAAGGCAATATGGAAGAATGACAGAGGAACTCGTTTTGTACGTACACCCTTGATATGAGGTGCTACTGCAATTAGCCTGAAACTAGAATCTTTCCTGTCAAAGTACTTATTGTCTAGGAATACGGATGAAAATTTCTTCAACTTTTTCTTCTATATGCCTCCTTTGACATGCTTAGATTTTTTTCTGGCATTACTTTGTTTACATATTGTTTCGGATAAAATGTGTATTTTGGAACGTATCCGACAGTGGTCTATGGTTTTTTGTCTGTGGACAGACTGACTGGACTTGGACGTCATCCTTGGAATAGATCGCGGTCGATTTTATAAATTTTGGAATATAACTAGATAAAAACCGGGATAAAACGGACGTGGATACCATATAAACATTTGTGAGTGTGGGGTCAGAACATATATTGCCGGGGAGGCACCTTTTAGTACTATTCTTTTTGTGTGACATAACCTGCAAACACGCGGTTTTGAACAAGTGTGAAGACATTGGCCGGATACAATATCTTCTGGGTTTTGGATGCATCCAGGGGATAGGTGGGTTGTGTTTAGGGTTCTCCGTGGAGGTGAGCGACGTGGCACAACACCGGCACGCACTTGGGCTGCCGTTTCAACTCCGTGTTCATTGGACAAGTATTGCTCAGATATTGTTGTTGACATATTTTTGACCTACTGTTTGTGTAGATTATATAGTATATATATTTGAACGGTTGGGAATGCATATACATATATTTGTGGTCCTGACTGTACATGTACCGTGCACTTACCCAGGTCGAGGTACTCGAGCACGACAGCGAGCGGGGGGGCCCGACAAACGCCGAGCACGCGCGCCAGGTGTGGCGACGACAGCGCCGCCAGGATGCGCACGTCGCGCTCGAACTCCTCCCTATACACACACACACACACACACGTTAGTCAGACCGGGCTCGTGACGCTGGGATTGGTTGTGTGTAAAGGAGGCAGCATTGCGATAAGACATTTTTCGCGAGTCTGTAAATCCCCCTAGTTAATTTAGGTGCGTGTCTTCCAACTGAAACACACCATACTAACAATATATTGCATTTAAGGGAACTTGGACAAAAAATAAGTTTATTTAAAAACAACGAGATATTTTCTGATACGAGAAGACCTCGTTTCCCAATGTGAAAGCGGGAGTTACTATAAATATAGTGACAGAGACCTCTCCTTGGGCGTCGCGTCGTGACAGAGGAACTTGACGGCGACGAGCCTCTTGTCGGCGGTGACGGCGCCGCAGTATTCCGGCACTCCGTCCGCCTCCGCCACGTACACCTACACACGCACACCCGTCAACTATGTACATGTAATATGTGTCATAATTAAATTAAATATATTTATTTATGTAATACTAGCTTTTGCCCACGGCTTCGCCAGCGTTGGGTTAGTTATTGTGAAGAAAATCGAATCCGTCAATATTTGCAAAAAAATTTACTCTGTACGTGTATTCGCTTATAACTTTAAATCAATGAACGGATTTTGATACGGTTTTCACATAATATAACAATGTATAAAAAATATACACAAGGACATGCATCAAATGCAATTATAATTACAGAATACGAAACGATTCCTATTGATCAGGATTGAAATAAATCAATGAATTATGACGATAATGAAATAAAATGGTGAGGACAGATTATTACATAAAATGAGTGCTGAGCAGTGTCAGCTTTAGTGACACAAGGGGGCCATTATAATAATACGGTACGTACGGTGCCGAACGCGCCCTCGGCCAGCTTGGAGATCATGCGCAGGCGATGTCGCGGGAACTCGATGACGTCAGTGCTCTCCAGTCGCCGCTTCAGTTCGTGCACCACCTCCAGAGACCCCGCCATAGACCCGCCGCCGCCCGACGTCTGTGCACAGATACACATTACTTATACCGGTCTCTAAGAGAGACTGCTACGATCTAGACACACACATCTTTTGCTTCTTCTGCATCGAGTCCGAGTTTAATTCCGGGTGTCTTAATTTCGCCATTCTTCAGTATATGGGTAGTCTTTGCTCGGCCCAGAGTCAACATTATCTGCGTTCCATTCATCATCCGTCATCTTTATTTACACTAGTCACTTTTTTTTCTTAGTACTTAGCTTTGCTCTAGATGGCGCTGTCCATGTCACCATAGATAAAATGTGTTTTGTAGCAATCAATGTCAAAGTGATTTTTCGTTTGTTTGGAATTGGTGCAAATTTTGTCTTTGATTCTGTTGCTAAAGAATATGACAGTGCCATCTAGGAATCTTATTTAACACTAAATTTGTTGAGTCATTTGTTTTGTCTGAGCGTTTTTCCTTATGTCAAATATAAAATTCGAAGGAATATCTTCCAAGGTCAAAACCTTTAACCTGCAGACTGTCAGACCCAAGGTTGATTTACTTTTTAAAAATATTGATATTGTACGGAATATATTAGCGTAGTATACTTTGATAGGTATGGCAGTCACGGCAGATGTTGGAGTCAAACTGAGATTATGGGCGAATGACTGAGCTGTCTGGTTGGAATTAAGTGTTGATATAGCAAAAATGGTTGCGTCAGCGTTTACCATTACAAAGCCAGGGCCTTGTCTAATTTCAACATCAATAACAATCTTCAACATTGCTCGCTATAAAAATGTGTGGTGGATGTCATTCCTAGGCAATCACTATGCCTTTGAAAGCGATAGCGACAGATGTTGAACATAGACAACCAGTACCTAGCAAACAATACACGTAGTATAACAGTAGGTACCCGGGAGTGTTCCCGCTGCGAGTGCCTGGAGGGCGTGAGGTCGCGCGCGGGGAGAGTGTCGCAGCGCGTCAGTGAACCAGGCGCGCGCCCCACCCCGCCACCCCCTCGCCCCAGCTCCGGTACCGCGTACTCGTAGTTTGAACTGTCTGTGGGCGCGGATACTACCATTTAATTACACTTACTTACCTAAATTCACATAAGGCTGATAGAGTTTGGAGTACCTATACTATGCGTTTAGAATATGAATAGGATCAACGGTGCGCCAGTTTGCTGTCGCTCTCTCTCCCGCTATAGCTAGACAGAGCGAGAGAGGGATATGGCTAATCTACGGGCTAGCGAGTGAAGTTAGCCGAAAGCCTCATTCCTGTTCTCATTCTAAACGCAACGTATATATATTTTTTTAAATATATCGTCACGACATAAATCAACGAGAGGGGGTGTCAGAGGTGTTCCCGGGTGTGAACTGTGAAATGCAAATAACAGTTCACACTCCGTACACCCGCGTTTAACCGACATGATGGTGAGCCCTATCGCCGTACTTCGGGCACAAATACACGCTTTTTAGGGCATGCAAGTTTCGTTACGATATTTTCCTTCACCGTTCCGCAAGTGGTAAGTATTAGGTGTTTTAAGTATTAGGTTAAAAACGTGTTTTAATAATTGCGTGAATATCCATGCATTGTTTGAGAAAAGTACTATACAAGTCTTGACGGCAATTGAGCATTGGAGGACTCACGTATCACGTTATCACTTTCGTCCGTCAATGCCTAACTTGCCGGCCGCGGCAGTGATCTACTATATAAGATATCTACGAGCGTAGCTCCCAAGTTATAGATAGATATAACAAAATGAGCCCCGAGGTGAGTGACACAGTATGTGCATGGTGTGGTAGAGAGAGGGTCGACCTGAGAGCGCAGTGTTGGACTCGTTTGCGAAGTGCTTCATCTCGAGCAGCTGCGAGCTGTAGCTGAAGTAGGGCGCGCACTTCAGCGCCTGGTACGGCTCCTGGTACTCCTCACACTTCAGTTCTGCAACACAATACAGAGACAGTGTACACACCTGTTTGGATATGGCGTTGATTAACTTATAAATAATTATGATTATTTAAATGTTATTTATGTAAAGATGCGGAAGCGAAGCAGGTACACATCCTAAATGGAGTATGAGTGGTTTAACAATACAATGTAGCCGATTCTGAAGGCTTTAATATTAGTTTTAGTGCTGTCAAAACTTAAAAGATGCCAAAGTAATTTAGCTTACCACGTTGGTTGGCGACCACCCTTGAGGACCTCAAGACTGCCAGAGAGCTCAATGCTCAGCTTCTCCAAGAGCGGAAAGAGAGTGAACAAGAGATAGAAAATGTGAACACTCAAAACAGTCTCTTAAAACGTGAGATGATTGTTATTGACAGGGAGCGTGCAACATTCCATACTCAACGAGATTCATTACACAAGGAAATCACTTCTTACAATGAGTGCATCCGAACACATGAAGCGTCACTACAAAAAATATGTGACCTTGAACAGCAGCTTGCAAAGGCCCATAATGAACTGCAACAAGTAATCATGGAACGAGAAAACCATGAAGCAGAGCGAACCCTACAAACATCTATGGTACTATACGATGAATTAGTTAGCTGCAATGAATCTCATTCAACATTACACACTATCGACTCAACTAATGTGACTGTAACACACCAATCGAGCGAAATCACCGAATTGAGATTGGAACTAGAGGCCATGCGACAAAAATATCATGCTGCAAGGGATGAGCTTATTCAGCAGGATGTAACCTTTGCAGAAATGTTGAAAATTGCTGAATCCATGGGTGAAATCATAGACAGCAATGATGAAAAACTACAGTTCCTTGTAAAAGCGACACAGCCTTCAGAGGAACGTAGCTGCATACACAGTAGCTGCCTGCTGTGTAGGTCATCTGAAACTCCGGCTTTTCCGGACACTCCGCCTATACTGACCCCTCAAAATCTGCATACGTCTATGGGCCTCTCACCATCTCAGAGACACCTTGACATGACAATGACATCACCCGCACAGGAGCACACCTCTGTCACTGGTCTGAAAGTGTCCCCAGGCTCTCCTGAAGTGCCAGTGCCCCCGTCCGAGTCCGGAGGTGAGGACTGTCAGCGTCACCAGCGTCCCAAAACACCGGTCTCCACACCTCAACCTAAGAGCAAGGCTACCCGTCGAAGGCAACGTCACCGTTCTGCTCGCCTTCGTCGAGGCTCCGGTCATGGCGCAGAACCATCATCCACTCCTGCAGTGGAAACCGCGTCAGATCCTGCACCTTCGTCTAACGCGCTGCCCACGCCGAGCTCTTCCCCTCAGCCCTCTGAGCCCTTGTCGGTTGCTGCGTCAGCGACTGGATCCTCGGCGTCGCAAGGACAAAATACTGTTGTGTTTACAGACACTATTGGAAAAAACTTAGGGCCCTTATTAGGAAATAAACTTGTGCAGAAAGTCACCAACATTTGCATGCCAGGTGCATCTTTCATACAAATTGTAGAACGTTTGCTTAAAATGGAATATAAATTAAATACAACAATTGTTCTGTTGATAGGAAATAGTACAGGTATCACACAAAGTGACCTTATTAAATATCTCGAGCTAATGTTACAGCTTAGGGTTAAAAAAATCATTATTTGTGAATTCCCTTATTCAGAATTACTTACAGGGTCACAAAAAACTAATTTATATAATTTGAATATGTGCATGCACAACTACTCAGCGTGTCACAGTGACAAAGTGCAATACTTTAAAACGAATATACACATTCGTAATTTTTTTTTGACAGAAGGTACTTTGTACCTTGCAAATTATTATAAAAAACAATTAGCTACTAAGTTAGCATGCATTTTAGAATGTAGTGAATCTGTTACAAAGTGTGTAACAGGAAATTTTCCAATACCTGTTATAATTGATGGTATTTGTAATGTTAATTATTTACATAATTTTGTCCCTATTGACACGGTTAGTACAAGTACTAACAAAATTGTAAAAAATTCTTTTTAGAATTGAAGACAACGGGAGGGCTGCCTGTATTAAAGGTGGTACATCAAAATATACAAGGCGGCTTTCTCGGCAAAATACTTTCAATCGAGTTGTTCTTAGAGGAATCAAAAACAGATATTTTGTGTGTAACCGAACACCATCTACATGAACATAATATGCAGTTTAATGTGAATAATTTTAGTGTTCTTAGCTGCTACAATAGATTAAAAATACAAAAAGGTGGATCCATGATTCTTGTAAAAAATAATATAAAAGCAAAGGAAAGAAAAGACATAGTAAAACTTTCTGTAGAACATCAAATTGAATTAGCTTGCATAGAAATGAGTATATATATTATCCTCTGTGTTTACCGACCCTCAGGACAAGATTACAACATTTTTGAAAAAGCAATGGAAGAGGTTTTAAAATTATTATTTGATTCCAAGAAAAAAGTTATTATATGTGGAGATTTTAACGTAGATTTACTAGAAAAATCGATTATGCGCTCAAAATTAATACATTTATTCAAATCATTTAATTTGTCTAATGTGTTCTTAGAACCTACTCGAATTACTCGGGATACTGCGTCATGCCTCGACAATATATTCTGTGATTGCGAATATTCAGACAATAAAGTAATCAACCGCTTGCAGTCCGATCACAGTGGCCAAACTATAACCATTAAACAAAGCGTAAATCAATTGCCCAAAAAAGCTTTTTGCAGGCCTATTACAACTCACAAAGTAGATTGTTTCAAAGCAAACCTAGAAGTTAAATTAGCACATTTTAATCTTCTCCAAGACGATCCAAACGCTCTCTTTACAGACCTTTTCAACATAGTCTCCAAAGAGTTCGAAAATACGTTTAAGATGCAAAAACTTTCTAACAAAAGTAAAATCACCTTCAGTGACTGGGCGACTCCAGGTATTTACAAAAGCAGAAATCATTTATACGAATTATACGACAAAAAGTCCTACAATAATAATGTTAAATTTACTGAATTCATGAAAAATTACTCACGCATCTTTAAATTGGTGTGTTTAAAAGCAAAAAGTATCTACTTGAATAAAAAACTTAAAAGGTCCGATAACAAAGTAAAAACAGTATGGAACATCATAAATACTGAAACTGGGAAAAGTAAGAAACGTGATAACGAGCTTAAGTTAAGTATTAACAATGAAGTCGTTACGGGAGATAAAGAGGTTGCGAATGCCTTTGAACAATTCTTTACTGAAATTCCTTCCTTAACAACTAAAGATTTAAATTCAAGCCCTGGGCTTGCGCAGGATCTTTTAATAGATAACGTACCGCAGTGTCTTTCTGTATTTGCTTTTAAACATATTAATTCATTAACTGTAATTAAAGCATTTAAATCGCTTAACTTGAAAAAAACCGAGGACTTATGGGGCTTATCTGTGAAAGTTATAAGTTCTGTTATTGATTTAATAGCTCCTTATTTGGCATTAATTTTTAATAAATGTGTAGATGATGGTGTCTTTCCTGACTTAATGAAGTTTAGTAAATTGATCCCCCTTTTTAAATCAGGCGACAACGGTGACCCATCAAACTATAGACCTGTGTCAGTTTTACCGGTTTTGAGTAAGGTTTTTGAAAAAATTGTTTTTAATCAATTGTTATTTCATTTTAATTTAAATAAATTGCTTCACTGTGAACAGTATGGATTCACTAGAGGGAGGTCAACCACAGATGCAGGAGTTGCTTTAGTTAAGCATATTTTTGATGCTTGGGAAGAAAAGCAGGATGCATTTGGTGTATTTTGTGACCTCTCGAAAGCCTTCGATTGCGTTAATCATGAAACACTCTTATGTAAATTAGATCACTACGGAGTGAGGGGCAAATCTTTGGCGTTAATGAAGTCGTATCTTAGTGATCGTATTCAAAAGGTAGACATTAACGGGGTAAAATCATGTGGAGCATTAGTTAAAATGGGTGTCCCGCAGGGTTCCATATTGGGGCCCTTGCTGTTTTTAATTTACATAAATGACCTTCCCTATTTAATTAAAGACTTAACTAAGATAGTACTATTCGCAGACGACACGTCACTTATTTTTAAAGTTAATAGACGTAAAGATATCCTTGACGACGCGAATACAACTTTATCACTAGTGCTTGATTGGTTTACTGTAAATAATTTAGTTTTAAACGCAAAAAAGACGAAATGTATAAAATTCACGTTACCAAATGTAATTCAAGTGGATTGTAATTTGCTTTTGCAGGGGTCCAAGCTGGAGTTAGTTAACGAAACTAAGTTTTTGGGCATTACGGTAGACTCTCGTCTTCAGTGGGGTCCCCACATAGAAGCCCTATGTGGTAGACTTAGTTCGGCCGCATACGCTGTTAGACGCATAAGGCAAATTACTGATGTAGATACTGCTAGACTAGTCTATTTTAGTTACTTTCACAGCATTTTGTCATACGGCATGCTGTTATGGGGTAGAGCCGCGGATACAGACGCAGTCTTTGTTTTGCAGAAGAGAGCAATTCGGGCTATTTATAATATGAAGCACCGGGATTCATTAAGAGAAAAGTTCAAAGAAATTAATATATTAACTGTTCCTTGTGAATATATTTACCAAGTCCTTAGATATGTCAGAAAAAATGTTGAGTCTCTCCCAAGGCTTGGTGAGCAACATTGTAAGGAAACCAGAAATAAGTATAAACTGGCTTTTCCAAAAATCAGACTCGCCAAAGTGAGTACCTCTTTCGTAGGACATGGTATAAGATTTTACAATAAACTTCCAAAGGAGGTCCTTACTTTGTCAGAGAATAAGTTTAAACAGTATATTAAGCAGGGCCTACTGAAAAAGGCATATTATAAAATAAATGAATATTTGGATGATGGTGAAGCATGGTGTTATAGTGATACTGATTTTAATGAAAGTAGGTAATAATTTAATTAATTAATATAATTTCCTAACTTTTGATTCCTCTTAAGAGTTAACATTAATTAATTACAGACTGTAAAAGGAAATAGACTATATGAGACAGGTAGGCAAAGATATATATGTTTTTCTTTTTTCATTAACCTGAATTCCTGCTGTCTTGTATTTTCTTATCCCTTGGTTAAAGTAGATATAAGTAATTTGATGTATAGTATAAGTTTATGTTAAAAAAAAAAGACATGATCTTGCCAAGTTTCTTGCCCGTTCTTCTTAGCAAGACTAATCGAATGGGCGGAGGTAGGCATGTATTTATATATGTAACCTATTACTATGTAGTATATAGGATGGGATTTGGTCGGCTGCCTGGATTCGTGCTGGGGGCTCGGTTGGTGATCATTGAACCTGTTCCTGGTCCCTGGCCGGGTCTCCGGTATGGGTTCGGGCGGTTGATTGGATTTCATCTTGTATAATAATATTTTACCTATAATTTTAATCGTATATATATTGCTACATAAATTAAAAAAAACATTTAATCTAAGTAGTTCATGTACATTTATTATTTTATTACATATATTTTTATAAGATTAAAATTTGACTTGTGAAACGTGTATTATATATACCTACTTTGCAAAATAAACTTTTTGAATTTTGAATTTTGAATTGAATTTTGCTTCTGTTTCTAACGCTTAAGGACCATTTTGCAATGAAGAAAATTTAGTTTTGACAGCACTAATATCAAAATTAAAGCCTTCCGAATCGGCTTTATTATAGCTTTATTGACACATAAAAGAAAACATTATTTAAACATTAATTTTTAAATAATAAAATAAAAACATTATTTTTCAGCAAAATGCCTAAGGCAGCAGCTGAAAGGCAAAGAAAATACCGGGAGAGGATAAAAAAAATAAACCAGATAAATGGAAAGATGTGTACATGGAAAGATAAAATGTTGTTTTATTTTTTATGTATAAACAAGTCCCAATAGTTCCTTTTTGTTATATTTTTGCAACATTTCCTTTTGGTTATGTTTTTGTTACGTACAAATTTTGGCGATTTTGAAACAATAAAATATAACATTGTTTTAAAAAACACTTGTACTTATTCTCATATTACGTACAACTTTATTATGCCCGACCGGTTTCGCTGTAAAGCATTTTCTAGGGCTTTTTACACATCCTAAATAACAAATAATATAATAAAATATAAAAACTCTAAATAGAAAAACATTAAATAAAGAGTGAAAAATATCGCCATACAGGATCGTTGCGGCCCTAAAGAAGATGTAGAGACTAGAAAAGAAAAAGGAATGCTTCGGTGGTTTGGATATGTAGATAGGATAAATGAGATTTATGGTGCGCAAGAGGAAGATACAGCTCGACTAGGTCGCCCTAGAAAGACGTATGCTAACCAAATTCACGACATACTGAAGAAGGGCTTTGTCAAAAGTATTCAGAATAGAAGAGCTTGTATGATTAGATTGATGGATGTGGAAGAGGCGAAAGAGTTGTGTCTGGATACGTGAGTGTATGTATGTACGAGGGTGTCAGACGGTAGACGCGCGTACGTACCTAGCTCGGAGTCCATGGCGAGCTTGGTGCAGGGCGGCAGTGAGACGTGCGAGGAGGTCCCGCAGCGACTGTAGTCCGCCGTCAGCTCGCGTCCACCCGTGCCGCCGCCCCCGCCGCTACCGCCCACCAGCGGAGACGAAAAGCACTTCCTGTCGAAATAGAAGAACAACCTCTACACAAGGAACATTAGCCGATGTCAGCAGGATTCACATAACGTCTGCGTTTATCGTTCGAGTGTACGGACGCCAGCATGACAGGCATACTGGCCATATTTTGGCAGTTCTTACTGCGGCGTCATAGCCGTTAAAATCGTTTGCAAATACAGAGCTTGAACTGCAGGCGGCTGTACATGTCTCTGACAGACTAATATGACTTTCAATAACTAAAAACTTCGCATAATAATTGATAAATAATTAAATACTATAATAATAGTAGTTTATGCTACAAGGGCGAAAAGGAATAAATTACGAGGACGATTTAAAACACGAGCGTAGCGAGCGTTTTAGACGTAACCGAGTAGTTTATTGCTTTTACGCCCGTGTATCATACTATGTTTTTCAATGCATAGTGTGAGGAAATGAAAACAAATATAATCTTGTGAACTTTAAATTATGATTGGCTCAAAAGGATTGTATCCAGAGCCGTTAAACAGTGGAAAAAAAAGTATAACATCTATGGTACACAGGAAAGGCTGCAGGTTAGCCAACCATTGCAAACAAATTAAAAAAATAATAATAATAAAGCCCTAGGGCAAAATAATCGACTTTCTGTTCGGTTTTGATGCATAAAAAGTGGGCCTTTACGAGCACATGCATTGAAAAATACGAGTATATAGTCTGGTCTAACCTACAAGTTACACGACAAAGCTAGTTCTTGAAATAAAACAAAATGAAAATGAATAATAGGACAAACTAGTTTTAAAGCTTATTAGAAAAACATGAGAGCAATGAAGTAGAAACTCAGAAATTATAGAAGAAAATACAGATTTTTATGGATCAGGTGAAAGAGAAAGAAAATGTCGTGTCTTATCAAGAAGTTAAAGAAAAGGCGAAATTCAGAAGTGAATGGAGATGACTCCACCGACAAGAGCACAACTCTGAAGTCAAATTGATTGACAGATTTAAAGAAACGCATACTACAAGTGTTTAAATTAGAGAGTGAAAGCTAAAGCTGTATTCACAATGGAGTAAAACGTCAAACAATGTATGTTTTAAAAGCCAAAGTTTTATTGATGAATAATAATATCAAGTAACTATTTATTGGGAACCAAATACGTGATCAAGATATAGTTTCGTTCAGAAACGCGGCTCGGCCTTCGGCCTCGCCAAAGACACTTTAGTTGGGAATCAAATACGAGATCAAGAAATAATTTCTTTTGCAAACGCGGCTCGGCTTTCGGCCTCGCCAAAGCCACTTTAGCGGAGGATTAATTCACAGGACAACAAATAGTTTCGTTCGGAATCGCGGCTCGGCCTTCGGTCTCGCCAAAGACACTTTACCTGAGAAACAAATACGAAATCAATAAATTATTTCGGCCTATCTAAAGACACTTTATCTGAGAATCAAATACGAAATCAACAATAATCTCGCTCAGAAACGCAGCTCGGCCTTTGGCCTTGTCAAAGCAGAGGATCAATTGGGAGAACAGGATATAGTTTTCGTTCGGAAACGTAGCGAGGCCGAATTGAAATTCCTATAAGAGATCAAGATATAGTTTCGTTTTGAAACGCAGCTCGACCTTCAGCCTCGCCAAGGACACTTTACCTGGGAATCAAATACGAGATCAAGAAATAAATTCGTTGGGAAACGCAAAGACACTTTACACACGGGGATCAAACGAGAGGTCAAGAAATAATTGTGTTCGAAAACGCGGCTCGGCCTCTTGCTTCGCCAAAAACAGTTTAACGGAGGGTCAATTTAGAGAACAATAAATAGTTTCGTTCAAACCAGAGTCCAAATAAATACGTGCTATAAAATTAAGGTGCCGAAAAATATTGACAGACTCGATTGTCTTCCCAAAAACTAAAACAACGCGGGCGAAGCCGCGGGCAAAAGCTAGTAACAAATATGGCCTCAATATTGAAGTTAAGTTATTCCGAATCAGCTTTGACTGCGTTCCTTTTAGACTTGTCTCGACATATCGGTATTAATTTGTACCCGGCTCGGAGGACCATTACGTACGGATAGACGCTTCCCTTTCGGAGTTTTCGAAATGTAGAGCACAATGCATCAGATAATTTACTCAGTTGGCTTATCAAAGGATCTGGGATCTTAAATAAAGCTTATGCAGGATGGGAAGTTGAGACCAGAACCATTATAGCTACATGAACAAGTCCTTAGGAGGCTAACCCTAACTTATGGAGTATTTTACTTCTGCATTCACAGAATTTGAAAAAATGTACAGTCATCGACAGTACCACCGATGGTACAAAGAGTTGGTAGTAGTAAATGGGTAAAAAGAGAAAAAAGAATCCTGTTCCATCCAGAAGCAAAATACTTAGAAACTCCTAAATACGTTTTCTTGTGGCTATAACGGTTCTAGTAGCTGCTTTTTGTGCCCCATCTCAACTTTCAAGCCTGTATAATAATTAGACAGAGCAAGATGAGTGACCTGTGCCGGTGTCGATGCACGACGAGCGAGACGGCGACAGCGAGAAGGATGACGAGCGCGGTGAGCACGCCCACCACTATCGCCATATACAGCGGGTCTTCACTACGCGCCGTCGACACGCCGGCCTCCTTACTGCCAGCGGGGGGCGGGGCGCGCCCTCCTCCCGCCGCCGCACCGCCACCCACAGGCTTACTGCTCTCCACCGTGTAGTTGCCCTGCGCCACGTCTGTACCAGGATAGAGTTATTTATTTGTAAGTAAAGGTCCACCAACAGGTTGACACCAAAAATAATTACACAAAATGACATTATCACTAAGTTTGGGGTGCAACCCAATTATAGTTAAAAAACACAACAACCATTTTTAATGAGAACAGTTATTTAACTTGATCATGTGGCGGACCGACCTCCGCACAACACTAGCGCAAGCTTCTATAATTCCTACGCGTAACCTGTCCAGGCTCGGGGCGAGGGGACAGAGGCGAAGAACCTGCTCCCAGTCGCCGAGTGCAATGTTGCCAACTTAGTGCTTCCTGAACCCTTCCTCTGAGGTATTATCGATAAAAAGATAATCTAGTGCCAAAAAAAAAAGAGTAAGCTCTATTACGTTCCATAAATTTCATACTTTTTTCCGCGGTTCGAAAGAGATGTACAAGTTTAAACTCCAACAATCAACTCCTGGGCCCTCATCAACTCCTAGTCCTTCAACTTCTCAAACAGCAACCGTGAATTCAGACCATGATTCCAACTCTGATTCGGACGACGATTTAATTTTGTAATAAAAACTTAATATTCTCAATAAAAACATCTTTTTAAAAAAACTTAGATTTTATTTATTTGGTGCTTTTTTATCAAAATTAGCACAACCCTAGTGCATTTTAGGGTTTGTTTAGCGCATTTCTTACAATAGCAGTTGGCAACACTGGCCGAGTGCCCAGGCCAGAGCGTAACCAACCTTATCAGCGCACACCCGCGTCGCTTTACGCTCACCAATCCGCCTGCCTAGCGTGCGTGACTATGGGCATCACTTCCAATAGAAGCAATCTTGGAAAGGAAAGGCCTATGTCCAACAGTGGACGAACCAGGCTGGTGGATGGATGTATGTGTGAGAGAGCAACAGACCGGAGTGGAAGATGATCTCGCTGAGCAGGATCCACCTGGCGGCGTGGTGCAGCTCGACGCGCACCCACTTGCCGATGCGGTGATGCAGCGCGATGCTCACGTTGCGCGACGACTCGAAGATCAGGTCCTGCGCTGGCGCGTGGCGCACCGGTGCGCCCTGGAAGTGACGCCCGCCGATCGAGAACGATATCACCGCCTCAGAGAACACCTGCGTAACACCACCTCTATCACTTGACGGTAGTTCTGACACATGCATAAATTTGTGAAGGCGGAGCATACACGTTTATGGTACACAGGAAAAGCTGCAGGTTAGCCAACCATTGTAAATAAATTAAAAAAAAATAATAATAATAAAGCCCTAGGGCAAAATAATCGACTTTCTGTTCGGTTCTCATGCATAAAAAGTGGGCCTTTACGAGCACTTGCATTGAAAAATAAAAAATGTATCTTTATTTGCAATCAAAAAGAAGAAGAAAACAAAAAATAATTTATCCACTGTAACAATTTGTAGTTTGAGAAGTGTATCATAAAAAAACTCTAATTCCCGCATTAGGACTCCCTGGGTTGTGGGAAATTGGACTCTTCCTGATACTAACGAAAATTATAGAAGTATTAATATCTAGGAGATTCTAAGAGTAACATAAGGGGCAACATAAGACTAGCTGTGTTATGCATGGACGTAAATCTTTAGTCAACGGTGACTGCAAGAGTGATGTGTCCAAGTCTATGCAAAAACACCGATTGGTTAGCGGAATACTTCGAGGCTACAGTAGAGCCACTGAGTGATTAGTTGCCTCTGTAGACGACAAAAAACCCCAATATACGGCGTTTGATGATTAAAAGGTTTCCTTTTGCAGAGTGAATACTTAGAACCCTTAGATCATTTTAAGAAGGGTAGCCATAAAAAAAATTGATGTAGGAAAGAGAGGGAGTAGTCTTTCGTTATTAAAATATGATAATTCAATATATGTTTTTTTCTAGTTACAACGTTAAGTTTAGTATCATTTTTAACTAAACTTGAGACGCACAGGCCATATACGATATAATACTTATAGTATTTCATATAAAAATCTCGAAATTAGAATAAAATTATAAAAAAATCTTACTTTTTTGACGGTAATTTAATTAAAGTTAAATTTGTCGGCTCCGATGATCCAAACGACTCACTAATCTGTTTAACTTATGTTGAAGAGGCACATAGCCGTATTTTTTTTACATGCATAAGATATGGCCCTCAATGGCGCGTCGAAAATTACGATACACACGGTTGATTCAGATGTTGTGGTTATAGTGATATCCTTTTATTTTTCACTTCAGTAACATGGTCTCAAGGATCTGTGGATATCTTTCGGCACTGGCAAATACCATAGCTACATACCGGTGCATGAAGTAGCAAACCATTTAATCGCAGATAAAACAGAAGCTTTAAGAGGCTACCATGCATTCACAGGGTGTGACACCGTTTCAGCGTTTCATTCTATGCACTTAATCAGCATTTTTCTAAACTGCCTGTCTCCTTAGAAGACAAATTAAAAAACAAAACTCTCCTAAACCTTCGTAATAAGCCCAAACCTGACTGCGATCATTTTACCTTCAAGACTGTTTCTGCGTGTGACCTTAAGAGAGCAATTCTTTCTATTACTTCAAAGGCTGTGGGTGATGACGAAATTTGCTCAAACGCTGCATCTTATATTAGATGAACTTTTACCTGTCCTAGCTGACGTTATCAACTGCTCCCTTGTCACCAGCTCATTCCCCACAGCCTGGAAAAATGCACATGTCATCCTTCTTCCAAAGACTACAAACCCTTCATCGTTTTCTGAGTATCGTCCAATTTCCATTCTTCCTATCCTTTCTAAAGTTCTTGAGTCTTTAGTCCACAACCAAATTTCGTATTTCTTATCTAAAAATAGGTCACGGCACTCCTGAAAGTCTCCAATGATATAAGATTAGCTATTGACAATAAGAAACTGACTATACTCACACTATTGGATTTCAGTAATGCATTTAACTGTGTAGACTTCGATGTACTCCTTAGCATTCTTAGCTCTCTTAACGTATCTCCTCTTGTCACAGAATGGTTTGATACTTATTTGAGGGGTCGCCTGCAGTACATACGCTCGGATGAAGTTTCCTCGGAGTGGTGCCAATTAACTGCTGGTGTACCTCAAGGTGGTGTCCTCTCTCCTCTCCTTTTTTCAATTTTTATAAATTCTGTTTCCAATGTTCTTTCTTCAAACTACTATCTTTACGCAGACGATTTACAACTCTACCGCCACTTTGTCGTAATTGAGGCAGATATTGCTGTCTCAGAAATGAACAGTGATCTTTCAAACATTCACAGGTGGGCGGAGGCTTTCGGACTTTTGGTTAATCCCAAAAAATCTCAAGCCATTATTTTCGGTAGCAGATATATGACTAACGTTCTCAATCAAACGGTAATTCCACAAGTAGTTTATAACGATATCCCTATTCCCTACACTAAATCTGCAAAAAAATTATTGTAATCTGACGTGGGCTGCGCATATTAATGAGGTCAGCAGGAAAGACTTTGCCACATTTCATTCCCTTAAGCGTCTCCAGAAATTTCTCCCCTTTGAAACTAAAGTTACTCTCGCATTTTTCAAATAAGGCATTTTAGTTTGATTTATCACTACCTGGGTCCTGAATACCAGTAACAGGCATTATTTAGACATGCTTACTCTAACTTAAACTGCACCATCTTTTTCTGTCATAAGAGTTTGTGGTCAAAATCGGGTCTTTGTAATTTATAGTGTTCTCGATATTGTGGAGTTTTTTTTTTTTTTCATCTATTTTACTCAGACTAATACATCATGTGGGTACTTTTTAAAAGGGAGATTAAATAGGCTTTTAAAATTAATAATTTTTATTTTATCATCTGTTAAATTAAAAATGATATGGACGACTTTGTACAAAAAAAAGGAAAATGACGATTACATATTTTCTTTTTTTTTAGCTTTTCTGTGGAAAATATTGCAAACTGAATAGCAGAAATGAATTCTACGTATTTGATTTACTCGAAAATGATACCCAACTTGACCTTTTAGCTACAATGTTAATGTCAGGAATCTCTCCCCCCCCTACCACCCACATAAAAAACTTACATTAATAAAATTAATGGCTACCCTTCTTAAATCGTTCTTTCAGTCATAAAAAGCAATGCACCAAAAGGAAATATCTTAATCATTAATCGCCGTATATTTTAGTGTACACAGGCAACTAGATGGCGCCTATGACGTTTAAATGCCTACAAAGTATCGTAATTATTTATAAGCACGTGTGAATTAAAAAATGTAATACTTCATTGTTGATAGTGATGTACTACTTGTTTCGGTTATTATTTTTCGATTTGAATGTTGCTTTATTGTGCAATAGAATTCGTATAGAAACAAATATTTTTTTTTTTTAAAGTTTCTCATTTTTTATAGATCGTGTTTGAGGTCGCCAAGTTACGCAATAATATTTAATTAAAAACAAAACAATGACGAAGTTAAACTAAACGAAAATAAATGAAAGTAAAATACTTTTTTCGATTTAGATATTTAAACATCTCTTGGGGGCCCCGGGGCACTGGTTTTGGCACATTTTCCTTTTGTATCATTATGTTGAATGTTGAATGACGTGTCTAATGTTGAGTAAACTCACACTTGATTTTTATTTTTAACCGAAATTTGAAATGTACCTCATCACTAAATGCAGCTGTCATAAGTGCCATCACTCAGTGGCCATACTTTAGTTGCTCGATGGTGTCAGTAAAGGCGAAGAGAAGTAGAGCGTGTGACAGACCTGGACGTCCCTCATGAACCGATTGTTGCAGTAGAGGTGCATCGCGGTGAACTCTCGCACGCGGTCGAACTCGACGGTAATGGCGGGCGGGTGCGGGCGCGAGTCGTTCCGCCAGCCGACCCAAGCGCTCGGGCGCGCCGCCTCACGGATCTCGTCCCCCCCGAACCGCCCGTCTACGAGCTGGCCGAGCCCCCCGCGCAGCACCTCCGTCCACTCGCCGTCGTATGTCACGTCCGTCAGCTCCACGCCGTTGCTGCGCGCGTCGCCCTTCGGCATCGAGTACGATACTATACCCGCTGGAACAACATTCATAATTAAAATAATTGAAATGTATAGCGTAATAGATTTCTGTAAAGCTGTACTTTTATGTAAATAAATAAATAAAAATTCAATACTTCAGTACATGTTCACCTTTATACAAACACTTGCAAATACAAGATAGCTATACTATTTCCGAGCATTGATCTTTTCGACTGGCGGGCTGGCTATTGACGAACAGATAATGATGCAATTTTGATTATCGCCATTTTGGCGCTGATCGCTGCAGTGAGACGTGAAAGTAATCGGAACTAATGATAAAGATGAGACAAAATCGTTCTCTACAATAACAAGTGTCAATTTTAGTTCCCGGTACGCTCGTTTTGAAACGGCACAAAAAATAACTATCATTTTGTCTTCTATGGCAAACAAAACACGTCCAGCGTACTTGTATTGGTCAGTGGTATAAAAAAAATGAAATTCTACCGGAAACGGATACATAGAGTAAAACGCCCGCGTGATGGTTGTTTTGCGTTTTCGATCTGTTTATCAGATTTTCTGATTTTTGACGCCTTTTGGGATTCAATTAACATTCCTTACATTTTGTTTTATGTGCAATAGTTTTATATGGTGTATTATTTAAAGAAAAAAACCATTTCATTTTTATAAGGTCGTTCAAAAATATTGTCTTTACACTTAGTATTTTCTCGCTACTGAGGTGAAAAGTTGTATGTGTCACACGAGAGCAAATTGATTTTGTTTCTTGTGTCTTTGAATCCCTCACCACGCTCAGGATTCTAATTTAGAGCGAGTAATTCAATTATAGAATACTTCGCTTGCTCGGGATTCAAACACGGCAAGTGCAACAAAAAGAATCTCTGCTCTCTTGTTGCACAAATAACTAGGTAATCTGCGAAGAATGAAAATTTTTCGCAATTTAACAGTTTTGCTTAGTTAATGGACAGACCAACTAGATAAAATTCAACTGTCTTACGCACAATACCGTGATCATATAATATTACATACTTTTCGTTTACGTTTCCTGGAGAGTAAAGATACGGTCGCCATTGGACAAGACACATCAGCTATACGAGCACGTACACGTCGATTTAATAAATTTGACAGATAGAATCGATAAATTCTAAACGATAACCCTTATTGCAATGAAATAAGAGCTACATTTTTATTTATCGAATCGATGTCGAGTCGATAGCAACAAACGTCAATAAAATAACGGACTATTAAATAATAAAATACAAAACATACATGAAAGTTATGTTACCCACTGTAGATAAATGTAAATGACTACATAAAAAAGTATCACTTAAAAGAGCAAGACCAGCATTACCATAAGAGTGTGGTCAGTTCTTGGTAGTCATCATTAATATTCAAGTAACGTTCGGTATTGTTAGCGATATAGTAGTTGTATATTCGCGAGCGAGTGCCATCCGGCGGCTGGCGGCGCGTTGACCGGCACCACTACTAGCGAGACATACCGTGTAATTAATAAAAATTTACTTGAACGACAAAGCGCCGATTGTAATAAATAAAAGATTATTAGCAACAGGTGCCAATAGGTCTGAAAACATCCGTCTCTGTACACAACCTCACATCCGGCGGCGGGCGGCGCACACTGGTTCCATATCAAGAAATTGTGGACTTAGGCTTAAGTCAAGTTGAAGGTCAAGGTGATAGAGAAAGTTATAGCCAACATTTTATTTTCTTACAATTAACTGCGGAAATCTGCGCTTTTGGAACTACAGGCACTTGAAAATATTTAATATAAAGGTCAAGGAATCAACATTTTTATTTTTGTGATAGACTGCTGACGCTATTACAAACATCAACTAGCGAGACATACCGACATTCATCTTCACGGCGGCGGGCGACGCGTCCGTCTCTGTACACGATCTCACACACTCGCAACTGCCCCAGCTTCAACATCGGTACCAACATATCTTATACCGATGCAATGTCGGTCTATCTATGCTCATAACTTGAGAACCCATATGGATAAACCGATAAGAAAGTAACGAGGAAATAATTATTGCTAGATGGTTAGAGGTGGTAGAGCTGATGGCTTGACTGTGGAGGTACCACCATTCCGAAGTTATTCGGAGGAGAGTACTGATTGATTGCGGTATATCCATCCCCAATTGCCGACCCTTATATAAAGCAGACCGGTGACGGGCAGCGACGTCACTGGTGCGAATTTCTGCACCGCGCACACTAACCCGCCTGCCAAGCGTGTGTGAGTATAGGCATTTCTTCCAGGAGAACCACCACCAAGAGTGGCGAAGTCTTGGAAAAGCCTATGTCCAGCATTGGACGAACCACGCTGATGGATGGATAGATGAAGTCTGAGCAGTGGCCATTTTAGTCATACAAATCGAGGATAATGGGCGGAAAGCAGAGTTAATTTTACAACGTCCTTGGGTAGATGTCATGCAATAGACGAATACATTATTTCCGATGTTTGCTTTGCTGTTTTGCAAAATAGCAAACACAGTACAGACGACTGCAGTTAAAGTTTTTCATTTGTATACCACTTAACGGCTATGACGCCAAAATAAGAACTGCCAGTTAGCCTGTCAAGCTGGCGTTATTACATAAAATCATGCCATAGCCAAAAACTCAATACCCGTACTGCCGCACTTAACTAAACCCGCACGCACTTGTTTATATCCATCAATCTAGTCATACTAGCCCTTCCATTCCGAGTACTTTCGACATTGCCCTTGTTCAGTATGTCGCCAATTTGGTCAGCATACGTCCTTCTAGGGCGGCCTGGTCGAGCTGTACCTTCTACTTGCGCACCATAAATTTCTTTCGTCACTCTGCTTTCATTCATCCCCTCTACATGTCCAAATCACCGAAGTATTCCTTTTTCTATTCTAGTCACTGCATCTTCTTTCAGGCTGCACCTATCCCGATTTTTCACTCTATCACCTACACATACTCCGTAAACGAGTGTAGGAGTCATACACTATTGAAATCATTCGTCACTTAGTTATACTTACAACTCATTGTAACATAACGCTATACCCATCGTTAAACATATCGTTCCTGATAAATTGAAAGGTTGCATTAGCGTATATTGGTTGGGCCCCAAAACTGTAGGGTGGGTTGAAGTTTGTATTTAAATTCCGCACCACAGTGAAATAGTCACTCGCTGTCCCGACATTACTCAGCGAGACACAAACAGCTATTTTTGTACAAGTTCTGTTATTTAAGGTCACTCGTTTCGAGAATCTGTCGCTCAGTGTGCAGATCGACAAGGCGGCCACGGTGTTGAGGAAGCTCAGTACAAGAGCTCTCCAGGCCTATATCTTGAGCATGCTCTTGTACGGAGCCGAAACCTGAACATCGTACATCAGACAAGAACATCAAACATCCTTGGCATCACATGGGAGGACAGGGTCACTAATGGCAGGGTACTTGAACTCATACACCTACCAAGCCTCACTGCCCTGCTCATAGAGCGACACTTGCACTGGCTGGAACATGTGCAGCGCATGGACCCTGTTCGGCTACCGTCGCGGATGCCAAGAGAGACGTCGGCAGACTTCTGCTGCGTATCAAATACTTTTAGGATAGAGCATACGGGCTAGGAGAAGGTCGCCACTGTAGAAAGAGACTCAGGATAGGATGCACGACCAATTGTGGTTCCGTGACAAACGCAAAAGGAGGAATCGTCTCAACCTTGCGCCCCGAAGGCGCATTTAGATTCACCTTGTGCGGCTGATTATGCCGCTCCCATAGGCTAACCGATACGTACCAAAACCGGGCATTGTATAGAATCTTCCAACACACATGATTCCCTTCATTAAATCTGTCATTCGAAGAGAAAAAACCGGCCAATTGCAAGTCAGACTCGCGTACCTAGGGTTCCATATTGTGGATGATAAATTTAATTTAGTAATTTTTTTTCATGAATTTCTCAACCGCTTTATTTTTCCTGTAATCTTTACCAAAATCATGGTTTCATATTTTTTGGTCCACCACTTTTGGAGATAAGGGGGGGGGGGGACATACAATTTTTCATGGTTTTTCAAGGATTTCTCGAAATAGGTGCAATTAAATATTGCTAAACTATATATTTTTACAATTAGCTTTTTAATACCTACAATTTGATACCCATAGTGTATTTCTATAAAATACATTTTTTATTTATTTTACTTCTTTTTTTATATTTTTCATTTGTGCTCAATTTTTTTTAGTCGCTATAGTTTTCCTGTAATTGGCCAGTTATGATCTATAATTGTCATTTTTTGCATATTTTTCAATCTACCAGTTTTTTAAAGATTTCTCGAAACCAGTGCCAGTAAATATAGTAAAAGTATATATTTTAACAATCAGCTTTTTAATACCTACAATTTGATACCCATATTGTATTTTTATGATGATATTTTTTATTTTTCTCACTTTTATTTTGGAATAATTTTGAACAATTTAAAATTTTTCATATTTTTTTACACTGTAATATGTGGGCAAATTAATTCTATTTTTGTTATAAAGTTCGGCAAAGCGGATCAAAGCAGTTACTTATCCCCCCCCAGAAAAAAACTCTAGATACGCCAATGTCAAGTTTGATAGCAAATTCGATTCAAGTACCCATTTTACTAGAGAGAGAATAAGAGAGTGATTCATGTGGGTGATATGACGAATGACTAAAAACAATAGTGCATTACATATTCCGCAAGTACTCGCATTACTCACGCACACCTGGCGTGGTGGCGGTGCGGCGGTATTACAGGTGGACATAACATGCTTTGTAAGTGCACACGGGAGCCGCGGACGAGCCAGACTTCAGGCTCGCGATTCTGCCGCTTCCGGATTATCGAATTTGAAACATTTTAAGAGCCCGCTCCGAACGTTCTTCATACATATCTAGGTACCAAAATGACTCGCAAAACAGAACAAAACTTAGTCAAATAAATTTTAGGCTTTCATTTACTAACCATATCTTGATTTTTTTTTTATTGGCCTGACATAAATAAATGAATTGAATTAAATTTAGACGGTCAATATGGAGTGGTGTAAGTCCTTGATTTTTTCACAAACATCGCGTTAAAGAACAGAAAAATATTTAAAATAATGGGGTTTCACCCTAAAATCGAATTGTTTACAAAGAGCAAAGTACACCAGTTGGAAATACCATCAACATTCTAAATCATGAAAACAAAATAAAAATTAACAAATAATCGAGGCACAATTAAGGTATTGGGAAATTTTCAACGCAAAGGGCGAGATTCGTTCAGCACAGTTGTAACGGTGCGGTGCGAGGCGTGAGGCGCTTGTTTAGATTAGCCAGCCAAATATACGCTTTATTGTCTCGATACATCTCGTTTCGCATACGAGTTGTAGTCGCCGCAAACCGACTTCTTAAATGGATAGCATTAATTTTCTCAATTAAAAACCTATGGTTCTTAATGTTTCACTGTCATTATTTGACGTTCACTAAAATTTACCTGATATCGCATGGTATTTAAGACGCGATAATCAAAAGTCAATTTAAACTCATGCTGGAGACTCAACAAGTTATCAGAACTAAGGTCCAATGTCCCTATTTGCGAAATTGGAAATAAAGAAAACTTGACCATGAAAAAATATTTTTTTACAAAAAGGGCCGCCAAATGCCTGTTTTGATTACTGACCAAGTCTCCACATTGAATTTGGCTGTACGTAATGAATCAAAACCACATTTAATGAAATGCGAAATAACGGCAGCACAGCACCCCGTGTGAACTCGCCATGAGTAATCAATCAATCATTGTGTATAATAATAGCTTATTGAAAACTTACTTTATTTCCATTGTTTTCTTTAATGACTAAACGGTACCACTGTTTATAATAAATATCCAAGCTGGAAGCGTTTCCCTTGCAAATATAGACTTAGTGAAAATGGGTCTTTATTAGGGATGCAACGATTACGAAGCGGTGCATGCTTTTGCATCTGTAATCGTAATAATTACGATTAATAACGAAGCGATGCATCGTAGTAAGAATCGTGACGATTATTAAATTGAAAGTTCTTCAGACATTTGGGCTTAGTTCCCTCTGGTGAGAGAATTAAAAAAAAGTCAATTGGGGTTAAGAACTTTACGAGTGAAAATTGTTGTTTGCCAATTTAATTATTTAATTTACTAATCGTAATCAGTTATTGAATAGTCTGGCGTTATAAATTGTATTCTGGCGTGAAGCTGATTGCCACAATGCCACAAAGAAAGGAACATAAGTAATAATATCTGGGAATATTTTACAAAAAACATTTTTTTGTATAACGATTATTATCGTAATCGTAATGGCCAAATCGTTGCATCCCTGGTCTTTATATATAAAATTGCACTTTTAAATTGAATTTGAAGGAAACTCAATTTTCTTTACTAACATTTTTGCATTTCTTTTAGGAATGACAAATCCAAATTATGTAATTTCTTATGTGTATGAATGAGACAACTCTTAAAACATCAGTCGTTCGGTACAAAGTGCACAACCTTTGCTTTTCTTGCTAAGTACTTAAAAGTGAAAAAGATATTGGTTTGTGGCAATTCACGCCAATAGTTCAGTATAAGCAAGGTTTATGAATGAACAGCTCAAAATTGAATGCACAATGATTAGCCATGATTTTGTCGAATCAAACTAAAAACAGCATTTTAAGCTTGTTTGGACAGAATCAAGATGAATTGTGCATTTTAGTTCAAAGTGTTGATTTATAAACCTAACTTATACTAAACTATTGGCGTGAATTACCACAGAACAATATCTTTTTCACTTTTAACTTGTTAACAAAAAAAAAACAATGTTAAGTTGTGCACTTTGTACCGATCGACTGATATTTAACATTGAGGTAACAGCAACATTAATAAAATTTTTGAAAAGTGTCAGCTGTAAAAAGTTATTACGAATCTTATCATGGAAACGGATAGCATTTAGGACGAACTGTTTTTGAAGATTTAATTTTTGTATTCAAACTAAAAATAAAAACAAAATTTAATACATAGATGTAAAACCTTGAAATCAACTTTCAAACAAAAAAGAAATATTTGAAATAGCTATTGAATTACAGGAATTACGAATTCATGAATCTACAAGAAAATTTCGGCAATTTCATATATAAAGCTGAAAAGAGAGGACTTTTACGGCTGTTTAGATTTAGAATTAGGGCGTTTTTGACATTTTTGCAATAGATGGAACTAGGAGTATCCAAAAAAGTCAGTATTATTTGATTTTAATGTATCACTCATTATCGTTACTAATCCATTTGTTTTTTAGTTTCAAGTAGGCGCGGCGCACGCGTCTTGCAACATCGCGTCGAACAAACAACTAAATAAAAGCATCCAGAACGCGTCAGAACGTTGTATTGTGATAAACCAAGCCAACCATAACCTGATTTATCACAAACCGTTTTCAAGACTTTGCTACGTACACTTAGTTTAAATTATAGTGAATCGTCAACTTTACTTTATGAAAGGAGGTCCTCTATAACTCGAACCGAACTCGAATAAATCCGAGTTTGAGTGATCACTTCCCCACTTAAGGGCGGCGGCGTATGTCAACTAACTACAGTACTTGCTATCATCACGTTTTACCGGGACAGGAACAAGTGAGCTGACCTGTGACTTTATCTACCTGTGTAAGAAGCAATGACGCCTTAATCAAGGGTCAAGACAGGATAGTTCCGAGCAGGGGTGAACTGCGAAAACACACTCTGAGTGTACACAACAAAACATGGATAGAACGAAACGACTGCCGGCTGTCAAAACTAATGATACCGCAGTCGAATGGTAAGGTAACAAGTGACATGGTAGGTATCATAACTGGACACTGCAACCTAAAGAAGCACTTTCTCACCACAGGTGGCACCTATGCAGAGGGTGCCTTCTAGAGGACGAGTCAGTGGAACATGTGCTACTCCACTGCTCCGCAACCGAAGACACAAGACGAAAAGCAGGGATTGCGATGAGCTCCAACTTCCCTTCACTGGACCAGTTTATGTGTCAGAATGCTGAAGCTGTTTAACAGCTTCAGCATTCTGACAACATTCACGATTACCGAGAATCAGTGCAGGACTCATCGCCCCCGCTACGAATTTAGAATTTAGAACAAGTGAGCCGACCTGTGACTTTATCTACCTGTGTAAGAAGCAATGACGCCTTAATCAAGGGTCAAGACAGGATAGTCCCGAGCAGAGGAAACCGGCCAAGTGCGAGTCGGACTCGCGCACATAGGGTACGGAACCTTGAAAATATTATGGTAAATAATTCCACTTGCAGTTATGAAAGAATGCCAACTTAACTTGACACTTACGATCTATCAAACTTTAAGTATTCAAATTAAGTTGGTCATTAATAACTTCATAAATAATATACAAGGTGAAACATAACTAACCGCCCGAATTCATACTGGAGACTCGGCTTGTGATCAGAAACAAGGTTCATTGATCTTTTTTTTTCGAAAACATAAAACAGGTTCTAATTAGAAGCCTGATGTTTTTACAGCACCATGGGACCGTATACTGCTGCAGGAGGTACCAGTTTCACATTGATATCTGATACGGGGCCCGAGCAAAAGGGTCGTGACAGACAGACGGACAACAAAGTGATCCTATAAGGCAGGGGTTCTTAAACTTCTGGTAGTCACGGACCCCTTGCAAAAATTTTAAAAACTGATGGACCCCTTCCAAACCTGATTACAGAGAAAGCAATTATTACTTATCAATAAATAAAAAACTAAATTAAGTAATAATGTTTTAAACTTACATTCCTATTAAGGATTGTACGTATAAGGATTCCTATTAATTATGAAAAGCAATAATTACTTCCACTTGTCACCGAAAAGTAAAAAAGGTTTGTTTATAAAGCTTAATGTTTTATTCATATAGATGGTATCAATAAATATTTTCGTTTTATTTTAATTTTCACTTGATTTTTTTTTTCTCGTCTATCCCCTAGTGTGGGGTGTCGTTGGATAGGTAATTTAAAAATATTAGGGGTGTGAGAAGATCATTTTTCGATCCAGGGTTCCGTTTGCGAAATATTAAACGTAAAAGTGTCAATTTTCGTTAGAGTCAATTGTCCCCCCCCCTGGCGGCGAAACGGTTGTATTTGGAGACGTAAAAAATATCACGGCTGTAGTATATATAACGAAATTAAAAAGAAAACTATCACAGCTAAGTAGGCTTTACAAGTTAAGGAGTACAGATCGCGCCAAACTTTTTGTCCCCTCTAAACATGGGGCGATTCGCATCAGCAGGAACAAAATGTATGGGCCGTTCTTGGGAAGAGCAACTTCCGAGACTAGAAGTTTGGCGCGATCTGTAATTTTATAGATAATGGTACGGAACCCTTCGTGCGCGAGTCCGACTCGCACTTGACCGGTTTTTAATATCTAAAATTGGATACCCATATTGTATTTTTAGGCTAATATTTTAAATTTTTCTCACTTTTTTTTTGGAAATATTTTGAACAATTTAAAAATTTTCATATTTTTTTTACACCTTTCAAATTCAAATTTCATGTATTTAACTTTAACAGTGCTAAAGTTATGAGGCTGTGACATACGGACGGACGGACGGACAACGGAGTCTCACCATAAGGTTCCTTTTGTACCTTTTAGGTACTACGGAACCCTAATAATAATGAGAAGCATTACCGGTCCAGAGGCAGCCATAGAGCTCGATGCGCATACAGACGGTGCGACGGTGCGCGCTGTAGGGGATGAAGCGCAAACGCGATGCCCAGATCGAGGGCTCCAGCCGGGTCTGCTTCTCCAGGTACGTGTTCGTGTTGCCGGACAACACCTGCAACACACACACACACACCTCCACGTTTACGGTACATGTGTACAACTACAGACACAAGGAAGCAGACAGATAGCTGCTGGCAGTGGCGTGCACAGAACTTTTTTCCGGAAAAGCAATCAGAAGGTCAAGTACGACAATAAAAAAAATATGAAAAAATTTAAATAACACTTTGAAAAAAAAAAAGTTTGTATGAAAATGTTCACTCTAGGAAAGGCAGTGCCTACCCTGGCGTCATACAAACTTTTTTTTTCAAAGTGTTATTGAAATTTTTTCATATTTTTTTTATTGTCGTACTTGACCTTCTGATTGCTTTTCTGGAAAAAAGTTCTGTGCACGCCACTGGCTGCTGGTAGGCCGTGGCTAATGCATGCATGACGCCATGCGACTCGTTAGGAAAAGCCGTGCTGGGCGGGTAGGTACAGGCAGTTGCATAGTCATTCGTCCGCTACTAACTGCCGTAGATGGATTGATCCCTGACTAACGCCTCGCCTGATCTCATCCTCACAGTTTCTGGACGAGCAGGCTTCATCCTAGATCCCATCGACGCTTTCCATAAAAACTAACTATAAATATAGGGATCGTTCAACAATTACGTGATCATTTTTGGCCGTTTTTTTAACCCCCCCCCCTATGTGATCACAGCGTATTTTTTTTTGTTTTAACCCCCCCCCACGCCTTGATTACGTAATCTTCGTCCGGGCTTAAAATGTTTGCTGTTTATTAGCACTGACACGTATGTCATGTTTCTATGGGTCTAAATGACCTAAATTTGGTAAGAGGGTGTGTCATTTGTCAATCTAAATGTACGTTTAACAGGAACAAATTAAACAGGAACGTAAATTTACGTTTGACAGGAACATGTACCTACACATTTTAATATTTATTTACGTCTGTCATTAAGAAGATAAAATTATTTTCAATGCATGTGCTCGTAAAGGCCCACTTTTTATGCATCAAAACCGAACAAAAAGTCGATTATTTTGCCCTAGGGCTTTATTATTATTTTTTTATTTATAAAGGTTGGCTAACCTGCAGCCTTTCCTGTGTACCATAGATGTTATACTTTTTTTCCAATGTTTAACGGCTCTGGATACAGTCCTTTTGAGCCAATTATAATTTAAAGTTCACAAGATTATATTTATTTTTATTTCCTCACACTATGCATTGAAAAACGTAGTATGATACACGGGCGTAAAAGCAATAAATTACTCGGTTACGTTTAAAACACTCGCTACGCTCGTGTTTTAGATCGTCCTCGTAATTTATTCCTTTTCGCCCTAGTAGCATAAACTACTATTATTTACGTATGTCATTAAGAAGATAAAATTATTAATAGACTTCAAAATTGGACGTAAATATTTAAATATTATTTATTTATTTTCGGAAACCCCCCCCCCCCCCCAAATAATCAAATAATCCAGATGTATATACAAGCACCCGACCCCCCCCCCCTTCCGGTGATCACGTAATTGTTGAATGATTTAATTATTACAATATTATTGTAATATGAATGTAATTGCTTTGAGTAATTTATATATTATTATAATCAGGGTCTTCTTCTTCTTGGGGGTGCCATATCCTAGCGGATGTCGGCGACCACCACACGAAACTCTTCTCTATTCTGTGCCAGTCTGCAGAGACTGGCAGCGTCTTTTATGTTAGTCCAAGTTTTTACGTTATCACTCCATGTCATCCGCCTTCTCCCCATTCCCCGTTTTCCGTCCATTTAATCAGGGTAATATGTGTAAAAAAGTAAACTTAGTAACCTCCTGCCCGGCGGCGGTCCTGTATCGCACCCACTTGGCGAGCCGCGGCCGCCAGTACTCAAGCACGTACGCCTCAGCGAACTCGGCGCCCTGCCCGTTCCCGAAGCGGCCCTGCGTGCCGACGGCGGTGATCACGTTCACCTGGTGCAGCTCCACTTGCAGCCACTCGCCCGACTCCGTCGTGATCTGCGACTTGGGGCACCACGCGCCGCCGCCTCGCTCACCGTTCAGTCTGCAACAGTCAGTGCGCCGCTTCATACTTCTCTTCAATATACAAGGTGACTTTTTGATCATCGTCCAAATTCATACTGATCAGTATCTTGGATCAATAACAATTTTTGTGAAATTCCTAAAATGAAATTTCGGCTTCCCATAGAAATTCAGTTCCAGTCCCGAGTGAATCACTATGGGGAGTCGAAATTTCATTTTACGAATGTCACCAAAATTGTTATTTATCCATGATACTGATCACTTACCAAGCCACCAGTATAAATTTGGACGATGATCAAAAAGTCACCTTGTATATTCTGAAGATTTCTTTGCCGGACCGTAGCCAGTCACGAGATTTTAGCCAAGTTACGTTTTTTACTACTACATGCGACAAACATACTTTAAATTATAGATAAAGTTGCTGGCTCAAAACAGCTTCTCCGGTTTCTTTGATGAAACGGGCTAGGTATTATAACTGAAAATTGTAAAGCTCAGTATATTGAATACTATTGAAAACGGTAAAAAAAAGAGCTAAGTCTATCCGTACATTGTAGATATTCCGAAAAAAAAATAGCAGTGTACGGTACTGATACAAAAAACAATTTTCAAAATGTTTGTCGGTATTTCACGCAGCACCCAAAAACTACAGAACGTGTTTTGATACGGTTATACTTTTTTTTCCACTGTTTAACGGCTCTGGATACAGTCTTTTTGAGCCAATCATAATTTAAAGTTCACAAGATTGTATTTGTTTTATTTCCTCACACTATGCATTGAAAAACGTAGTATGATACACGGGCGTAATAGCAATAAACTACTTGGTTACGTTTAAAACACTCACTACGCTCGTGTTTTAAATCGTCCTCGTAATTTATTCCTTTTCGCCCTTGTAGCATAAACTACTATTATTATTGCCATCAAATAAAAATTTATATATCATGTAGGAAAACTAATAACAAATAATGAACGATTAAAAAGCTTAAGCTTACTAATCTGTAATAAGATATTAATTAATCCTTCGTCAAAAATAAAACGTAATCCTAATTTTTTTTTCAAGAACGAAGTTCCCTGTCTAAATACTCTTATTGTCAAGCATTAGATACGAAAATGCCTTGATCTGCGGAATTCTTTCCTGAAGTCGATCACGGAAGTGACGTACAAGTCAGGCGCGAACAAAGAAGCAATCGCTACAAATGTTTCAACAATAAACCTATAAATACCAGAACTCTAGTTAATTAATACATACATAGTACATACCTAATCGTATCTAACAAATGATAACTGCAGAGTAGACGAGCGCTATCGACGAGGCACTGATCCGCGTTCCTCGAGTCGGCGGGACTCATGAAACATTACATGAACATGGCTGATCCCACATTGTGTTTGAGGTGTTGGAGACGGTAGGTATCGAAGGGTTTTACCTCGCATTCTGCGGGCCCACGTTTCCCTCGTTGAAAGAGGAGCTGGCGCTGAGGTCCTCGTCGGAGATCAGCCCGCTCTCCACGCCGAGCGGCGCGATGCATTGTGCTGCAACATATACACCACATGTACACTTCGCTCTTGCTGAACACGAACGTGGCGTTGTCGGGGCGAGATGATAGCTCCCCCAACAAGGCAGGCTATAGAGGCCTCGCCAGACAGAAAGAATAGTATTGTGAATGAAATGATAGTGTGTTGTTGGCGGGCGAGTTACTAATTAAGGATGTGCGAGTAATACTTTTAATAAATATATATAGTATGCCTTAATTAGCTTTTTATTTATAATTACACAATAAAGCCGATTCTGAAGGCTTTAATTTTAGTTTTAGTGTTGTCAAAACAACATTTTGTTTATTACAAAATAGTCCTTAAATGTTAGGAACAGAAGCAAATTTACTTTGGAATAATTTTAGTTTTGACAGCACTAAAACCAAAATTAAAGCCTTCAGAATCAGCTACAATATAACTTGAAATATATACAATAAATAAAAGAAAGATTTCTTTTATTTATTGTATATATTTCAAGTTATATTGTGTAATTATAAATAATTAAGGATGTGTATGAGACGCCACACATAAAACGTCACGCTGCACTGAGCTTGGTGGGGCGTCTCTTCGTAGTGTCTCTCATACACTGCCATAATAATACGTCCGCCAGCAACATACTCTCATTCCGCCCTGATAACGCCCCTCCCAAACAGCAAATTAGCGGAAATTATGGCCATAAACAAGCTAGATTACAGTCTGAAGCTTTTTTGCAGATGCACTATAGGATAAATGATTATTTAGGCCGTTTTAGAGGAGATTTCGTACAGTATTAAACAGCACAGCTGTCTAACGACTTAATAACGGAGGAAAATACTGCAGAAAGCACTAGTAACGCTGTAGTCCAGGTGTTGGCTACGTATGATACTACGAGTTCAATTAGAAGATTAAAGCTTGTTAACGGCTGGTTAACGAGAATAAGTCACCTCTCTGATAATGCTGTGGGATTAATTAGAGGATAACATATAATCGTTGGCTTGTTAATGGCGTACAATAATTCTATTGTAATGCTACATTAATGAAATTGATACTGGCTGCAAACGATCTTCATTAAAGTCCTTGAGCTGTAATATGGTGTAGCCCTACTCCACTCTAAGGCCAATGCAAAGAGTGTAGCTGTCAGATATTGTACAGCCACCGGAATTACTAAGAGTAATAATGAGCTTGATACTACAAAAGAGCTTCACTAAACACCTTTGAGCTATAATATGGTGTAGTCCTACTCCCACCGGAATTATTAAAGGGTAAATATAGCTAGTATAATGATATGGGCTGGTACATAGACTTTAGTATAGCCATTGTACAGTAAGGAGAGATACAAGGGAATTAACCAAGAATTTGTGCTGGATAACAAATGGACGCCATTTATCAAAAGGGAACAGATATGTTTGTTTATTTTTTTTATTACTTATTGATTTTCTATTGATATCTAATATCTAGTAATGCCAAAATATATATTTCACTTGTTTTATAGGAGACAATAAAAAGTTTAAATACAAAAAAATTAAGTCACAATCTATAAAATATTTTTACACCATATTTATCTTGTATTTTTTTTATTTTGGAAGAAAATATATATTTAAATCTGTTTTGGTTGTTTTACTCCATTTTAAATGCTATTGTTAAGCTTCAAAACATCCTTGGTCTGTATTAAAGCATTAAAAGAACTGAATCTGAGAGCTAAACTAAGCTCGTATAGCTCTTACAATGCTCTTAACCGGCCACTGAAATGCTCAGGGCTGGTTCATTTGGAGCCCAATTAGGCAAGCTACTACAGCCTTGAGCATTCAGTAATTCTGTAGTCCGGCGACTATACAGCCGTCATGTGCTGCTTGGGATCTTTCTGTCTGGCGAAGCTAGTCTACAACAACAAAGAAATACACTTATTACTTAGTTCTAATTGCTTCAGTGCAGTAAACAGTTTTGACAATACCTAATTAGTCTTATTACGAGTATTTAGGTAGACCACTACACGCAAATATTATTTAGCTTTGATTTTGATGATATCTGTACGTAGGTAGTCCATAAGTCAGTTGAGTACAAGCCATCAAGCAAAACGCAGTTTCTTTTATTTGAATCCCGATACAAATCAGTTATTAAACTGGAAACATTATTAATTTTACAAAATTAATTAGTTTGAATATCGTTCAAGAAAATTGATTTCTACTTCCGACCAAAAACAAAATCATCAAAATGGGTTGTATGCAATAGAGTCTGTTTCAGCTCGCATTGCCCCTCTTAGATCCCCCGGCAACCTCTATCGAGAGCATCGCTAGTAGAACCTAAGCCGGCTAACTAACACAACGGTTCACCGCATTCATTTATTACACTCTGAGTAACTGATTCCATTTATGACACTGTATGTAGACATCAGTTGACATGAAGCAAACCCCATTTAGGAGGACACGCATCAGTAATATCATCTGTAGTCGTCATTTAATGAAACTTCGCCGGGCGACAGATCGCGACGACGTGATCCATCAATCATCTCATTACGTTCATTGCTGAAGCTCCGCTTGTCTATATGTACAACTAAATCTTACACAATAGAACACGAGATTGCGTCAGCAGGTCGTCGAGGTTTGTCTTTGGACTTTTTGCAATTAAGCTGACATGCATGCGGCAGTACTTAAGAGCGCACCGTGCTTTTTGCGCACACAAACACGTTTTTATAACCCTTGTTTGAAGTAAATAAATAAATAAATAAATAAAAGATAATTTATTTGTCTTACAAATGTGCTAATACATATTAGGCCAGTCATATCTTACATTCGAAATTACAATAATTGTGGTAAACTTGCTTTTTTGATATGTTGTTTAAGGTGATATACCGTGCTAGCAAAGGTCCCCGTTACTCCAGGCAGAAAGACCCGCAGTGCGAAAGGGACGGAATCGGGGAAAATTGTCAAAAAGTCGGTTTTAAATTAATGCAAAATTAACTAAAATAGTTACAAAAAATTCCATAACCAGTAATTTTGGTGTAGTTAAAACCCATCTAAATAAATATTTTTCAAGTCTGTATGCTATCCTAATTTGTCAGAATATCAAAAAAAGTGTAAATTTAGACCTGATTTCAATAATTATTTCTATCGAATGAAATTCCTCCTATCGCGTTTCTGATAGACCAAAATCTAGTAAAAGGTCCCAAAATTGTTATACTAATTTATTTTACTTGGAACTTCATTAAAAGAGCAGATAAATAACTTCAAAAAGTGTCAATTTTCACGGTATAGCCCCTTAAGTCCTCTTAGATAGTATTTTTCCAGATTCGCAGCACTTTAAAATATACGCGGTTTGAGTTATTGCTGAAAAACCGCTAATTTTTTTCACTTTTTTTAGTTTTATGAAAAAAGAAACACATAGGAAGACTTTGAAGAGAAAACTTTGTATACTTTTTTTAAAGTAGATAAAATTTCCAGTAGTTTGAGCTATAAATCAGTTTTCTAGGTTTTATAGCTCCTAAGATACGAGGTTCCCAAAATATGCATTTTTTTTTCCAAAAAGTCAAAAAATTGGAAATGGCCAGTTTTTGACCAAAATATCAGGTATAATGAGGTATCTACGGGGAAATTATTGGGAAATGAAGTTGTAGCAAATTTAATAACCTTCATTTTAAAACAAGAGGTGTCTCCGTAGGCGTGATAGTTTGTTTGATCACAACCATAAACCAAACACACCTAAAATTGAGTGTTATAGGGAAGTTACAGTAAAATTAGTAGAATACTTCTCAATGTGTGTATTATCAACTTACTATGCAATCCAAATATAATTTAAGTGAAAAAAAAAAGAGAAATCAACAAAAATACTTATAAAAACTATCATTTTAAAAACCTTATATAATTTTACATGTAACTAGGCTCACCACCTCTGTTGGGCTTAAATTAACGTACGCGTCTTCTCTGAGGACCCAGGAGTATCAATATCAACTTCGTCGAGAGGGGGGATGTCGATGGAGAGGTTGGTGCCTATTTGAAGAGCACGAGAGACATCAAACACTTCTTTCATAGCATCATCGGGGTCGTCTCCATCTTTTTCTACATCCTCGATTGGTGGGACATTCGTGCACTCACTTTGCTTACAATATTTGCAGAGTGTAGAGCACTTCATCCCAACCTTCCTGCAATACCCGAGGTTCTCTTGCCAACTCTTGTATGGGGACCCTTCGGCAAGTGACCGAAGCATGAAACTTGGTACAGATGTAGCCTAGGTCAAAATGAGCAGATTTAGGCCTGGCCCCAGCAGTCCCGGACTTAATGTGGAGGGGGGCAGAGGGGGGAAGTAAGCTCCCGCCGCTTTGTAAACAAATAATGCTAACGCATCGCAATTTCCTACTAGGGCATATTTGGTATCATTTTCGTATAAATTAAGGATGAGGAATTCAAATATAATTTTTTCATAATGCCTTTCCATACAAAAAAAACGAAATTTTAGGAAAAAACTGTAAATGCCGGAAAACTATTTTCTCTTCAAGCAGACGTTATGCAAAGAATAGTTACTTTTTAAGATTAAAAAAAATAGCTATAGAGAGCCTCGTTATTGTAGTTTATGAAAATATATATATCATATATACTTACTACACAATAAGAACTAAAAAAAAAATAAGGCGATGCCTCGCGTTTCTCACTCTGTTACGAACGGCAGTGAGCGAGCAATCCGCTCCGTAGACAAAAGATACTAACGCGTCGTGATTTCACACAAACGCGTATTTGCTATCATATTCGTATAAATTAAGGATGCAAAATTCAAATTTTGTTATTTTGTATTGCGTTTCTATACAAAAAAAGATTTTGGGGATAAAATGAAAAATAAGGTAAACTATTTTCTCTTCAAGCAGATGTTATGTAAATAATAGTTACTATTTTAAGCTAAAATACTTATAGAAAGCCTAGTTATTGTAGTTTATGAAAATATAGACATCATAATATATACTAACTTCACAAAAATAACCAGAAAAAAACAATAAAACGCCTCGCGTTTTTCATTTTATTACGACCGGCAGTTTTGTCGACGTTAAAAAGTCCGTGTGCCCACTAACCGAAATTTGTACGCATAGTGTATCGCCTGAAGCTTCACCTTATGCGGAAGAGCGGGAATGGTTGGAATGTACAACGTCTGATAACAACTGTAAACCTTGGGCAGCATTTCACAGCGCGAGTGACAGAAACTTAAATGAACGACATATAACTAACGTAGCTCTTCTTACGATCTTTGAAGAACAATCTCACGATGCAGCAATAATGGTGCATACAATGAATGTCGTCGATAAAGCCATACAATTTTCGAATCCGGACCAAAACCCAATAATTGTGGCAGATCAACCTCTTTTTGCTCTTTTAAAGCAGTTACAATATTTGTTTCCGGAAAGATACGGAAAAAGAATATTTCTGTCATGATGGGTGGTTTACATATTGAAATAGCGGTGCTAAAAGTTCTTGGTCAGTTGTTGTCTGGGAGTGGTTGGACGGAGGCATTGGTACAAGCCAGTGTTACTACACAAGGAAGATCAGAAGCTATGTTGTCGGCTTCTCATGTTACGCGCATCAAGTAAGTATCTAACTGGGACTGAGTTATAAAATTATAACTACTACAACCATCGATTGAATGACTAGATCTATAATTAAGATTTATGTTTTCTTATCTTATAACATACATATATGTTCTAGGTTACTGCTGCTGCATTGCATTTATTGCAAAAAACAGCATTTCAAAAGTATGAAACAGTCGAAACTGCATTCGAGGAGTGGCGTGAAAATAAGCTGAAAGAAATACCACAATTCAAGTTTTGGGACATGATCCTACAGCTTGAATTACAAATGTTGCAGTTCGTGAAGTCTACCAGAATAGGAAACTTCAGCACATATTTGGACTCGTTGAGAACACTTGTGCCCTGGTTTTTTTCTCTAGACCATGTACATTATGCCAGATGGTTTTCTGTGCATATCAGAGACCTCGCAAATTTAAAAGAAATGCATCCAGATATATTACATAAGTTTGAAGGAGGTGCATTTGTTGCAAGAAAAACTGGTAATTCATTTTCTGGGATGTCAGTTGATCAAGCTCACGAGCAAATGAATGCCCTCATGAAAGGAGATGGTGGTCAGTTTCTTTTTTCAAATATTCATGTGGTAACTGTTACCTATCTACTACTAAACATAATTATGATTACGTATTTTACAGGAATGATAGGACTGACTGAAAACCCAGACGCTCTGCGCAAATGGTTCATTGCTGGAGCAGAGTTAGGAGCAATGGTAGATCAGTACGAAAGTGAAATCCTCAAAATTAACCAAATAAATGAAATCGAAGATACACACTACGAAGAATACAGCACTCACCATTCCGACACACCCGCTTATCAGCAAAGGTTCAGCCAAGATGTAAGATCATTAGTAAACGCAATTGAAGAAATGGGAAACCCTTACTTTTTGGGAAGAAAGGTTGAAGTCGGGCATTAAAAGCATTCACGGTCCAATTAAACTAAATAAATGTAAATGATTTAATACAAATGTAAAACCAGAAAAGAAAACGCAAACCAAAATGACTGCTCTTAAAAATGACTGTAACCTTTTCAGTTAATTATATATCGCCAAATGTGAACACAGAACTGTCGACCTCGACAATTTTTTGGCTCATGAAAATCAAAATTATCCGCCAACACTATCACTTCTTGGTTCTTTGCGATCTACTACCAAATCAGACCTTAGTAAGTGCCTTACAAATCTTTCGGACGAAACTATAGAAGCAAATACTCCTCAGGTAAAAGTTTATTTTTTTAAACGCGAGATCCTCTTAAAATAATGTACTATTGCAATACGATACAGTAAAATGTTAATTATGAATGATTCACAGCTTTCGACAAAATTTTTGGATGGATCTGCTATTGTTCACATGCTAAACCCTGGTCAATCAAAAACCTTCGGTGAATATGCAGACACAGTTTTTGTTCCCTTTTTACAGAGAGAGCTGTCTAACTCAACACGGCTAGACGTCGTTTGGTATAAATATGACGACAACAGCCTTAAAAAATATAACACGACAAAAACGTGGCACTGGCGATTGTACACGGGTGACCCCAAGCACCAAAATTCCCAAGAGTTGGGCTAACTTTCTTCGAGATGGAGCTAATAAAGAAGAGCTGTTCCATTTGCTCAGCGTTCGTTGCCACAACATGGAAATACCAGAGACCAAAGAACTGAACATAACAGATGGTGACATTGTGCTTAGCAACAAAGACCGAGCTAAACCTATTTTGCAGCCGTGTAACCACGAAGAAGCTGACACGCTGATTATGGTTCACGTCGCCGATGCTGTAGCACAGGGACACACCTGTATATTAATCAGATCGTTCGACACTGATGTATTGGTTTTGGCGGTATCCTGTGTGTCCAAATATCCTCAGCTGGAGAAGCTTTATGTACACCTTGGAACTGGAAAAAAACATCAGTTTCTCTCTTGTCACGCGATCGCATCCGCATTAGGTTATATTTTATTAAATATTTTTTGTAGGACCAGCCAACAAGCTTTGTAGAACAAGCGCTCCCCTTGTTCCACGCATTTTCCGGATGCGATACTGTTTCTGCGTTCCATGAGAGAGGCAAAAAGACTGCTTTCGACGCTTGGAAAGCTTACCCGGAGGTGACAAGTACTTTTCAAGCGCTGATGTTGACTGGAGAAATAGATGATCATGCTGATTCTATTCTACAAAAGTATGTGGTGACTATGTACGATAGGTAAATATAATTTTGATCTTTCAGAATTTTTAGTAATTGCACACAGCATAAATATACAATTACAAGCGCTCACATCTTTAATTTTAGATCCAGCCAATCTGAAAAGGTAAACGAATGTAGAAAACATTTGTTTACCAAAAAAGATCGTCAGTTGGAGTACATCCCACCAACCGAAGATGCTCTCCACCAGCACTTGAAAAGAGCTGTATACCAAGGAGTGTTTGTGTGGGGGCAAACAGCAGCTCAACAAAATCTACCCAGTCCTGAAGACTGGGGATGGAGGAAACATGGAAATGTCTGGATGCCACACTGGACAACTGCACTTGTTGCTGCGAGAGCTTGTTTAGAGCTAGTACGATGCAAGTGCAAACAGCAATGCGGTAACAGATGTAGTTGTAAAAAACAAGGGCTGAACTGCACTGAGTTGTGTATGTGCAGTGGACAACACTAGCTTGCTTTGTAAATTTTTTTGTATCAAAAGGTATTACGAAAACCTCAAATATGAATTTCACATCATTAATTTAGACGAAAATGGTAACAAATACGCCCTTGTGTGAGATGCGTTAGTATTTTTTGTTTACGGAGCGGATTGCTAGCTCCCTGCCGGTCGTAGTAAAATGAGAAACGCGAGGCGTTTTATTGTTTTTTTCTGGTTATTTTTGTGAAGTAAGTATATCTTATGATATCTTAATTTTCATAAACTACAATAACTAAGCTTTCTATAAGTATTTTAACTTAAAATAGTAACTATTATTTACATAACATCTGCTTGAAGAGAAAATAGTTTACCGTATTTTTCATTTTATCACCAAAATCTTTTTTTGTACAGAAACGCAATACAAAATAACAAAATTTGAATTTTGCATCCTTAATTTATACGAATATGATAGCAAATACGCGTTTGTGTGAAATCACGACGCGTTAGTATCTTTTGTCTACGGAGCGGATTGCTCGCTCACTGCCGTTCGTAACAGAGTGAGAAACGCGAGGCATCGCTTTATTTTTTTTTTAGTTCTTATTGTGTAGTAAGTATATATGATATATATATTTTCATAAACTACAATAACGAGGCTCTCTATAGCTATTTTTTTTAATCTTAAAAAGTAACTATTCTTTGCATAACGTCTGCTTGAAGAGAAAATAGTTTTCCGGCATTTACAGTTTTTTGCTAAAATTTCGTTTTTTTTGTATGGAAAGGCATTATGAAAAAATTATATTTGAATTCCTCATCCTTAATTTATACGAAAATGATACCAAATACGCCCTAATAGGAAATTGCGACGCGTTAGCATTATTTGTTTACAAAGCGGCGGGAGCTTACTTCCCCCCTCTGCCCCCCTCCACATTAAGTCCGGGACTGCTGGGGCCAGGCCTAAATCTGCTCATTTTGACCTAGGCTACATCTGTACCAAGTTTCATGCTTCGGTCACTTGCCGAAGGGTCCATGTCAAGAGAACCTCTAGTACAAGAGCAAGACCCAGTACAACCTTTCTTACACTTGCAGGATAGGCTTTTCAGAAGTAGTTGAGGGGCTGGGGGCATAAATGTCGTGATTGGCATCAAACCTGAGTCTGTTTGAGACGTCTCCACAGCCGAGCCGTGTGCGTCTCTGCTTCCGCCAACTGGCGTCACACGTCACTCCTCTCATTTTTATTGCATGCAGTGTTTACCTCTTATTGGAGTTATACTCTATTCCTACTGTACGCTAGATTAATTGTATGTTGTTAAGTGTATCATCTGTTGGTAGACCAAATAAATAAATAAACCCCAATCAGTAAAGGTCTTGTGCACCCCCAACCACTGCTGAACCTGGTGGTAGCTTATGAATGAATGAAACTTGGCTGCGTCTTTAGTAGGTGGAAGGCGAGCTAAATTTATTTTGTTGTTTGCTGATATCCTCACAAATAAGGTATAGCGCAGAGTGTTGAGAGCTTCTCTGCCATTTTTGCCATACAGAGCAATTAAAAATGCCTCGCCTGAACTCTCGATCTCTTCTGGAAGGGAATCTGGCTGCAGGAACACTTCCAGCTGTTGAACGAGGCCGGGGTTTTGTTTAAGGACATTAATTAATTTCAGTTTTCCCTGCCCAAAAACGGCAGAGGTGGTATCACACCCACTGAATGCATGAAGGAAAAGCACCATGCCTGGTGGAAGGCCATCAATCCCGCTATTGAATGAGGTGGAGGAAAACTGGGTGGAATCTGCTGCCACTTTTATGAACACGTACGTTGGCATAGGTGGAGCCTAGTCCATTAAGAATGCAGAGTAAATCAATGTCCTCTCCAAAAATGATGACATTGGCAAACGTTTGATTTTTTGAAACTGCCGTCTCCACAATCAATACATCAGCATCCTCTTCTGCTTGCTTGGCTTCTACTCCGTGCCTATGGAATTCATCCATCAACATTCTTATGAGGCGTTCCTTGTTGCTTCCATTGGACAGGAATTTCACCTGGGGTGCTTTGACTATGGTGTGCCTCTCGAATAATATATTCCCTGATAATGATCGGTAGCGGCGAGATCGCTTAGCACTTTTAGTGCTTTTCAGAGCTGCATTGTCAGGATACCCATCAAAAACCACGAAGACATTAGAACCGAACTGGTTGATACTCGTAACAAAGGAAGTGTGTTGCTTGAATGGAATTGTTGGGATGCCACATAACTTTATGCAGCAGATACTCACCGTCTACCACAATGAAGTTACCACATTGATTCAACGAAATATTTGTACTGACAGGCCCAAAAGCAGCATAAAAGGTTTCTTTACTTTCCTCATTCCTTCTTCTGTAAATAACTTCCTCCGTAAATAACTCATTATACCTGATATTTTGGTAAAAAATTTGCATTTTCCTACTTTTCAACGTTTTAGAAAAAATACCAAATTTTGGGAACCCTGTATCTTGGAACCTATAAGACCTAGAAAACTGAATTACAGCTCAAACTGTCGGAAAATTTGTCATCTTTAAAAAAGTCATAGTGACCTTCCTCGTCAGAGCCTTCCCGTGAGGTTCTTTTAGCATAAAATTAAAAAAAGTGAAAATATTTAGTGGTTTTTCAGCAATAACTCAACCCCCGTATATTTTAAAGTGCTGCGAATCTGGAAAAATACTATCTAAAAGGAACCAAACAACATATTAAAAAAGCAAGTTTACCACAATTATTGTAATTTCAGAGATTTTATGTGTACGTTATGACTGGCCTATATACACATAACAATAAATACAAAAGTGAAAAGACAAAAAGGTCTAAGCTCGGCATACAGCTAGCTACACATGCAGACAGCCGCCGATTTTCAGCTCAGCCTTATAATACTACATGATGAAACACATATTAGATTAAATTAAAGTAACTACAATAAATATTAACTACAAAATAAATTGAAAAAAGAAAAAAAAAAGCCTACAAAGTTTTGAAACCAAAGAACAAAATAAAAATAATAATTAAAAATATAAAAGAATAAAAAAAATAATAATGTTTAGTTTTAGGAGGGAACACGTAGAGCCTGAGAGCCTGAAGTAGTAAACAATTAAATTAAAATCTAAGAAAATATATTGATATTATTGGGGATATATACTAGACAGTATACACGATTTGATAAAGTTGGCTCGATACAATAAATTCGCGAAGTTACCTCTTGTCGAGTAATTTTTTTCTCTATTTCCATACTTTTTCATATAAATAAGTAATTTGATATTACGATTCATTTACTAAAATAAAGTTCATAGACGACTGGAGAGTTTATACACGATAGTTTTTTATTTAAGAACAATATGATGAAAATAACAACGAATAATATTGAAAAAGTGCAAATGTTTGGTTATTTTCTTTACTCTTTACACGTAAAGAAAAAGGCAAAACCTTAGGCAAAAGCTCGGTGCGCCCTTAATGGATTTCAAAATGTTTATACCAATTATACGTATAATAATAGACTATTAAATATATATCGCCACGACATATATCCCGTAGGGGATGTCAGAGGTGGTTCCGAGTGTGGACTGTCACTAGAACAGTAAACACTCGTAACAGCATCTTTTCACCGACGATTTTATGTGCCAGCGTTTAGGGGGAACCTTATCGCCGTTCTTCGGGCACAATTACACGCTTCTTGAGGTGTACCTCACAGTGTTTTCCTTCACCGTTCAGCAAGTATACGAATATGCACATACAATTTCTAATAGCTCATTGGTGCATGATCAACCGGCAGATTGAGATTGAGAGTCCGGCGTCATACGGACAGAGATACCGACGCTTTTAATAAAATTAAAGGTATTAACAACAATTAAAGGTAATTAGAGATTGGTTCAGTCAGTTAAACGACAAATAGGGCACAATTCAAATAATTGCTGAATACAAAAACGAAACAATATCAGACCAGCGACCGGCCAGCCCTGAGGGAGAAATGAAGGCAATTTGTGATACTGACACATAATTACATACTTACTACATGTGCACATACATTTATACATGATACATATACGCGCCGCGCAGAGTTAACAAAACCACGCTATTGACAACTTCTTAGGCCCACTTGCAGCATGTTCTTAACTCGACTTTAACTCGGGTTAAGTCAAAAAATAGAGTGTTAAGAAAAAGCTCTCTTGCACCAATCAAAATCTCGGGTTAAACTAGGGTTAAACTAAGAGAAAGTCATCAGAATTTAACCGGACTCTCACCTCGAGTTAAACTCGGGTTAGCGAAGTAATGTTACCAGTTTGAGTTAAATTGTGTTGTTTCCAATGACATTATATAGATACTATACCTCATTGGTTGCAACTAATTACTTTATGGTAAAATCAAACGTCAAACAATCGCTTAGCTCGGGTTTACTAACCCACTTCGATATTATCATGGTGCAATAGGACTAATGAAATGTCGGGTTAGTTAACTCTTCCCTTAGGTTAGTTAACCCGAGGGTTAAGGATTTTTTTCTCTATCATGCTGCAAGTGGGCCTTACTTGACAATTATCATTGTTATCATATCAAGAATCCACACAGCAGGCGCCAGAATAATCATAAATTCATAAGGTACTCAAATATTGTTCCAGTCAAATCGCAACGCTTCTACATGAGTAAGAGTAACTGCCAGTCGCGTTTATTTTAACTTCAAAAAAGGCTGTCAACATTAATAGTATAATTATAGACTCCAGGGAACTTGTGCACCCCATCTCACGGATTTCAAAATAAATGTTGCTACACGTTAGTTTTACGTTAGTTTTGTTTGTTTTGTTTATAATTTTTGTTTGTTTCATCCTGCAAACATGTTTATTTCAATTTAAAAGATTCTACCGATTTCTACCGTGAACTTGTGCACCCCATGGCACCGATTGACCTGAAATCAGTGCCAATCGTTAGTTCTTCGTTAGTTTCGTTTGTTTTGATTATTTTTTTTTTCTTTTTTTGCCTACAAACATTTTTTTTTTAATTTATAATTTTGTATGGAATTTCAAAAATGCTCAAAAATGCTCGGATCGACCTGAAACAGGTGCCAATCGTTAGTTTTACGTTAGTTTCGTACGTTTTTAAAAAAAAATGTGTTTTTTTCCGCTCGCAAACACTTTTTTTTTCAATTTCAAATTTTGTATGGAATTTCAAAAATGCTCTGATTGAGCTGGAACAAGTGCCAATCGTTAGTTTTACGTTAGTTTCGTTTGTTTTGAAAAAAAAAATTGTCTTTTTCTGCCTGCAAACATGTTTTTTTTCAATTTCAAAATTTGTACGGGATTTCAAAAATGCTCAAAAATGCTCTGATCGACCTGAAACAAGTTCCTTTCGTTAGTTTTACGTTAGTTTCGTACGTTTTCAAAAAAAAATATTTACATTTCGGCCTGCAAACATTTAATTTTTCAATTTCAAAAATTCTACCAATTTTCTACCGTGAAGTTGTGCACCCCATAGCACCGATTGGCCTGAAACAAGTGCCAATCGTTAGCTATACGTTAGTATCGTTTGTTTTGAGAAAAAAATTCGTTTGTTTCGCCCGGAAAATATTTTTTTTTTAATTTCAAAATTTATGACAAATTTAAAAAATGCTCTGATTGACCTGGAACAAGTGCCAATCGTTAGTTTTACGTTAGTTTCGTACGTTTTCAAAAAAAAAATTGTCTTTTTCCGCCTGCAAACATGTTTTTTTACAAATTCAAAATTTGTATGGGATTTCAAAAATGCTCAAAAATGCTCTGATCGACCTGAAACAAGTTTCTTTCGTTAGTTTTACGTTAGTTTCGTACGTTTTCAAAAAAATATATTTACATTTCGGCCTGCAAACATTTAATTTTTCAATTTCAAAAATTCTACCAATTTTCTACCGTGAAGTTGTGCACCCCATAGCACCGATTGGCCTGAAACAAGTGCCAATCGTTAGCTATACGTTAGCATCGTTTGTTTTGAGAAAAAAATTCGTTTGTTTCGCCCGGAAAATATTTTTTTTTTAATTTCAAAATTTATGACAAATTTAAAAAATGCTCTGATTGACCTGGAACAAGTGCCAATCGTTAGTTTTACGTTAGTTTCGTACGTTTTCAAAAAAAAAATTGTCTTTTTCCGCCTGCAAACATGTTTTTTTACAAATTCAAAATTTGTATGGGATTTCAAAAATGCTCAAAAATGCTCTGATCGACCTGAAACAAGTTTCTTTCGTTAGTTTTACGTTAGTTTCGTACGTTTTCAAAAAAATATATTTACATTTCGGCCTGCAAACATTTAATTTTTCAATTTCAAAAATTCTACCAATTTTCTACCGTGAACTTGTGCACCCCATAGCACCGATTGGCCTGAAACAAGTGCCAATCGTTAGCTATACGTTAGTATCGTTTGTTTTGAGAAAAAAATTCGTTTGTTTCGCCCGGAAAATATTTTTTTTTTAATTTCAAAATTTATGACAAATTTAAAAAATGCTCTGATTGACCTGGAAAAAGTGCCAATCGTTAGTTTTACGTTAGTTTCGTACGTTTTCAAAAAAAAAATTGTCTTTTTCCGCCTTCAAACATGTTTTTTTACAAATTCAAAATTTGTATGGGATTTCAAAAATGCTCAAAAATGCTCTGATCGACCTGAAACAAGTTTCTTTCGTTAGTTTTACGTTAGTTTCGTACGTTTTCAAAAAAATATATTTACATTTCGGCCAGCAAACATTTAATTTTTCAATTTCAAAAATTCTACCAATTTTCTACCGTGAAGTTGTGCACCCCATAGCACCGATTTTCCTGAAACAAGTGCCAATCGTTAGCTATACGTTAGTATCGTTTGTTTTGAGAAAAAAATTCGTTTGTTTCGCCCGGAAAATATTTTTTTTTTAATTTCAAAATTTATGACAAATTTAAAAAATGCTCTGATTGACCTGGAACAAGTGCCAATCGTTAGTTTTACGTTAGTTTCGTACGTTTTCAAAAAAAAAATTGTCTTTTTCCGCCTTCAAACATGTTTTTTTACAAATTCAAAATTTGTATGGGATTTCAAAAATGCTCAAAAATGCTCTGATCGACCTGAAACAAGTTTCTTTCGTTAGTTTTACGTTAGTTTCGTACGTTTTCAAAAAAATATATTTACATTTCGGCCAGCAAACATTTAATTTTTCAATTTCAAAAAATCTACCAATTTTCTACCGTGAAGTTGTGCACCCCATAGCACCGATTTTCCTGAAACAAGTGCCAATCGTTAGCTATACGTTAGTATCGTTTGTTTTGAGAAAAAAATTCGTTTGTTTCGCCCGGAAAATATTTTTTTTTTAATTTCAAAATTTATGACAAATTTAAAAAATGCTCTGATTGACCTGGAACAAGTGCCAATCGTTAGTTTTACGTTAGTTTCGTACGTTTTCAAAAAAAAAATTGTCTTTTTCCGCCTTCAAACATGTTTTTTTACAAATTCAAAATTTGTATGGGATTTCAAAAATGCTCAAAAATGCTCTGATCGACCTGAAACAAGTTTCTTTCGTTAGTTTTACGTTAGTTTCGTACGTTTTCAAAAAAATATATTTACATTTCGGCCTGCAAACATTTAATTTTTCAATTTCAAAAATTCTACCAATTTTCTACCGTGAAGTTGTGCACCCCATAGCACCGATTTTCCTGAAACAAGTGCCAATCGTTAGCTATACGTTAGTATCGTTTGTTTTGAGAAAAAAGTTCGTTTGTTTCGCCCGGAAAATATTTTTTTTTTAATTTCAAAATTTATGACAAATTTAAAAAATGCTCTGATTGACCTGGAACAAGTGCCAATCGTTAGTTTTACGTTAGTTTCGTACGTTTTCAAAAAAAAAATTGTCTTTTTCCGCCTGCAAACATGTTTTTTTACAATTTCAAAATTTGTATGGGATTTCAAAAATGCTCAAAAATGCTCTGATCGACCTGAAACAAGTTTCTTTCGTTAGTTTTACGTTAGTTTCGTACGTTTTCAAAAAAATATATTTACATTTCGGCCTGCAAACATTTAATTTTTCAATTTCAAAAATTCTACTATTTTCTACCGTAAACTTGGACACAATATCGCACCGATTTTGATCAAAATGGTACCAATTGATAGCTTTTCATTTGTTTTGATTGTTTCACGAATAAAATTTGTTTGTTCTGGTCTGCAAACATTTTTATTTTCAAATTCAAAACCTTAAAATGTTTATAGGTACACTACTACAAAGCTACTCGCCCATAGGTGGCGCTACATTACATTACAAACTGGCGACGCATTTTAGTTCCCCAACTCCCTAAGGGATGGCGTGAAAGTCGGTTTTTGTGCGAAAACGCACGTTTTTGAATAATAACTACACAACTAGTGGTCGAAATATATTTTACTGACGTACATATCATTATATTTTGTGTTAATTAACTTCAGGTGGTGAAGAAGCAGAATTGTATAGGAATAGGAAGCATTACTTTTCCATCAATGTGCAGACTATATGCAATGCCAACATCAAGATAATGGATATAGTAGCAAGGTGGCTGGGACGAGCACATGATAGCACTATTTTCAATAGCTGCTATAGGAAAATAAAGTTTGAAGCTGGTGCTTATGGTAATGCACATTTGGTAGTACCTAGACGCGGGTTATGCCTCCACAATACCATACATGCTGTATTCCCTGTATTGGCTATGGGAATGCGTGTGAAATTGGATAAAACTTTGGTTATTATTGTGGCCACTGCTGTGCTGCATAATATTCTACGCTGCTGTGGAGAAGATGCACCATGGGAGAAAATTATAAGTGGGCAAATAAGAGTAAATAATATGAATCAAAATTCTGTTCAAATTAGTGGAGCCGCTGTGAGAAAAAAAACACATTAATGTTTTTATTCATGCAATTATATTATTTAATTAAGATTAAGCAAGATAAACTTCAATAATATGTTTTACTACATGTAAAATAGGATTTAAATACTTAAATAAAGAGTTTCTATATTTTTTATTTTTATATATGCAAGTTTTTTATTAAATTCAAATGAGCCAAACATTAATTTGTCATACTAGACTGAACATTACAAATTATTATTTAAATATCATTCTTTGTTGAAAAATAAACTTCTATTCTCAAGGGTTTTGAGCTATTACAAAAATATTAACAATTAAAGATTGTTTACATGTTTTACTGAAATATATTATCGCATATGTCAAACATTGAATATCTGTAGACAAGTAGAAGAGTTTATTTTTCAACAAAGATGTTTCATAAATTACACCAATTGCCGACAATCAGGACCATCAACATTTTAAATATCATTCAAATATCTTCTTTCTTGGAAACATCATTTCTCAAATCCTCTTTTGGCATGATTTCATCCAGAGAATTGCCGTCCGTTTGTCTTAAATCCATACCTGTAACAAAAAAAGTTTGTACTTCAAAGTTTAAAATCCAATCAGCCGCCGAACCCATACCGGAGACCCGGCCAGGGACCAGGAACAAGGTTCAATGATCACCAACCGATCCAAACAATCTTAGAGATAAGCTCGCCGCTGTGTTCAACTTTAAATAGCAATGCTTGTTTTTTTATCTTTTTCTGTGTATGCACAATAAAGAATAAGATATAAAATGTATTATTTTGTAACATGAAATTGTAATAATAAATAAATGTAATAATAATGAAATTTTGGAAAGGGCTATGTCCAGCAGTGTAAAAAGTAGGCTGATGGATAGAACTTCACATGAAATCATCGCCTTTTTTTTGGTCGTAGACATTCGAAGAAGAAAATCTAAACAGAAAACGATAATGTACAAATTTTCGACTTTCTACGCGGATAATAAACCATTATTATTCATCCAACCAACGTTAAGCCAACAGTTGGCTATAGTCATAATACTCCTAAAGCAACGGTTTAAAATAAACCAACAGAACAGATTGCATTGAAACCGTTGACCAATTGTTGCCAACTCTATTGTAATATTTTCGTCGAAAATTCCACTTAATTGTTGTTCTTACCCATAAAAATTTATGTTTATCCATGGTTCCGTTTGCGAAATAGAATGAAGTGTGTCTAATGAAAGCTGAGAGTGATAATTAATCGTTTTCAGGAACTGGCCACACTGTGTTAAATGTCAATTCTTGTTTACATTGATTTCGGAAATTGCTGATAGGTTCTACTGAACTGGTTTTGAAGCCGGCGCCAGACATGTGGACACTTATTTGCACACTTCTTTGACGACTTTGTACACACATTTGGCGCACCTGCCACACATGCTTCGCAAACTCTTTTCTCCACAGTATGCTGGTAGACAACCAAGGAGATGGACGACGATTTCGTGGACGCAGTGTGCCTATATTATTTATGTGCATGTAATTATTTTTTACATGTGCTACAAAATATATCGAAAATATATTTACATGGTTCCCCTTGCAGCAACTCAATAAATTCTAGGACGCATTCGTTACTCCAGTCCATTTTGAACGATCAAGCTCGTAGTGTCTCACACAACCGTTCCGTACAACAGCGCTCGCGCAACTGGTCTGGTCTTTGCAAATAGTGTGGCAGGCTACGCACTTATTTGAACACATTCCTTTGATGTGCGCTAAAAAACCGATACCGCTCGGCAAAGTGCAAAGCTGTGTATGTACAAACTTTGGAACACATAGACAAAGTCTCGTGCCACACAGTGTGTCCACTCGAGTGTTCAAATAAGTGTACACATGTCTGGCGCCGGCATGATACTTACTAGATTTATTTAATATTACTTACATTTTTTACTCAATAAAACTTTTCAGGATTTACATTTATTAGACATGGTCTATCAACATGGCAGTTTTAAATGTTGAGTCTATCGAAATATTATAAATACTTCGATGGTGGATTCGAACATGGGCGCCGGCAGATTTTATTGTCAGGGGCTATAAATTATAATTATATAAACTTATTTGCATCCTTATAATTATAATAAAAACAAGATAACACGTTTGGACAATTACGTCGCGTTTTTTCATAAAAAAATTGCAATAAAAAAAGTGCATCCTCTCGCACTCTCCTCCCGGCACCCATGGATTATAATTGTAATACATTACAATTATAATTGTCGCAAGTAAAAATTTGGGAGCACCTACTAAAGAAATGGAAAAACTAATAATATAATCATTTTCAAGCATTACGCCCAATGACTGGAAAAAATATACAGACCATGTAATTCATATTGAAAATGAATATAAGAAAAGAGACAATATACTTGAGGATGAACTAAATCAGTTTATCATTAATGTAAGAGATGATGGTGATAGTGATGATGAAAGTGATGATGACATGGACGATTTTTTTACTGGCATTGAATTCCTCGAATCAGACTTCGATTACGATTCGTAATTTTTGTATAATATTTCTATATTAAATATATTTTTATTAAAAAAAACCTTTATTATTATTGAAGTAGTCTGGTTTAAATCCCTATGTTTTCTTCTAAGGAAACCTCGATAGCAGGAAACATAGAATTATATATATCGTCACGACATGAATCCCCAAGGGCGTGTCAGGAATTAACAGATCATCAGAGGTGACATTACATGATGACAAATCGTAGGAAAATTACAGGAAATTAAGGAAAATTTAATTCAGAAAGTCCTTTTGCGCATAGTTTTCTGAAAAGTTCACCGTAAAAACATTGTTTGAGCGAAAAACGTGTTTTTTAAGAGCGCGCGATGTTTCAGTTGTCGTAACAGCCACGGCTCAGAGCGCGCTATTTTAAACTTAGATTTTAAACTATAATTTTATACTTAATGTAAAATGAGGTGCTCAATAGTGTCGATTCTGCTAAACACAATTTAACTAATTCGACAGGACTAACCTTATTTTAAGCGTTCTGACTTTGTCTTTTCGATACGGAAAGAACAAGACAGAAAGCTCAAATTAAGTTTAGTTCTGTCAAATTAGTTAGCCGAATCGACACAAATGTCAGGGATAAAGACATGATACTCCGTGAGAGTGTTCAACGCTAATGCTAGTTTCAGTAGGTTATATTGTATTTGGCTAGTTTTAGATTAACACATTCTTATATTTATATTTAGGCTACGTTTCAAAACGTGTGATCTTCGTGCGAAATTTCACTCGTTTTTAAAAAAGAGACAAAGCTATATACTAGAAAAAGAAAGAAAGATCTGGTTTTGAAACGCTTGCGAGTGATTCCCGTGAGAAAAGCGTTTTGAAACGGTCTGGAGTGACACACGTCAAGTAAATATATAACCTCAAATCAAAATAAATAAATTAAGTAAAGTACCTAATAAAGAAGGATTTGAACCGATACCTATTGCTTTTAATATGGATGGCATTGCAACCTTTGCATTTGCAAGCCATAATCCTGTCGAAGCAGTTTCGAAACATTTTCCCGTATTCGTACGGAAATGTTGAATTCTATTTTCAAAAATTGTCCAAATCCCGAGAAAACTCCGAAATGACAACTGTCAGGCGAATTTTAACGGAACCCAAACAGAGTTAGAAATCGCACTTGTCAGTGCGATATTCACATTTCCCGAAAGCGTTTCTAAACACTTAGCGCAACTGTCAGGTAACAGTTCGTTTACCCTCGGTTTCACCCAGGTCGATTTTTGAACGATGCAGGGTAAAATTCGCATCGCTCCGAGTGATAATCACACGTTACGAAACGTACCCTTAACAAAAACAAGACCTGGCAGCACTGACGACGGTTATTTATTTTGAAATGGATGAAATCTTGGAGAGGTTAAACAACGTGTCCGTCATGTCGGAGGAGGATGAAATCGAAATGGAACATAATATTGTGGACCCCGAAGGTGATGTTAAGTAAGTACTTACCTAACCATAGAAAATGTGTAAGTAATCATTCATTACCTATGTAATTCTAGGGCTCCGCCTGCCTTAGCGCGTTAAAATCTACTGAAACCTGAAACTTCACATGTGTGTCTCTATCACTTACTATTATAACTCCACATTGGCGGAACTAATGTGCGGAATCACATTATCGGAAGCTAAATAAAATTATGACATAGAATTGAATTGAACCTCCCGTTGAAAGATAATTGACCATTCGCTGTTTTGCATTGTACACACTCATCAAAGGGTTTCCTAAAAATTGCTCTGAATTTAAAACAACCAGTCTGACCCCCAAAAGTTATGTTTCAGGTTTCAGCCGGCATTGAAAAAATCAAAAAATGAACCATCATAGTGAATGACATAAGAAAATTATTAATATTATATATAAATATTGGCGGAACTAAGTAACTAAGTGAAACGGCTCTCTTCCTGAGATTGATCAGTTTCCTTTGGGCAGTGAAACTAATTCACAGAGATGTAGGTGTGACGACGAGCAAAGTGGATGGAGGAGTGTGTTAGGTTTACATGTAAATAAATTTGGAGAGCCCAGCTCAGTGGAACGAGGCGATCCTCCTAGTTTTAACAGAAATATCATCGACCTTCTGCCCAGACAGATGATAATATGCCCAATTCTATGATGTGCTGATGATATCTAGATTATTCCAGTTGTTTAGTATGTTTAAATAAAACATTTCCTCCATAGCCCTGCCAATACCACCGATGCAGCGGCGCCGGGCCTACCGTAAGTGCTGAATTTGATTATTTTGCTTTTTTGGAAATGTAGAAACTGGTTGGAACTTTAGCTTTGAGAACTTGCCAAGTTCTACATTGGTATTCTGTAGCAAGAACTCAAACAAACAAACTTTTTTTTAAAAGAAGTAAAAACATTGTACGTTATTGCAGTAATTGAGGCCTTGCCTTTGGTATTTTAAGCTTTTTTAGAAGCTTGGAATAATTATAATTCAGTGTAATAGTGATTAGTATATTTTCCAAAATGTATGATTCCTATTTCCTGAATTTATGATGTAAAGTAGGTTGCCAAGGTTCACAGCTCATAACTAGTCTTAATGCTATCACTGTTGAAGATATACAGCGGGTTGTGTCAGACATTTAACTGCAAATTATTTAAATGGATAAGTATTTCTTAGCCCCTTTTTCGCAGTTATGTTTTACGGAGACGTATTTTCTAGATAGCCCCATTTGTTCAGTATGTTAAAGTAAAACTTTTTCTTTACAGCTCCAACCCTATCTCCTCGGCCGCGGCCAATGGTCATGTGCGCCCTTCCCAGCTAAAGTGAGTCTTTTTTCAAAAATCTTTGAATGCAGTATTCATTTCCTCCAAAATTTATGAGAGTCCTTTGAGCAAATTTCTCTATTCTAAATTATCTCTAAAGAAAACGGAACATTAAAGTTTCCTAGTGATGTAAAGTTAAGAAAAAAGTGGAAAATGGCATTAAGGATACTGAACTACCTATAAATAGTCTAGTTATTCTAGGTTATGTGCCGATCAATTTAAAGAAAGTGGTTTCGAAACAACTTCAAAGACAACAGGTACCCTTTCGAACATAGTGTTTCGTAAATATCATGCTCATATCTTAAGCATTATTAAATGCCGGCCGGTAATAAATAATTGGAATGTTATACAGACATATGTTCAAAAAAATCTTTCTTTGTACAGCCATCCGAGCTCTGGGGGCGCGGGCGGCGCGGGCGTCGGCGGCGCGGGCGCCGGCGGCGTCTGGGCCCCGTAAGTGGTATTTGCTTCTTTTTTTTCAAATATTTATGTACAGAGCACATCACCTTAATCTTGATAGGTACAAAAAAATTATAAATTGCCAACGAGACGGTAATAAATAATTGGAATGTTATACAGACGTATGTTCAAAAAAATCCTTCTTTGTACAGCCATCCGAGCACTGGGGGCGCGGGCGGCGCGGGCGTCGGCGGCGCGGGCGCCGGCGGCGTCTGGGCCCCGTAAGTGGTATTTGCTTCTTTTTTTTTCAAATATTTATGTACAGAGCACATCACCTTAATCTTGATAGGTACAAAAAATTATAAATTGTCAACGAGACGGTAATAAATAATTGGAATGTTATACAGACGTATGTTCAAAAAAATCCTTCTTTGTACAGCCATCCGAGCTCTGGGGGCGCGGGCGGCGCGGGCGTCGGCGGCGCGGGCGCCGGCGGCGTCTGGGCCCCGTAAGTGGTATTTGCTTCTTTTTTTTTCAAATATTTATGTACAGAGCACATCACCTTAATCTTGATAGGTACAAAAAATTATAAATTGTCAACGAGACGGTAATAAATAATTGGAATGTTATACAGACGTATGTTCAAAAAAATCCTTCTTTGTACAGCCATCCGAGCTCTGGGGGCGCGGGCGGCGCGGGCGTCGGCGGCGCGGGCGCCGGCGGCGTCTGGGCCCCGTAAGTGGTATTTGCTTCTTTTTTTTTCAAATATTTATGTACAGAGCACATCACCTTAATCTTGATAGGTACAAAAAAATTATAAATTGCCAACGAGACGGTAATAAATAATTGGAATGTTATACAGACGTATGTTCAAAAAAATCCTTCTTTGTACAGCCATCCGAGCACTGGGGGCGCGGGCGGCGCGGGCGTCGGCGGCGCGGGCGCCGGCGGCGTCTGGGCCCCGTAAGTGGTATTTGCTTCTTTTTTTTTCAAATATTTATGTACAGAGCACATCACCTTAATCTTGATAGGTACAAAAAATTATAAATTGCCAACGAGACGGTAATAAATAATTGGAATGTTATACAGACGTATGTTCAAAAAAATCCTTCTTTGTACAGCCATCCGAGCTCTGGGGGCGTGGGTGGCGCGGGCGTCGGCGGCGCGGGCCTTGGCGGCGTCTGGGTTTACCCAAACCCGTAAGTGATATTTGCTTCTTTTTTTTTTCAAATATTTATGTACAGAGCACATCACCTTAATCTTGATAGGTACAAAAAATTATAAATTGCCAACGAGACGGTAATAAATAATTGGAATGTTATACAGACGTATGTTCAAAAAAATCCTTCTTTGTACAGCCATCCGAGCTCTGGGGGCGCGGGCGGCGCGGGCGTCGGCGGCGCGGGCGTCGGCGGCGCGGGCGTCGGCGGCGCGGGCGTTGGCGGTGCGGGCCCCGGCGGCGTCTGGGTTTACCCAAACCGGTAAGTGATATTTGCTTCCTTTTTTTTCAAATATTTATGTACAGAGCACATCACCTTAATCTTGATAGGTACAAAAAATTATAAATTGCCAACGAGACGGTAATAAATAATTGGAATGTTATACAGACGTATGTTCAAAAAAATCCTTCTTTGTACAGCCATCCGAGCTCTGGGGGCGTGGGTGGCGTGGGCGTCGGCGGCGCGGGCCTTGGCGGCGTCTGGGTTTACCCAAACCCGTAAGTGATATTTGCTTCTTTTTTTTTCAAATATTTATGTACAGAGCACATCACCTTAATCTTGATAGGTACAAAAAATTATAAATTGTCAACGAGACGGTAATAAATAATTGGAATGTTATACAGACGTATGTTCAAAAAAATCCTTCTTTGTACAGCCATCCGAGCTCTGGGGGCGCGGGCGGCGCGGGCGTCGGCGGCGCGGGCGTCGGCGGCTTCTGGGCCCCGTAAGTGGTATTTGCTTCTTTTTTTTTCAAATATTTATGTACAGAGCACATCACCTTAATCTTGATAGGTACAAAAAAATTATAAATTGCCAACGAGACGGTAATAAATAATTGGAATGTTATACAGACGTATGTTCAAAAAAATCTTTCTTTGTACAGCCATCCGAGCTCTGGGGGCGTGGGTGGCGCGGGCGTCGGCGGCGCGAGCCTTGGCGGCGTCTGGGTTTACCCAAACCCGTAAGTGATATTGCTTCTTTTTTTTTCAAATATTTATGTACAGAGCACATCACCTTAATCTTGATAGGTACAAAAAATTATAAATTGCCAACGAGACGGTAATAAATAATTGGAATGTTATACAGACGTATGTTCAAAAAAATCCTTCTTTGTACAGCCATCCGAGCACTGGGGGCGCGGGCGGCGCGGGCGTCGGCGGCGTCTGGGCCCCGTAAGTGGTATTTGCTTCTTTTTTTTTTCAAATATTTATGTACAAATACAATAAAAACACCTAAAAAAAAAGTCCCCGCGGCTGGGATTTGAACCATCATTCTTCGTGTTTCTCTAGTGTAGCTTTATAAACCACTGTGCTATTTGAGTTATGATAGTGAGGGCGAAATTAAGATAGTGTTGTGTTTGTTATAAACGCGTCACGTAAGTTGTCCCCTAAATTATTGCATTTTGAGCTTACTATAAAGCATATAATATATAAATTATCTCTAGATTATTTTATTTCTGCAACCGTTTTAGATATATTATTGAAAGAGAGCCGGTTCATACGACACGACGATCTGCTTATGTGTAGATTTAGTGTGCGTATGTCTGCATAAATTGTACCTGTATGCGTGTCTAGTGTCCATAAAATGAGCCTGTGTGGGTGTCTACCATAACCCTGAACGCGATTGTACATGTCGTGGGCAGTAACAAAGTTGTAATTTTTTATCGTGTGTATCAAAACGCCGAGCGGAGCAAGACAACCCTAGCAGTTTTGACAGAAATCGTGATATTCGCCAAAATCCTTATTTTAGATGTATTAGGGTCGGCTCGCTCTGCTCCCAACATGTACTTCCATATTTTTATATTATAAATATTTTTCACTTTTTGGCGAGACTTTCGATTTCGGCTTTTACAGGTGGAATTAGAATATTATACAGACGTACGATCAATTTTTTTTTTATTACAGACCGGACAGATACCAAGAGCAGGAGGGCCCAGGACCACTTCAGTAAGTAACATAGCGCATCAAAAAAATCAAACAGATCGGTGGAAAAAGCCCATAAGCTTCCCACACTTCATATTTCACCTTAAGTTCTACGTCTTCGGCCGCCAAAGCTTGTACCTTAACACACTGGAACACATAATAAGTATTACACACTAACAAACGGGAAAGTGGTTGAAATTTGGAAAAACTGATTTAAATGTAACTAAATTTACTGAGTACGTATGAAAATGCAAGTTGTGTAAGTCAATAATTAAAACGACAGAGCGTTCTACTAAGGGCTTGCATGTAAATTTAATCCAAACATAAGATTTAATTAAACAAAATTGAATTATATGGAGGACTCATCAACGTCAGCAGCTTTAATTTTCCTGTAATCTTTACGTAAACACATATTACCTAAGGGTGGGGGGGGACATACAATTGTTTATGGTTTTTCAAGGATTTCTCGAAATACATGCAATTAAATATAGCCAAACTATGTATTTTTACAGTCAGCTAAAGTGCCTTTTTCATAATTAAGATTCCTTTTCAACTCTATGAGAAATAAAAAGCAATGGATATCCGACTGCTGCAACAAATCTCTCTTGTGAGGTAATAAACTTATAATAAAAGCTGTTTCTTTTACAGGGTCATGTGTAAGCATTGCGGGCAGCGCATACGGAGCCGGGGGGGCCGCAGAGGCCGAGGCCGAAGCCGCGTTACCTACGTTTAAGAGCCCTTTAGCAGGCGGATTATTAAAAACCCGCCTTTTTGTAATTGATCAAAATTGAACACTTAAATTCAAAATTTGCTTTATTAAGGTTTCTATTATTTTTAATAAAATTTCGAATTTAAGTGTTCAGTTTTGGTAATTACAAAAAGGCAGGTTTCTTACAAGCCGCCTGCTAAACGGCTCTTAATGAGTTTCATTTCATTTAACAGGTTGAAATTAAAGTCCGTGGTTGGAGGGAAATATCTTAAAATATATTGAAAATAGCAAATTTCACGCAAAGGATACATACATTAAATACCCCTATTCTACATTATGGTAATTACAACATCAAAAACGGTTTTTAGGAACTAACATTGTTTGTACGATGTTATAATAGTACATTATAACACCGCTACAGAGCCAATCAACACCAGTGAAAAGAAATAAGTCCTGTCCTTATTAATATAAATAAAATGAACTTTTAACAAAAAAATAGTAACCGACTTCAAATATGATGGCCTAATGCCATGCCATCCACAAATTATAGAGGGATACTAATGCCATCTGATAAATATAGTGACACACATTGTGTGTGATTGATTTAATACTGGATACGACAATGAGGCTTTAAGCCTACCTACTGGATGAGACCTCAACCTAGGACTTGAATTATTAATAAAATATCGTATCAGACGAGGCTTTTGCCTGATATAATAACAATGTGGAAAAGAATAAAACACCAAAGAAAAGGCTAACATGGTCTCTTAGATACCTTTGCCTGTCCAAAAATGGGACAAATTGAGGAAAAAAAAATCGACGTGACGTGACGTGACGTGGTGCGTGACAACTGAGGTGACAACCAACCAGGCAACCAAACCAACACCATTGTTATATACGTAGTATATCCCTCTATAATTTGTGATTGTCATAAATTTAATTTTGTCTGTACTGCTGCCTGTCACCATCGCATTCTCATCTGCCCAGTGTTGCCAACCCGTACGATAATTATGGGGGCGTACGATAATTCAGCCAGTGGTACGATGTACGATAACAACTATCTAAATTACGTTAAACGTACGATAATTTTGAGCAATGAATAAAAAAGCATAAATGTGCTAAACGTACGTAAACGAAACGCATTTGTATTAAGATTGTGTGTTGAATTAAATGCTGTAAAACACGCAGACAACTTTCTTTCTCCCTCACTCGTAGGTACTATGCGTTTGTGTTTGTAAATAAGAGGAAACAATCAGATTAAGCATAATTCTCCTTGACTGTGTACGTAAGATAAGGACTAGGACAAAAATTAAAAAATTACAAATTTTATTACTAGTCCATATCCCGCGAAAATTCAGCAGTTTCATAACTGGCCAAAATAGTAGCTGTTTTTTGGCACATCTTCCCAAATTCGTATGCCTCCTTGGCTGCGATCAGTTTGATCATCAGGTGACGTACGCCTAAAACTGACAGCAGGATAGCATTACATACAAATTCAACGCGTGCAAAAGAAATGACATTTAGGCGGGAGTTGCCTGAAGATCAAACGCAGCCCTTGAATGTACGATAATTTTGCCGTCAAAACGATAATTTCGACGTGGAAACCCGATAATTTGAACTTTTTTAGTTGGCAACACTGCATCTGCCTTTGATATAATTTCCGACTTGAAATTTTTGTTTTCAAGACAAAATGAATTTGTCAAATAAAATGCATGCGTTGTTGCCCTTGTACTACACAAGAAAGTCAGCACACAGGTTTCCAAGCAATGAACATTAAGAAAAAGAAGGATCATATAGCCAATAAAAGAGTCAACAATTTGTATTTACAACCAAAACTTTGTACAATCAGAGCCTCAGACAGCCACTGGACTCTGGAAACGTAAGTGAATAACCTGCCTATTTTTATTAATCTACAATAACAATAAGTGATTAGTTATTTTATAACCACACTTATTCAAGTATTTCTTTTGTAATTTACAGCCAAACCAAGATTGAAGAACCAGCCCGTTTCATTGCACTATAAAGACGCTATGTATTTAAAAAAAAAGTACAACTTGGAAGAAGTACTGGGCCCAAAAAGAAATTCTAAAAGGGAAGTATAGCCCTAATATAAAAATTTTTCTTTGCATTCTCCCAAGCTTAAGTTACGCTAGCCAGACATGGGTCTTCACTGAAAAAGTAAAAAACAAAATTTCATCTTGTCAGCATGCAATGGAATGAAGTATACTGAAATTTAGAAAAATACAAAAAACGAGAAATGCAGACTTCCGCATGAAAACTAAATTAACAGATGCTCTACATTTTAGTTTGAAACAGAAGTGGAACTGGGCAGGGCACTTGTCAAGGTACAAAGATAAGAGATGGACTTACCAAACAACTAAATGGCAGGGCCCAAATGGCAAAAGAAATGTGGGAAGACAGAAGAAGAGATGGGCCGACGACATAATAAACATAGCAGGAAAAAGTTGGGTGCATAAAGCCAACGACAGGGAAAGGTGGAAAAGAATGGAGGAGGCTTTTACCCATAGGGGGGCCACATAGCAAAGAAATTAATAGAAATAATTATAATTTGATGTATATATTTTAAGAACTGTTAAGTGGAAAATAAAGCTGTAATAATAATAATAATAATAAAGGCGTAGGGATGTGACGACCCCATCGCCCTCTGGTACCTCCAGTGCAATCAGTCACCACAGGGTGGCTTGTGGCAAGCGGATGGTGAGTGGCGATGCCACGGACCCTTCCTCCAGGGGACACACACATGCGCTTACACACACGCATACACACAGCAACCCACCCCCTGCCTCTGCGCTTGCTTTAACCAGCCGGCCAGAGTGGAGATGCAAGAGCGGAACCTATGCTCTAGGTTGGAAGTGTAAAATGTCATAACGCCGGGGGCACTTGACTGTATAAGGATCTTGCGCCCCGCAGACTCACCTCTCGACAACCTTAGCTGCTTATATAGTGTGGCCCCCTGGCCGCCCCATGGTGGGCCCACAACGGCTATCCTGTTGGATAGTTATCAAGCAGCAAGTCACCATCTGCCATACTTAAATTTGTGAGAGATTTTGGAGGCAGATGTCCGTTATCTCACTCCATAGCCCTGTTATATAATATTGTGAATGGTGGTAAGAAATAATAAAATTAATGTGCTCATGTAAAATTTATTTACTAAGTCCCCTCAATATTAGAATAATGAATTAAAATATAAATAACATACAATATATTGGGAACAAATGTAGTAACATCTATTATAGGTACTGCGCAGTGCAAGTTTTCCATGAAAAAAGCTGTTGTTTACAACATAAATATTCATATATATATCGCCTACCTAGTAGTCTGGTGAAAGCTGAAAATTTAACGCAATGTAGTGAACGAGGCACTTCCATGATTTTCAAACCAGTGGGACAATTTTGATGTTCAAAAATATAGAGAAAGGGTCCGCAACATGTGTGTGAATTACTTGTGTTGGCCATGCCTATAGTACAATGCCATTTAAACATACAATTGTACCAGCAAATACCTATCCAACAATTTCTAAAATATCTGCTGTACCTACTTATTGATAATGAAATGAATGTCTGTCTAGTGTCTATCGCAATATTCGCAATCAATGAGTAAATTTTGGAAAATGAGTGCTGCCATCTTTATTCGTTTGATATCGCAAAAGATTTACTATTGTAGATACGAATGATATTCTATCAATATATTCTAAACCATCCATCGAGCGCCATCTCTGAAAAAAATGCCAACAACTCTACGACTCCATCCATAGTGTAGTCTTCCAGGGTCAGACTGGCCTGAGGGCCAGTGTTGCCACCTTGGTTTTTGAAAAAGAGCAGTTGGACAAGCTAGAAAGGGCTAGATTTAGCAAATTTTGCCATCAAAAGTGCTAAAAATTGTTTATTTGACATTTCAAATTTAGTAAAAAATGCAACAGAGTAATTAAAACTAAGTTATTGAATTGTTAAAAATCGTACCTGCTGAAGCAGAAAAAGTTGATGGCTGATTAACATCTGCGTTTTTTGCGGATTTGAACGAAAATTTAAAATGAATCCTACAGTTTTTTATTATTTCAGTTGACACCTTGTGTGAACAGCAAGACTCTCTCAGTCGTTGTAAACCCCATCGTATACGTAGTATGGATATCATTGTTTTTAGCCCCATTTTGTTTCTGGTTTTAGTTTTAATTAGGTTAACAGAACTATAAATATACACAACGAAAAGGGCTAGATCTAGCCCGAAAAGGGCTAAGGTGGCAACACTGCTGAGAGCAGATCGGGCAAAATGCCGATTGAAATCAAGTACTCAAAATTCTTTTTGTCTCATTTACTCGCCTACCAAATTTCAAGACGTTCTGATCAACGATACTCGAGTTATCATCGGACAAACATTCATGCATACGTACATACATATAAACCGGACTGTTCAAGTAGACTCGGGGAACTTTGCTTGCTCGTTCAAAAATGATAATTGTAATATTGGCATTAATCGGTTAAAAGAGTACCTACCTGAGATTAATAATATTAATTTAATATTAATGGGGGCACCTGTACAGTGGAGACCATATTAAGCTATACACTTGCAGTACAAAATTAGCCCCTACAGAGAAGAATATACGATAGGTACAAAGACCAATGTGTCATATTATTATTATTATTAAAAATTCTTTATTGCACAAATAAGAACATGTACATAGGCGAGCTTAATGCTAATTAGCATTTTCTTCCAGCTAACCTTACTTGATGCGGTCTCCACTGTACATTTTAAAATGTTAGACTTCAAATACCCCTACCGCTATCTATGGGGGAATAGTACATTATATAACCGGGAATAGAGTTGCTACTCGTTTCCCTGGTACAGTGAAATCTATACTGAATTTAGCGAACTAAATCAACATAAAATGAAAATTGACTTCCTGTCTTTTACTTGATTAATTAACACAAAATATAATGATATGTACGTCAGTAAAATATATTTCGACCACTAGTTGTGTAGTTATTATTCAAAAACGTGCGTTTTCGCACAAAAACCGACTTTCACGCCATCCCTTAGGGAGTTGGGGAACTAAAATGCGTCGCCAGTTTGTAATGTAATGTAGCGCCACCTATGGGCGAGTAGCTTTGTAGTAGTGTACCTATAAACATTTTAAGGTTTTGAATTTGAAAATAAAAATGTTTGCAGACCAGAACAAACAAATTTTATTCGTGAAACAATCAAAACAAATGAAAAGCTATCAATTGGTACCATTTTGATCAAAATCGGTGCGATATTGTGTCCAAGTTTACGGTAGAAAATAGTAGAATTTTTGAAATTGAAAAATTAAATGTTTGCAGGCCGAAATGTAAATATATTTTTTTGAAAACGTACGAAACTAACGTAAAACTAACGAAAGAAACTTGTTTCAGGTCGATCAGAGCATTTTTGAGCATTTTTGAAATCCCATACAAATTTTGAAATTGTAAAAAAACATGTTTGCAGGCGGAAAAAGACAATTTTTTTTTTGAAAACGTACGAAACTAACGTAAAACTAACGATTGGCACTTGTTCCAGGTCAATCAGAGCATTTTTTAAATTTGTCATAAATTTTGAAATTAAAAAAAAAATATTTTCCGGGCGAAACAAACGAACTTTTTTCTCAAAACAAACGATACTAACGTATAGCTAACGATTGGCACTTGTTTCAGGAAAATCGGTGCTATGGGGTGCACAACTTCACGGTAGAAAATTGGTAGAATTTTTGAAATTGAAAAATTAAATGTTTGCAGGCCGAAATGTAAATATATTTTTTTGAAAACGTACGAAACTAACGTAAAACTAACGAAAGAAACTTGTTTCAGGTCGATCAGAGCATTTTTGAGCATTTTTGAAATCCCATACAAATTTTGAATTTGTAAAAAAACATGTTTGAAGGCGGAAAAAGACAATTTTTTTTTTGAAAACGTACGAAACTAACGTAAAACTAACGATTGGCACTTGTTCCAGGTCAATCAGAGCATTTTTTAAATTTGTCATAAATTTTGAAATTAAAAAAAAAATATTTTCCGGGCGAAACAAACGAACTTTTTTCTCAAAACAAACGATACTAACGTATAGCTAACGATTGGCACTTGTTTCAGGAAAATCGGTGCTATGGGGTGCACAACTTCACGGTAGAAAATTGGTAGAATTTTTGAAATTGAAAAATTAAATGTTTGCAGGCCGAAATGTAAATATATTTTTTTGAAAACGTACGAAACTAACGTAAAACTAACGAAAGAAACTTGTTTCAGGTCGATCAGAGCATTTTTGAGCATTTTTGAAATCCCATACAAATTTTGAATTTGTAAAAAAACATGTTTGAAGGCGGAAAAAGACAATTTTTTTTTTGAAAACGTACGAAACTAACGTAAAACTAACGATTGGCACTTGTTCCAGGTCAATCAGAGCATTTTTTAAATTTGTCATAAATTTTGAAATTAAAAAAAATATATTTTCCGGGCGAAACAAACGAATTTTTTTCTCAAAACAAACGATACTAACGTATAGCTAACGATTGGCACTTGTTTCAGGAAAATCGGTGCTATGGGGTGCACAACTTCACGGTAGAAAATTGGTAGATTTTTTGAAATTGAAAAATTAAATGTTTGCTGGCCGAAATGTAAATATATTTTTTTGAAAACGTACGAAACTAACGTAAAACTAACGAAAGAAACTTGTTTCAGGTCGATCAGAGCATTTTTGAGCATTTTTGAAATCCCATACAAATTTTGAATTTGTAAAAAAACATGTTTGAAGGCGGAAAAAGACAATTTTTTTTTTGAAAACGTACGAAACTAACGTAAAACTAACGATTGGCACTTTTTCCAGGTCAATCAGAGCATTTTTTAAATTTGTCATAAATTTTGAAATTAAAAAAAAAATATTTTCCGGGCGAAACAAACGAATTTTTTTCTCAAAACAAACGATACTAACGTATAGCTAACGATTGGCACTTGTTTCAGGCCAATCGGTGCTATGGGGTGCACAACTTCACGGTAGAAAATTGGTAGAATTTTTGAAATTGAAAAATTAAATGTTTGCAGGCCGAAATGTAAATATATTTTTTTGAAAACGTACGAAACTAACGTAAAACTAACGAAAGAAACTTGTTTCAGGTCGATCAGAGCATTTTTGAGCATTTTTGAAATCCCATACAAATTTTGAATTTGTAAAAAAACATGTTTGCAGGCGGAAAAAGACAATTTTTTTTTTGAAAACGTACGAAACTAACGTAAAACTAACGATTGGCACTTGTTCCAGGTCAATCAGAGCATTTTTTAAATTTGTCATAAATTTTGAAATTAAAAAAAAAATATTTTCCGGGCGAAACAAACGAATTTTTTTCTCAAAACAAACGATGCTAACGTATAGCTAACGATTGGCACTTGTTTCAGGCCAATCGGTGCTATGGGGTGCACAACTTCACGGTAGAAAATTGGTAGAATTTTTGAAATTGAAAAATTAAATGTTTGCAGGCCGAAATGTAAATATATTTTTTTGAAAACGTACGAAACTAACGTAAAACTAACGAAAGAAACTTGTTTCAGGTCGATCAGAGCATTTTTGAGCATTTTTGAAATCCCATACAAATTTTGAATTTGTAAAAAAACATGTTTGCAGGCGGAAAAAGACAATTTTTTTTTTGAAAACGTACGAAACTAACGTAAAACTAACGATTGGCACTTGTTCCAGGTCAATCAGAGCATTTTTTAAATTTGTCATAAATTTTGAAATTAAAAAAAAAATATTTTCCGGGCGAAACAAACGAATTTTTTTCTCAAAACAAACGATACTAACGTATAGCTAACGATTGGCACTTGTTTCAGGCCAATCGGTGCTATGGGGTGCACAACTTCACGGTAGAAAATTGGTAGAATTTTTGAAATTGAAAAATTAAATGTTTGCAGGCCGAAATGTAAATATTTTTTTTTGAAAACGTACGAAACTAACGTAAAACTAACGAAAGGAACTTGTTTCAGGTCGATCAGAGCATTTTTGAGCATTTTTGAAATCCCGTACAAATTTTGAAATTGAAAAAAAACATGTTTGCAGGCAGAAAAAGACAATTTTTTTTTTCAAAACAAACGAAACTAACGTAAAACTAACGATTGGCACTTGTTCCAGCTCAATCAGAGCATTTTTGAAATTCCATACAAAATTTGAAATTGAAAAAAAAAGTGTTTGCGAGCGGAAAAAAACACATTTTTTTTTAAAAACGTACGAAACTAACGTAAAACTAACGATTGGCACCTGTTTCAGGTCGATCCGAGCATTTTTGAGCATTTTTGAAATTCCATACAAAATTATAAATTAAAAAAAAAATGTTTGTAGGCAAAAAAAGAAAAAAAAAATAATCAAAACAAACGAAACTAACGAAGAACTAACGATTGGCACTGATTTCAGGTCAATCGGTGCCATGGGGTGCACAAGTTCACGGTAGAAATCGGTAGAATCTTTTAAATTGAAATAAACATGTTTGCAGGATGAAACAAACAAAAATTATAAACAAAACAAACAAAACTAACGTAAAACTAACGTGTAGCAACATTTATTTTGAAATCCGTGAGATGGGGTGCACAAGTTCCCTGGAGTTAATTATAGTGCGATATTAAAATTCAAATAGGGGACTGTTCAAAAAATTTGAGAACTACATTTGATACATATTATTTATTGTAACAATTCAACAAATTAACTTGTTTTATAATCCCTTCATTGTGTATTACATTATAATTAACAAAGCACCTTTAAAAGGATGAAATACGTATATGACGGCGCTTTAATATTTCTTTTGTTGATTATATAAGTTATTTCAGTCTTTAATGTAACACCGAAAACTAGAGTGTGGCAACACTAGGAATAAAAAAAAGGGAGAGAGGGTCTATGACGGGCAGCTGTCAGAGGGTTTTTGGTGGCTTTTTCAAGTCAATGGAAAAAGACGAGGATTTGGAGGAAGAACGATTGAATACGGGTGTAGCACGCGCTAAGTTTTCGGTGGAACATTATAATTTATTAATTAATATTAATATATTATTTATTTTTACTGATACAAAAAATCCTTTACTATTTCTGTTTAGTTTTTTTTTTTGAGGCTTTAATTCTGATAAGCAATCTTTCACTTGACGTAAAAAATTTAATTTTAAGCTAACCGTAGTAGCACCTCGCCTTAACTTTGACCAAGCTTGCGTTGCGTCGGCTTTTGATGGGACCGAGGCTTCATGATAGAAGTATCAAGGGGTAATGGTGTCGATTTAGTATAACACGACTTAGCATATTTGACAGGACTAAACTTAAGTTAAGCGTTGTCTTTTTTTTTCTGTATCGAATAGACAAAGACGCTAAAAATAAGGTTAGTCCTGTCAAATAAGTTAAGTCGTGTTACACCGAATCGATACTAATATCGACCAAATGAACATAATCTTAGCATAATAATACAGTGAGTACGGGCGGGCGGTCGCGTTAATGTTTAAAGTGATCGAACGCTGGGCGGGCGGCGGCGGCGGCGGCGGCGACGGGCACTCTGCCTGCACATTTAATGTGTCTCGGGCAGCCAGCCTCGATCAAACTGTTACATGAACGCCATTACCTACTTATTTAATTACGTAAGAAATTGCCTATCTAACTCAAACTACACTGGCCTGCAAAACTAAGTACTACACTTTTTAAATTTGATTTTTTTCTAAACTATAGAAGTTAGAGATTTAAAATAAAAAACGTTTTATAGCAAATTTTATCAGCTTTCTTTGAAACTATAGGGAACTATAAGGACAACTTCACTATGTGATTATTTTAAATCTCTAACTTCTATAGTTTAGAAAAAAATCAAATTTAAAAAGTGTAGTACTTACCAGTGTATATAAACAATTAAGCATACGAGAGGAGCCCACAAAAAGACAAAGTAACTCTGCAAGGATGTTAACTGGCGCTTCACGGAGACAATGACTCGTTGGCTCTATGTAGCACTGTTCTGACTGATTCATAGACTTAAGAGGATGGCATACCCTAGCAACTTTTTTTATTACCCGTCCAGCACAATAAGTCTAAAGACCTTATTTAGGCAAAGACCTTATTTGCTTTTTCATAGAGGCGATTATATGTTAGCTCTTTAGCCTCTTGTTCTTGGACGCGTAATACTAGTGATCACGCAGCGAAACAACAACTAATACTGAAATATTTTGTAGGGAAAAAATATTGAATTTAGGTGATATACCTTCATATTTCTATTACCTATTTTATGAAAAAAAAAATCAAGCTGATCTCTTAACCGCGTTCTTGAAGCGAACGTTTGAAAACCAAAAAAAAGAGGGTGCAAAACATTTTTTTTTTTTGACAAAAGTATAAATCTTAGTACATTGTTTATACGTAAGATCCCTAGACAAAATATTAATAAACCAAATGCATTTTGTGCAATACAAGGAGAGTCCGAATTTCTTCAAACGAATCCTAGATAGCCTGGCGTTGGTCATGCTCTAGGCTCAGGTACAGTCTTAAGTCTATGGTCCGATTATATGTATTACAAAAGCAGGACGATTTGTCACAGAGCGAAAGCAGGTACAATAAAAGAGACATTCTTATGGGTCAAATGGTAATACAATTCGCGTGCCGGTTGTATGTCACGACATGTAGCCCCCCCCCCCCCCTACTCCTACCTGCCCCGCACCACGCTCACCCTCGTCCTGCGAGAACAAATTACGGACGTCATAAGCCCGTTTCGAATATTAATAAACGTGAATATAACAGCAATTTTCAAATTTTGTGCCCACCTTCTAAAAAATTTAGTTAATTTAGAAATAGTCTATTTTTTATATTTTCTTCGATGAAATGAGATACTTTAATTTTATATTTTCTGAAAAGTGGTCTAAAATTATGATTATAAACAGAACTGATTAAAAAAAAATTTTTTTACAGGAAAGGGAGAGATTTATTTTCCGTTAAGTTACCATCTTCATACACCCAAAAATCGGTTCAGTAATTGAAATTTATTCAACAGAAATTTATTATATCATCCAAATGTACAATTAAATAAGATACAATAAAAAATAAGATATGTTTAGAATAAATTTCTTGAGAAATTTTTATTATATATCATTCAGTTACCTTTCTACAATTTTAGTTTTGGAAAGTTTCATTTTCACTTTAACTGGTGGGAAAAATTGTGTATTATTAATTTATTTTGATCTAAGAATATAATTTTTATATTTTTTACTTATTCTGTTTGAATGATATTGAATATTTGATTTTTAATTCTATTTTAAACAACATCTTTTTAAGGGGACAATAACTGAATGGACACAGTGGTAACTGAAAAGACATTGTAAACCTTTATTTACAATGGAATAAAAAACAATAATTTTAATGTTCTTATTTAATCAAGTAGTCAAGTTTCTTTTTAGATACACCTGAAAAAAAAAAAGAAAAACAACTTATGAACAAAGATTTTCTGAATAAACGTTATAAAAACTTTATAAAAATTTGCAAAATATATTACCAGTAAACATATGAGTGTACATTAGGGTGTGTCGAAAATAATTTTTTTTTTTTCAAATTTCATATTGTAATAATGTAATTACTTTGAACGTGTAATATGTGTATGCTTTATATCTATATTACAAAATAAATGTTTTGAATTTTTTAATTACTTTTTTATGATACTTATAATAAGATATATATTTTTTTTATTTCTACAGACAGACAGACAAACAAAACAAAACTTCACATTTAAACAACGTAAACAGGCCCTAAAGATATCCATTCAGTTACTTTCTCGTCCCCTTATAAGTTACTAGAGAAAAATAACTGAAGAGACGTAACTTAAACTGTACCTTGGTAAATTTAAATATTTATTTTGGTACAATGAAATTGGAAAACTACAAAGTTTCTTATAAAAAATTATGGAATGTAAATACTGTTACAAAATACTAAATAGTCGTAATTGAAATATTTTTTACTTACCGAGATATGTTGGTAACTGAACAGAACAACAAAATTAAAATATCACATCAAAACAATAGACGACCTTGCAACTTGTTTTGGACTGAATAAATCAAAATGGCGACGGCTAGTCTGATTGCTGGGTGTTGTCATTATAAAAATAACACAGAAAACTTCGTTCAGTTTTATAATATTTGGCATCAAAACATTGGTAAATGAAAAGACAGTAACCATGAGGACACTTTCAGGGACAATTTATTAAAACTAATAATAAAGGTATTTACCCTTTAAAGTGTATAGAAATGTAATAAAATGCTTCCCCTAATCACGTCTTAAGGTTGACATCATTCACACACATTCCTATGGTACATATTTTTCGTAAAATTTAATGTTGTACAAGCTTAGCTGATTTGGGGACAATCCCTTCTCCATACAACTAAAAATCTTAACTTCATGTTTATGCAGTAATAAAAAGTAATATTTAACATATTTTTTAAATATTTTTAGTGTTTTTTTAAAATTATGAATTACATTATCGATTAGTGTCCACATTGTGTAATTTCCGCAACTGAAACTTGAGATTTAAAAATATTAAACCTCGGGACATGCATCGAAGTGTAATGGGCACAAAATTTGAAAATTGCTGATAAACGAACCCAGCTCGACGACGACGTCAGCCGCGAGTCTCGGTACTTCACTCCCCGCCCGCCCTCCGCCCGAACGCTTCCGATAAATTAATGTTGCAGTTTCATTAATTCGCAAAGCCAAGTGTTATCAACAGAGGTCATAAACATACTGCCTGATCATGTATCATGATTTTTGGTTATGATAGGATAATTAAAATATGTACAGTAGCTGGTAGTGGACAAGTTCAAATAGGAAAGGTAACGAGAATCGGTGTGCGTGCTGTGTGCCTTCCCCGCTCGAGGGTGAAGGGGAGGCGGGTGTGTTCGCGTGACAAGCCATCGCTAGTGAATAATAAACAGTGGGCCTGGTGACGGCTGACTCGCTACTCATTCATATCATCAACGAAACGCCGATATCTTCTTTTTCCACAATCGGATCGAATGTCAACTGAAAAAAACATTAGCCTCGGCCCGCATTACTTGGGAGTCCCTTCAGCGGCTGCTACATATGTACCTATACAAGGTGACAAATTCATACTGGAGGCTTGATAAGTGATCAGTATCTTGGATCAGTAACAATTTTTGTGAAATTCGTATAATGAAATTTCGGCTTCCCATATAAATTCAGTTCCAGTCCCGAGTGAATCACTATGGGGAGTCGAAATTTCATTTTACGAATTTCACCAAAATTGTTACTGATGCATGATACTGATCGCTTACCAAGCCACCAGTATGAATTTGGACGATGATCAAAAAGTCACCTTATATAGGTATATCTACCTAATATACGTATCCATGTAAGTATGTAGAGCAGGAGCGGTTCCCGTGATATGGCTGGAACTATTATTTTAATTAGCTTCAATTAATACAGGGGTGTAGTGTAGGCTCAGCAGTTTCACAACATAAATGTTATGTGACGCGCCGATAAGCGCAGCACAGCCACTATACATTGTACACAGCCCGACATTTTCTAACCACCACTTAAGGTACTATGAAATTGTTGGAGGAGTAATTGAACCTTCTAGTGCCTCGGCAATCGAAGAAGCGCGTGTGACGTCACTCGTCATCAATATTCGACATTCCATCGCGGATATGTACTTGTACGTACAATCGCCCGCTCGCTACACTCACTTTGCATGCCAAACTCTACTGTATCCCCTCCTAAACACTATTCGCTTTCAATTGATAGAAGGCGAGCTTATGTCGCTATAAAACGTCCTACAGAGAATGAATAAAATACTGTGATTGCGTGTCGAAGCCAACTCTAGAATTTGTATGCAACGGATAGGTTATATTGGTATTATAGGGATGTCTATTGCCATAATAAAAAGCGGAAAGACATATATTTGCAATGAAAATAGGTTATACGAGTACTGTGGGATCTCTAATCACAAAATTGATACTACCAGAAGGCCGACTCGACGACGGAGCGAAAACAGACGCACACATGCATAGACGGGAGCGTATGCTGATCTCGGCAGAATAGAATAGAATAATTATTTATTAAAGCATCAAAGGCTCAAAAACTTTGTTAGTACAACTTAAAAAATAAAATAAAATAAAATAAAAATTGTTAGTAAAAATTACAACCCAAGTAGCATTCGGGGTTCTATATAAGATGTCTAGTCGTTCACATGTACTCCACAAGCTGTGTAAGTCAGCTGTATAAGAGCTGTATAGCTTGCTATAATGCTCTTATAGAACCAGTTTGGGCACAAATTAGACAGCCTTAAGTTCACTATGGCTGTACATTAGCAGTATAATAGCATTATAATAGCAGTTTAAGTAGTAACATGTGGACTTAAGGCTGACTTACGGCACTATATGGGACGCAGTGTGAACCATACAACATACATGAGTGTAATAAAGAGTAACAAGTGGCTAAATACACAGCCTCAAATTCACATGTGTCCTATTATTTCTTTATTTTATTATTAATTTTCTCATTGGTTTGGTTTTGTGTGTGCCATCAGAAACATTAACTCCGGCTGATCAAGGATAAAAATTTATGATAACACGCGGTATACTTAATAATGTTAATGCCATGGGAATGCAACTTTATCGTGAAATGTATACATATTTACAGCTAAAATATTCACGCGCCTCTGAAAAAACGCGATATTCATTTCAAAATATTTAAAACTGGCTGAGAGGAAATCTACAATCTTCAGTTTTTGATATTATATTGACATTATAATTATACTACAGTAATTAATTATAACATGAAACCAAAACTCAATCGCTCTATCTGCGTATTTTGTGATAAATCTGCATGATAATTTTGGAGATTTATTTGGTAAATATTTTAGGTTACGTAGAACAACATGGTGGAAATGAAAAACGGCTATGTGAACTGTTATAACTCCAAATTAATGCGGTGAGCATTTAATAGGTTCACATGTGTTCTGTTAGAATGCTGTTAGCTATATGAAGTCCCACATTTGTACCACTACAGAGCCAATGTCTATAAATTTATTCTAATGTGAACTTATGTACAGCTTTAAGATGTATTTCAGGTCAATTGTGTATCATCGTTTAATTCTTTCAATATACTGAAACTTTAGAGATCCGCAATAATAATTATTGTCCGTTAAATCGCCTAGCCCAGGTACTAAGACAAGTATGAGTACCTAAAGTACAAATTTTGTAACAAACTAACAAAAATCACTTTTTGTTTTCGTGTGAGATGCACAGTGGGATAAGTGTAATAGAATATCACATTCACATTCATGTTCAGCTTACAGCAAATAAGAGTAGTACTTGTGGACAAATAAACTGCTATTGATGTTAATGGACAACACATGTAGTCCTTTTAACAGCCTACAGTGCACATGTGAACCATTTAAACACTTCTGTACAGATAGTAAAAAGAGGTTATTTTAATGATCACAAACAAGTCCTACTACAGCTACTAGCTGTATAACAGTCTAAAACAAGTAAACATAACAGCCTTTGGCTTTATAAATGACCACGTGTGTTCTATTAAAATGCTAGCTCCATAACATCGTACAAGTAGGCCGTTAAACAGCGGTTGCCGTATCTCTACCCTCCTATAATGCTCTTAGTCAGACGGCTGACTAAAGGATAGTTGTTAGAGTATTATTACACCAACAATCGTATAAAAGTATAACTCTACACCTCTATAAGTCCCTTAGACAGGTGTAGGTGTAATTAATCGCAATAATGCAGCTTCTACATCACGAGTGAACTGTAGTAATGCTTCAAGTACACATGGCAACTAAATGTGTACTCTTAAATGGAGTAAAATGCTACTTGGGAATAAAAAAATACAAAAAAGACAAATTTAGGGAAACTGGTGTGTTCGTTATTTCTTCACCACTCCCCCCGAAGTTTCGCAGCAATGACTAAAGTACGTACAGTCCAGTCTGCTTGCGATCATGAATTTCGTATTGGCATTCGACCGACTTCATCCGAGATCATCGTACGTACGCGTCTATGTGTGCGTGCGCCTGTTTTCGCTAGTTATGTACAGTAAACCTTTTGTAAATGGTTATTTTGTGCTCTAATGCCGGCTCTACACTCGCCCGTGTATCGCGGCTGCTTTGGCCGCGATTCACACATGATCTCTGTGCGAAAAATATGGTCCTCTACACTCGCAACGTACACGGTTTCGTTCGCATTTACATTCGCGCGTTTGACAGAGATGGACGCCGCAGTTACTGCTGCTGTGCACTATAGCGTGCTACAAATCTACAATTATGCCTGTACTTAAACGAGCTAAGAGAGACCCGTACAATACCGACGGACGGGCAATCGGACGGATGGAGATCCGTCGCAACAAAACGAGTTAAATAAATAACAATAAACTCGTCGTTCGACTTATTTCTATATCATTTTACATATTTACCTACGTACTTCTTTTTCACTACTGCAAAGGGCCACGAGTGTGGATATGTTCGCGATCACGCGTCGCGAACTAAGCGCGAACCCTTAGTCGCGGGCCAAAAAACCGACACCGATCGGGGCATGCCGCGAAGTCGCGAAACCATCTACACTCGCGTTTCGCGGCTTTCGGGTCGCTTAGTTAAGCCGGCTTTACACTCACGGCAAATATTCAAAGATGTACATTGCCATTCTTGGAATAATAACCTTCGCTTAGCCACAGTTATAGTAGTAAATAGATAGTGTATCCATGTACATAGTTGAGCCAATCAAAAGTGTGGTTGGTCTATCAGGACTGGTGTACGTACACATGTCGAGAGCGTACACCCTGGCGACTCCAACGATGAGCAGAACCGCCGCGCAGGACACCATGTCGCCGACCCGCACGCTGCACGCCGCACGCTCACTTCACCATCGCTGCGTTGCTTTGAGTCCACGCTGCAACACACACTAATCTCTTTAGCTTCATCACCCACTTGCACACAACCCGCCAAGGGCGGTGGAAACTTACGGGGTGCCTACACCAGCGGGCCTATTATGTATCTATAGTTGCCAACTGGACTAGGTGCATATCATCAAAAACATAGATATACTATCGAATTCCGATTGTATAAGGATATGTTCGCACTTGAAGTGACGTCACAGTTTGTAAATAGTTCAATACCCACTAAAGGCAATTTTGGATGTTCAGTTTTTATCTATGTTTTTGATAATAGGCACCCAATCCAGTTGGCAACTAAAGATACATAATAGAGGGGAAGATGTCGCTGCACGTATATACATCGCGCGATATAACTTGACTTCCTATAAAAATGCGATTGTCGCCATATACAGCCAACGCTAACGCAGTACTACTGGATGGATTTTGATGCTGTTTTCATTGTAAGGTATAGCATTTCTTCGTGAATGCTTTACGGTAGGTATGTATCATAGTATTATCATCACGCTCTACTATGACCAAGGGAGCAGCGCCATAAGATGATAGCTCAAGTGAAACATGTGGTAGGTTCACCAGAGTTCGCTTTAGCGCCTTAACATAGATAACCGAATCAGAATCATACTTTTTTAGAGACCTCTCGAGTTTGGATTTATTTAATCTATCTTTATGAATGTTTTTGTAAAGCATGGTGACCAGGGTCTGATGATGAGACTGGAAGGTGAATAGGGGAACTCCTCAATGGACAACAGCAGACCCTTCGAGTTTCGGCTTATTTTATTGGTTTTGATTAGTAATTTGGTAAGACTTGGTGACCAGGGTCTGATGATGGCACTGGAAGGTGGATAAGGGATCCCCTCAACGGAAAACAGCAGACCCTTCGAGTTTCGGCTTGTTGGAATGTTTTTTTATACATTTATTTCATAAAAAAATTACACACTGCAAACATTAATAATGTCCGCCAAAATGTACAACAGTTTGTTGGCAGGCCAGAGCTCTCAACATTAATTGTATAAGTTTGTATGTATCAACTGTTATATAACATCTATAAGTAGATTGGTTGTTAAAGTTAGAGGTTCGATTCCTGTTACGGCAATGAGCCAGGATAGTTAACTTTCAGTTTTTGCTTTAGTATATTCTTAGAGAAGTGACATTCTGACAGGGTGTTCGGCAGTTGATTATGCAATGTTGGAACAATGTTTTAGGTGACGCTTTACGGGTTGGGTAGCCATGGACTCGTTTATTGATTAGTACTTTGGTAAAACATGGTGTCCAGGGTTTGATGATGGGACTGGCAGTTTGATACGGGATCTCCTCGAAGGACAATAGCCAACCCTTCGAGTTTGGGCTTAGTTGATTGGTCTTGATTAGTACTTTGTAGTGGTCTTGATTAGTTATTAGTAGCCAAGAGTGGCGTAATATTGGGGAGGCCTATGTCCAGCAGTGGACGAATACGGGCTGATGGATGGATGGATGAGTACTTTGGTAAAACATGGTGACCAGGGTCTGATGAAGGAATTGGAAGGTGAATACGGGATCGCCCCAACGGACAGCACCAGACCTCTCGAGTTTTGGATTATTTGTTCGATCTTAATGGGTAATTTTGTAAAATATGGGGACCAGGATCCAATAATGTGACAAAGAGGTAAAGCTCGAAAAAGCGTATTCCCCTGTTTACCTTATTTCCATGAAAATCTCTCCAACGCGGGCGGAGCCGCTGCCAAAAGCTAGTTAGAGAAGGAAACGATATCGCGATGTAGGATACAAGTGCTGACATCTATTGGTTGGTCAGACAAACTCGTTTTCCAATTTTCCCCTGATGCACCCTAGTCCTAATTGTATACTTATTATAAGAACTGTCTTGTTTGTCTGGTCTAAAGTGATGTTAAGTCCTGGACGGCGTATCTGGCGCGTGCGAAAAAATTGCGAAAGGAGAAAAATCAATAATTTCCCTAGTAAATCCCTTTGGGTAACTTTGAAGTGGCTGAAAAAAAATCTTCCAGGTTGACGCCAGGCAAGCATTTTTTTTAATCATTGGGACCTTAATATCTGTCGTCCGGCACCGGTTGCATTCATGTATCCGATGAATCATAAAATAATTATCGATGACACCAAAAACATGGCTGAATGAGGAACGTGCCAGGGTAGGGGGTGGCAACCATTAGCTGATTCTGATCTTCATCGGGTTCTCTTTTCATCACATGAGGTAATTTTGAGGTCTAAAATGTTTGTCAACATTGCTAATTTTTTCATGGTTCTTCCAAGTTATGGAATGGCAACCACATGTGGTTTATTATTTAAGTATTTACTTTCACTAGATGTTAGTCCCGTCCCGTTCATGTATATTGTGAGGTAACTTTTTTGCAGCGGGACCCTAATCTATAACCGCAGCAGTGCAACCGTGAGCCCTGAATGCCCTGGACCGTCCGGAATGTGAACACAGTAAAATCGAGCACAAAAGTTTTACTTTTTTTTAGTTCACATTGCCGATGGCGAAATTACCCGCTATAAATAGAAGCAGTCGAACTTAAAGCTGCAAGGTTTATTCGTTTGCTCCGTTCTGAACTTTAACTTTCAAACTTTTTGACCTAGCCGAAGCCAAAATATATTTGTAAAAAATAAATGGTTATAATTATAAATTTGATTGGACAACGCACATTTTCCGTGCAGGCGGCAGCAACAAGGTATTCGTGCATGAATGGCTCCTCGAGACCCCCCCTTAACAATTTTGTTTGATGATCAAAGCAGTTGCCGTGTACAACGCAAGCGAGATAGCTTCCTTTCAGTGATTATATAATAGATTTCGGCTGAGCAATTGTCATTTCCATCTTTTTCTATAAGTAAAAATATAATGTAAGATGACATAATTGAGTTTATGTTAGAGATGAAACGGATATCCGGTTACTATCCGGTATCCGGCCTATCCAGCCATATTTTTGGTATTCGGTACCGGTATCCGACCGGATAGTAGCCAGTATCCGGCCGGATACCGGATACTTAACTCAGCATACAAAAAGTCGTTAAAATCACAAAATAAATTGATTGTATCAATGATTCAATAATCTAAATTCGAATACATAAAGTGAATAAGAGTAGAGCTATGGTAGATAAAGACAAGCTGTATAGCAATTGTTGGGAATTAACGTTTGTGATTTTCTTCATACATTACACCAGCTTCTTTTGCTCTCACAATATACCGGATGTAATTCAACAGGTATCTTTTAATAAAAACACATGGTCTAAGAATCATACTGAACAACTTTTCTAAAGAAACATACTTGTGGAAATGAAAAAATATTTTCATGTTTCCTTACCCACTTTAAAACCTACTGTGAATTTTGAAAGGGCATTGGGTGGGCAGGTTCAATTTATTTTTTCAATATGTTACTTTGGGAAATTTGTTCAGTATTAACAGTAGATTACGCGGTTTCATTTAAATATACCTGTCCATTTATATACAGTATACACCGCTGCAAGGAGACAAAAGATACATATTTATGAATTTTGTTAGGATCGGAAATTGTTTCCCGTTTGCAGACCAGCATTTGTATGATTGTGATTGTGACTTAGAAAATACACAAATAATCTCGCCCAGTTGCACCCGCACGCACCTTGGTGCGTAATGTTTAGACTTGCTCAATTAGTGCGAAACGCATATCTTGAGCCGGATATTCGGCCGCCGGATATCCGGCTATCCGGCCTAGTTCCTCGCCGGATATCCGGTATCCGGCGAAATCACTATCCGTTTCATCTCTAGTTTATACTACCATACTGTAATACTCAAAAGCAGTTTAATAAGAACCTAGATTGTCGAGTACAAAGTTTATGTCAATAAGGTAGGTAGACCTTACGGTCGTCTCAGTATATGGAAAAGTCACTGATTTGATTTTGAGTTACATCTATCCATCAGTTTGGTTCGTCCACTGTTGGACGGACCTATGCTAGCGCCATCTGTTATTAGCTTTGCCTGAGGATCCTCATTGTAAGAGCTAGGATTGTAAAGATATAAGGCCAAAAGCCCAAATCATGTTAAAAATGGTCATTTCTTTGAGCAGCTTTATTATTTTTTATAGTATTTTTTGGCTAGCCAACATTAATTCCATTAATTAATTTGACTAAATTTGGTCTGGGATGAAATATTTTCAACTTACTAGCTGTGCCCGCGACTTTGTTCGCGTGGACTTCAGGATAAAAGCGACACTCAAGCGTTGCGCTCTCGGTTAGCGATTAACCTAGCTTTGCAGTCCTCATCTGTTTCCTGAGACCGAAATTGCTTCAGCCACTTAGTATTTCTAGCTAGATCGACATGATCTTTTTCTCGCAGGCATGTTTGTGCTTAATTTTAATAAAGGTAATATTGACAACCCTGTCATTTTCCTATTTATATTTTTATAAATATCGTAAATTTGTCAAGCAAGTTACAAGTGTCCTTATTAGAATGAGGCTTGGCCACACATGCTCTCCTGTTCGGTTGTTTAGATTCCGGTTAAGGCGTATGACCACGCTAAATAAGCAACTCGATGTGTGTCGGTACAAATATCAACTGAAACGACATTGGAATAATGTTCATTTCAGCGTGCCTTGAAAAGTGGCTGTTACGACAATCGCTGCGTCTCCGGCTAGCGCAAAATAGAAGAAAATAATGCTTTTCACATGGACGCCATGAACGGAAAAAAAATGTTGAACTTAAATTTTTTAGATCTAAAAATTTCCTATAATTTGGTGAAATAATAATTAAAATCGCTTTAGAAGTTTGGAAGGAGTAAGAGAATTCTTGTGTTAATCATGTGAAACTTTCGATTTTTTTTTGTCAAAACTTACAATAGAAAAACAGTTTATGAAACTTAAAATTTATTTTTGACTCTATAATGCCTATCATATATTCTTATGAAAGTTTTTGGACCACCCGTGTGGGAGGAGTAGGCCTTCAGAGACAGTTCCAAATTGCAGTTGGCGTATTCATTCGCCTTAAGGGACTCTCCCCTGTGCGACTGTGGTATTGAGGAGGGATCTTTGGATCATATATTTTTCAGTTGTCCACTAAACAATAATTGTGCTCCTATCTATCCTTCTCTATCAGATTATAATATATCCCTTCCTGCCAATATATCATATTTATTGTCTATTCCTAATAAATAAGTAATTTTTATCCTTGTCAAGTTTATTCAAATTAATAATATTAAAGTATAATAAGTAATGATGTTTATTGTGTTGTCTTGTGACGTTGTACGTACTTATATAAGTATTGGTCTGTCCTGTTTCAGGTACTTTAAAAGTAACATTTTTAGCATTTGCTTATTTTTAATGATACATTATACAATACAATACATACCGTGATGGCTTTACTTCGTCTGACAGAATCTTAAATTGATATGAAAAGTGACCGTAGCCATCTCAAAAAAAAAAAAAACGATAGACCATCCGTGACTATCCACTCCGACCGTTTTCGGTCATAGCGAACACTGCGACTCCTAGTCGGTACGACGCTGATGAGTGGTCGGCGGTGGCCGGATATCCGGCTCTAGATATGCGTTTCGCACTAATTGAGCAAAGTCTAAACATTATTGTGCATTTTCTAAATGACGATATTTTCATGAATGAATGAATTCAAATTCAATATATATATTTTTTCATGTGTCTTTTGTCTCCTTGCAGCGGTGTATACTGGATATAAATGGAAAGGTATCTTTAAATGAAACCGCGTAATCTACTGTTCATACTGAACAAATTTCCCAAAGTAATAAACTGAAAAAAAAAAATAACTTACGGGCAGTTGCAGAAAGGGTTTTTAAGTTAAACGAAACTTTAAAATTAATGCTGTCACTTTCTTTTTAAGAACAATGTAAGGGATGGCATCAACTTTAAAAGTTCATTAAATTTAAAAAACCTTTCTGCAACTGGCTGTTAGACCATGTGTTTTATTAAAAGATACCTGTTGTGTTGCATCTGGTATATTGTGAGAGCAAAAGAAGCTGGTGTAATGTATGAAGAAAAGCACAAACGTTTATTCCCAAAAATTGCTGTAAAGGTTGTCTTTATCTACCATAGCTCAACTCTTATTCACTTTATGTATTAGAATTTAGATTATTCAATCATTGATACAATCAATTTATTTTGTGATTTAAATGACTTTTTGTATGCTGAGTTAAGTATCCGGTATCCGGCCGGATGCTGGTTACTATCCGACCGGATAACAAAAATATGGCCGGATAGGCCGGATACCGGATAGTAACCGGATATCCGTTTCATCTCTAATAATAAGTAACTATAAATTTTCACATTTATTAATTATCGTAGGATGCTAGCCCAACGCTAAGGTCGAGCTTAGCATGGGTAATTTAAATCAAGGTGGCCGTGGCCGACCTTCTTTGGTATAATTTTTAGCTTAATTTGTAAAAATGACTATGAATATCCAAGGACACCACTTCCATCTTTAAGACACTCATCTTTAAGCCGAACTTGCAGCAAATTTGGTGGAAGTGTGATATCAGTTGTTAAAGTCCATCCGGGGATTCCGCTAAAAGCACAGGTGGGGATTCTGCTAAAAGCACAGGTCATCGGCATACATGACCTCAATTCAATTTCAATTTATGACCTCGGTGGTCATTGGCTATGTCACTTCGGTACACGCTTTGAGTCTGGCCACATTGAAACGGTAGTTTTCCACCGAACACCAAGCGACCGTCCGTACTTTCTAAGTAAAGAGCCCAAGCACTATTGATTTTATAGTATATTAAACTAGATAAAACACATTTAAATGAAATTTAAGTGATATATTTTTAGATATATTTATTATAAGATATATTTTAGGCTAGTCACAACTAGTTTAATTGTTAGGCGGGCGTCGTCGCACGCACGTCAAATTTCAATCTCAAGTTGATGTTGATGAAAATGAGAATTACGCGGTAGACCCACAGGCCACATATATATGATTTTTGTGGGTCAGGCAGTTCCATAGTTCATTTGAGAACTAATGTATAGAACAATTTTTTTTACAGCCCATGCAGTCATGAGTAAATGTTCCTCCTTTGAGGATGTGTTGTGTATTCATAAAATGAACATGAACCCTTGAAAAAAGCAAAATCATCCACAACCACGAGTTGGAATAGGATAGGTAGAGTTTTTTAGTAGATACTTAGATCATAACATGGATATGCCTATTAGAAATGCCGGCATCACAGGATTTGAAATTAAAGTATAACCTATATTAGTTTTAGATACGCATCTTCCACACGAATATAAATATATTAAGTTATACGAAAATATAAAATACGATCGGTACTCCCTCCCTATATTATATCCATATTCAGACAACATAATAAAGGTCAACTTTAGGGGAAGGACAGAAACCAGCGGTGTTACTACAAAACGGTGTTTAACTTTAGACAGCATTTAAATCTGTTGCTGTCACTCTTTTACAATATGAAAGAAAAGGCGACAACAACAGATTTTAACACTGTCTAAAGTTAAACACCGTTTTGTGGTAACACGGCAGATGTTTTGCGCTACTTAGTATTGTGCTCAACATAGATAAGAAAAGTTTTAGACAATGATTTTTATCAATCTTATTAATTCACGAGATTAAAATGCATATCCATAGTAAGATTTCATTGCGAATTTGACGTCATTTGGTATTTAAAAACTCTACCTATTCCAACCCCTGGTTTAGTTGAGATATATAACTCAAAGAATGGATAAACCAGCGGCTCTACCGCGTAATTCTCATTTGTATCAACTTCAAGCAACTGCATGCGAAATTCAACGCGTGCAAAAGAGATGGCATGTTAGGCGGGGGTCGTCGCACGCACGTCACATTTCAATCTCAAGTTGCTGTTGATGAAAATGAGAATTACACGGTAGACCCACATTTCTCTTTTGATTTATCATGTCAACTAGAAAATATTTGAGAATAGAAATATATTATATTATGTTGGACGCATTTGTCAATATGTAAGTAAACAGGCTAATAGTTATTAAAGCATGAACAATCTTTAAGTTGTAAGTAACCAAATAGAAGGAAACTACAACACAAAGAAGACTTGAAGCAGTTCAGTGTTTCAGGTGTGAACGCACCTGAAATACTGAACTGCTTATAATCACCCTGGCTATATGTTCTAGGGCCCCTAGAGCCAGGGTGATTATCAACACATTAAGGGTTGGTGTTCCGAGATTCGGGGTTCGGGGTTATGGCTTTTTATAAATTCAAATTTCTGAACAAAATAAATACCACTTGTTACCTTACAAAATGAAGTGCAGGTTCATTTAAAAAAATCACGGCAATAATGTATAGTAACTTCAGAAAAAAAACAGGAATTTCAAGAAAATCTCTGGAATAGCATTGCATTTTGCATTGCATTGTTTTTTTTTTTTGAAGTTACTATACATTAGTGCCAAGATTTTTTTTAATGAACCTGTACTTCATCTTGTAAGGTAACAAGTGGTATTTATTTTGTTCAGAAATTAATATTTTACTATCTTAAAAAGCCATAACCCCGAACCCTGTTTTGCCCAATCTCAGAACTCCGACTCTTAATGTAGCTACTCACCAGAGATTGGAAATAGTGTGATTTTTAAATTTAAATGTTGGGATACAATGTTATAGTTCAGCAAATATAATTTGGGCTGATGTATGGAACAGAGTTACTATTGTGCTATAATAGGGTTAGTAAATCAGAACACCTGTTTACACAAAAAATGTATATAGAATAAAAGGTTTTGATACATTTTAATGAGTACTGGTGTTTGTCACACCTGAACCCTAGTGAATATTTTCAATATTTAATATTCTTTTACTATCTCGTACATACAACCCTGCGTGAGTAGTTGTAAATAAAAACGGTGGGTAAAGATAAGGTTTTTCTTAGAAAAGAAGTCCTATTTAACTCCATTAAAGTCTCAAAATTTGTTGTTCACAATTTATAGATAGCCATGAGCGCGAGTCGTGACTTACCCATGCCTCTATTGTTCAAGGTACGTGCTTCTATTGTTCAACTGTTATCCAAGGGTAATCCTAATTGGCTCAAATTATATTTTATAAACTATAACAATGTATATTACTTTAAATATCAATGCATCAATGACTGGTATAAAAACTTGTGTATTAAAAATCTCTTAATATCACCTTTCTATCCGTGGACGTAAGGAGTAATAAGTGAGCAACTTTATGTTAAAGGTACGTTAATTAATTAATTATGGATAAAGCTGGTGAATACAAACACACCTATAACAAAACCAATTCAGAAATTCTAATACTGGGGAATATTCATTTTAAAGTCAACTAAAATATTTTCATTTAGTATATATTTTTAGGATAGTTTAGTAACTAGAATTACTATGATTATTTAGTTTTAATTTTGAGTATTTTTTTTTTGTTATTTATTGTATAATGAAAAAAATTCACTCTACTCATAACTGCTTAAATTTTTGTCTTGAACATAAAAACAAATAAGAATAATTTATGAATGAAACCCTATGTTAAATCAAGGATGTTAAAATTTCCCGGAGAGAGTTTCACTAACAAACACCTAAAGTACCCTTATTTAGCTGTCCATCTTGTACGCACTGCCTGGGCACGCACACATTCACATCATAGTAAGCCAATTTCCTAGTAAGTCCACTCACACTCTTACAAACCGCTGTCATTGCTATGCTTCAGTAGTTAGGTACTTAGCTGCGACTCCATCCACCTTTTTTATGTTTGTGTGTTCAACATGTTCAATATTCTAATCACTCTATGATTTAGTGTGCACCAATCATTATCATCATGGATCCATAGAACAGAAGTGCTAACATAGGTACATTGTGCTGATATGGAAATTGAAAAATGCGGGTTCCTTGTCTGTTTGTGAAATAAACACACACACAAGCGCGGTTCAGGTATCTCATTATATACTTACCTACCTATATTTATTATCTCAGTATATTTATTATCTCAGTATATTTATTTTTCCTTTATATTTCAGAAACAATAACGAATTTAGGCCGGGAACACTCCTGGACAAAGGATGCCAACAAAGGGTAAAGATAATTATGATTTTAAAATTCTAGTGCTTACCATACGTATTGAATAAATACATTCAAGTGGGGCTGACAGGTACATAGGTGTCCCCGGTGGCATAGGGAGAAAATCAGCATAACTTTGTTCTTACACACTTCAACAACCTGGCCATTTCTGGACTATTTTAATAGACACAGTACAGTTTCACAATACACTGAATTGAAACCAACATTTGACTTCAACGTTAACTCATCAAAATATACATAAAGCACCAATAATAGCAATGAAAAACAGTTTTTGAGTCGCGAGTAATAGCAGTGTTCAGTTTAGTCAGCAGCACAAATTATAAATCCAAAGGGAGGATAGATCCAAAGGGAATACAATATACAATTACAGTACAGAACTAGACGTAGGTACCTACCTACTACCTACTACCACTACTACAGTACTAAACAGAGCAGTGTTGCCAGTGCGATCTTCCAATTTCGGACGACAGGCCATCTGAAAAGGGACGATTTTCGAAAAAAAGGGACGGTTTTCCAATTATGCGTCAAAGTAAAGTTAAACTAAAATGATTAGTTTATTTAATTACTTTTATTGAAAAAAAAAGGTAAAAGATGGAAAAAGTACCTCTAAATTATTTACAACTATTAACAATATTTAATTTTATTATTGACCATAGCACAATTCGGCTCAAATTTGAGAACGCCTCCAGAACCGTTGACACCCGCACTTGTAGCCATCAGAGATACTAAATTACATAATCGAAATCAGGCTCTTTTGATTTTTCTTTTGAATGATTGCAGTTATTTAGACGTTCAGAAGTTGGATTCTTTTCTTGAAGCGTTTCAGATGTACTCTGTTCTTTTCTTTTTGTTTTTTTTTCGCTTAGCTCTAAAGAGAAGTAAACTTTTTCCTTTTTAAGAAACGGCTTTTTCGATTATAGGTGGCTTCATTTTGGGAGGTTCTTTAGAAGTACTCGCTTCTACTGGCCGCTTTGTATCACCGGAGTCACTTGGAGTCGAAGAGTCACATCTTCTTTTATTAATTATGAATTTATCAATTTTCTGCGTACAAAAATAAGCATGAAATGCAACAAAACCATCCATGTTAATAATTTAATATGCGTGCTAAAGATAAGCAAAAAAAAAATTCAAATCACCCACAAGCATCCCGTGAATCTCGTTACTTTAATTTAAAAATTCATCAAATCAAAACAAACAGGTACATAAAAAAAAATTACCATAAAATAAAAATAAATAGGTATATAAGTTACACTTAAAAAATCAAAAAAAAAACATGTTCTACATTTAGTTATTATATGTGTAAATACAATCACGAAAATAAAAGACAAAACAGGGCATTTTTTTTGTTACTCTGGCAACTGGAATCCAAGCGCGGAACCACAGACAATAAACTACGGCGGAGGAGGGTGCGTTCCGTATTGAGTGTCGCCGCGCATGATGCGCGTCAAATTTGGTCCGATATGCGCATCAAATGCATCAATTCGATTTATTTATCACCAACATAACAAACGCGAACAACGCATAGAACTGCATAAATCGCATCTCCCTGTGGCCTGATGCGACTGAAGCAGTGAGTATTTGACAACTGCTGCTGTCAATGACGTCGAACCGTTTAAAGTTCTTTTTTTTTTGTTTAACAACAAAAAAAAACGGGAATATTTTAGCAAACTGTGAGAAAAGGTCAGAAATTACTATGTTTTATACTAAATTATCTCTTTTAACCAGTTTCGCCTCTTGTGGAGTTAAAACCAAAGTTAACAATTAATTCCGTTTTCTAAAAAAACTGGAAACTCCACTAAATCCTCCATTTCTTTGAAAAGTTTATTTATTGTCTTCAGAAAAGAGTGGCAGGTGCCCAGGTCGCAATTCATGCCAAAGCCGTTCCGATTTGTTTCTATTCCATGATGCGCGTCGATGCGCTTTGACAAAACGGAATGATCAAATCGCATCAACGCACTGACGCAGTAAATGCGCATTTCGGAACGAAGCCGGAGCCGGAATTTTCGAAACGGACACCAAACCAAACACTGTCGGAAATTGTAATTAAACGACACATGAAAAAAATATACTGAGAATGTAACTATTAAACAAATACACACGTTAGTTATCTTCAAAAGCAGTATTAAGTACCTACGTATATTATTTCTCCCATACCAGAAAGTTAAATAGATTAGTAAAAAAGTTCGCTTCATCCATGCACCAGTAAAAATCAAAATTAAATTACAGATTACGTACCTTTCGGAAAGAAAAAGCACACTGACCGACACAGCAAACCACCTATTGGCACAACTATTCACCCATACCGGTAAACGCCTTTTTTTCTCACAAATTCTTTCTATAAATCTCAATTTCTGTTTTTGGGTTTTTGGCGCGGTGAAAGAATTTGTCAATAGTTGTCAATGGTACCGATTCGGTGAAGCACAACTTAACTTATTTGACAGGACTAAACGAAATTTAAGCGTTCTGTCCTTGTCTTTTCGATAAAGAAAGAAAAAGACAGGACGCTAAAAATAAGGTTAGTCCTGTCAAATAAGTTAAGACGTGTTAAGCCGAATCGATACGATTATATACATTTTCGTCAAGATTGCCAACCTTGCAACTTTATCGAGATACGTTCAAATATTCACACTATTCTCAGGTTCCAACACTGATAGCTGGTTAGCATATATACCTACAGGATTTAATCGTTAAGTGTGACCGGACGATTATTCTGTAACTATAAAAGATTAAAAAAATTAAACAGATATCGAAAGTACGTTACCTAATCAGTAAAATGACATCAATAACTTTTTGAAAATCAAACGAGAAGTATCCAAAATTTGGCACGGAATTTATGAACGCAGCTCTGATGCACTATGATCTTTTTTTACTAAACGTTTGTCAGCTTTCTTCCTGAATGCGTTCAAACCAAATATTTTATAGGTCCATGCCAGATATATAATGTACTCTTTGGTTCAAACATAGCCTTCTCCATGGTTCAAAATATTTAAAAAGTACATAAAAATTCTGGCTCCTCCGAAAAAAACGTTGGACGATAAGGGACAAAACAAGGACGGTTCGTCGCCAAAAGGGACGAAAATCGTCCCTTTTTGGGACGCTCTAACAACGCTGGAACAGAGCTCCAAGAGCAACGAAATGGTTATATTGTCTTTGAACAGAGCTCAGAATATTCTGAGGAACAGAGCCAGCCAGCGCCAGAGAGCAGGGCTGCCAGATACAAAAATGGCATGATATATGGCCAACTATAAAAAAGTCGTATGTCAGGGAAATTTTGAAATCAAAAGACCTAGGTAGTACAACGTACAACCTAGAAGTAAAAAGTCTTTAAATAAAAATAACTAAAATTTATTTAGTTTTACGAGAAATTATTGTAATAAAACTATTTCTTAGACTTTTACTTTGCTGCGGTCATAATTTTTAACATTTCTTGTTTGGACTTAAACTTAGTACAATTTTCGCTTGGCGAATAAAGTTCCATTCAATGTTTCATTGGATAAACTGTTTCTAAGTTTTGTTTTGATTAAATTAACTTCGCTGAATGCTCGTTCACAATCGGCACTGGAGTGGGGCAAGCATAACAAATTTAAAACGAATTGAGCCAGTGTTTTATAATTTTCAAATTAATCGTTTTTTGATGACGTCCAAAACTCGTCAGTACACAAAGTCAATTTTATCTAAAATGTTGTGGAAACTGCGCCATTTGTCTTCTATTAATATTTTCATTCAAGTAAAAGGTCTAAGTACGCGTTAGATTGTTGGGGAAGCACGTTCGTTTCATTATGAAAGTTTATCTTTAAAAGTCGTACATTTTCCGTACGATATTGTTCTAGCAATCGTACATGAGTAAAAACGCCAAAAAATCGTAGGAATACGATTTAAATCGTACATCGGGCAGCCCTGGAGAAGTTTATTATATTCCTTGGCCACAGTGTTGCCAGACCGTGGGCAATTGCCCACGCCATGGGCAATTTTAGGATTTTTCTGAGAAAAGGGCAAAAAGGGCGGAAAGGTCTTGAATACGGTAAAATATCGGCAATTTTGGACAAATATTAACGTTAATAAGTAAACTAGAATATAAATATAAATGTAACTTAGTTCAGATAGCATATTAAAGGTTTCGCGTAAGTATGTAATATAGTGAATAAAACGACATCAAGTAAAATGAAAAAATCGGAATATTTTACCTTTTTTACTCCAGTCTTAGTACTCGTACAATGTCAGCGGTTGGCATCGCATTTATTTATTTGGTGCTCTTTTATCAAAATTAGCACAACCCTAGTGCATTTTAGGGTTTGTTTAGCGCATTTGTTACAATAGCAGTTGGCAACACTGAGCATATACAAGGGCTCTACCGCGTAATTCTCATTTGTATCAACTTCAAGCAAATGCATGCGAAATTCAACGCGTGCAAAAGAGATGGCATGTTAGGCGGGTGTCGTCGCACGCACGTCAAATTTCAATCTCAATTTGATGTTGATTAAAATGAGAATTACGCGGTAGAGCCTCTGTATATCATAAGTCTATGGAATGTCCAATTCAGAACTTGTACGTCACTTTCGTGATCGACTTCAGGAAAGAATTCCGCAGATCAAGGCATTTTTGTATTTAGTGCTTGACAATAAGAGTATTTTGACATTTTGAGTATTTTGAGTTATTTGACTTATTTCGTAAAAGAAGGTTTAGGATAACCTTTTATTTTCGAGGAAAGATTAATTTATTTCTTATTACAGATCAGTACGTTTTTTAACCGTTCATTTAATATTACTATGACCTAATAATACTGGATTATAAAATGAATGAATCTTATAAATACGTTAGACAAGGCAGTTTGCCTCGATTATACAGTACTGAAGACTTGATTTTAACCTAAGAACTACAAAATTTAAGAAAATAGCTATGAAAGACAAGGCTTTTTAGCCTCGATTAATTACAAGATAAGAAAATAAAGAAACTAAAACAGGACCAGGCAGTATGGGCTTAAGCTCTTCGCCTTTTCCATAGAGGAAAAAAAATGACAAAAAAATAAAAAAAAATCCGTCTGTCTGTCTTTCTACAATAGAAAATAAAAATTATTCTCGTGAATTTATTTAGATTTTAAAGTAATATAAAATGGCTAATATAGCAGCAAAACGTATAAAAAGAGAATTCAAAGAAGTTATGAAGAGTGAGGAGGTAAGTTTTAAACGTACTGGTAAATAAAATTAATTACTTATGTTGATGACGGTGGGACTTACTTGCATATTTTGCTAGAACAAGAATGTTATTATGTTTTGATGATTTTAGAATATATCACTAAATCTATGTTTCTGACTAACGGAGTTATATTAATCGAGAATAAGCTTTCCTGTATGATTCAGCATGTTACAATATGAAGCAGCTGTTTACATTTTTTACCATGGTCCAAAATATAACATGTATTTACAAGTTCCTGTTGAGAAATAAGACTGACAAAAGTCAATAGGCAGGTTGTTATTATGTTACAATCCCAAACTCCTGACTTGAAGGAAATTGTTTGCTTTTTTGTTAGCTATAAAACATCTTTTGACACTTTTATTTCATACCTTCAATTCAATACTCAAACTTCACAATAATCTGCTCTGCTTTACATATGACTGTTAAATTTACAAGTCAACCAACAACCAATTTAATGAAATATCTTTTCTGCATCTAAGTATACTTTGAACCCTCTTACCAAGAGACCATCACCTGCCAAGCTGCCTGAGATTTTCTTGTATAAATAAAAATAATACAAAAACATCTGACTTTGACCATTTACTCCAAATTAAAGCAGAAATGTGCAGAAAAGTATAATAAGCACAATAAAAAGGAGGGACAAAAAAAGATGGGCTAAGAAAGAAGAGGCCTTTGTCCAACAGCAGATATAATGGCTAAAGTCTATTTATAGGGCAGCTGGTAAATATAAAATGGAACTGAACTATTTTCAAAAAGTTGGTGACCTACAGTATGATCAAAGGTCATTGACCGATTTTCCAGCTGCCCTAGAAATAGACTATAGTAAGAGAGAGTTTTAAGTAATTTTGAGAATGTTAAAAGGATAAAAATATTGATGTAAGTGATTGCTGCAGGGCCAAAGAAGATGTACCATGTACCTAATGACTAGTGTAGAAAACAAATAAAACACATCATTTTGTTATGAAAAAGTTGTGTTTCTCAGTTATCTTGATAATAATTATTAGACTGATTCTTTTATATATGTTGCTTTACACTCACCAAAGATACTTAGTGCATTTGAAATGATAGACTGTTTACATATTTCTTTCAAATTAAATCAAATCATTTACTTTTGTGATATAGATACATGTACCATATTACACATTCAATATGAAGTCAATCTGGCGAAAACTGTTTGTCGGTTAAGACCGTACAGCAAGAAAAACAATTGTTTCTGAAGGAACTACAAAGATCGCAGTACAATCTATGAAATAATAAAACTGTTCTAGTTCTAATAACGCTTTAATTAATAATTCACTGCTTTTTTATGAGGATAATAAATAATTTGTATTTGTATTTGTATTTGTATAAACTGACACAGATGGCGGTGTGTATAGCATAAATAGAAACAGCGGCTATTTTAGAATTTTTGATTTACCCAACAAACTTTTCTTTGTGCGAAATTAGGAATTATGAACCTTATTTTTAAGAATTGGGACCACACATTAAGCTGTTAGACATTCACACTCATTAATATATTTTGTGTAAACTGTCTAAGTTCTAAATAGGGGGCGACGAGTCCTGCACTGATTCTCCGCAATTGTGAATGTTGTGCACTTCCCCCTGGTCAGTCAGCCCAGCCAGGACAGCTCCTTAAAGTATAGCCGAACAGCTTCAGCATTCTGACACAAAAACTGATCTAGTGAGGGGAAGGTCTTATATCTTCGGTTGCAGAGCAGTGGAGTAGCATATGTTCCACTGTCTCATCCTCTAGAAGGCATCCTCCGCATAGAGGGCTGTCGGTGCCACCTGTGGTGAAGAGGTGCTTGTTGAGGTGTCTGGTTATGATACCCACAATGTCCCGTAGGTCAGACCGTTTTTGTTTCAATAATTGTCTTGTTACCTTACCGTTTGACTGCGGTATCATTAGTCTTGACAGCCGGCAGTTGTTTCGTTCTGCCCACGTTTTGTTATGTACAGTCAGATTGTATTTTCGTAGTTCTCCCCTGATTGTTTCCGCTGATGGTCGACACAAGTTGATGTCGTTGTTCCCATGTGAGATGGTAGTTTAGCCAGAGAGTCTGCTTGTTTGTTACCTTCCGTTGTGTGCTCTGGTCCAGTATATCTTGACCTTACACATGGTTGATAGGTCTTGTAGTTCCGTATGACACTCTGCAATGACTTTGGATCTGCTTACTGGTTTGCTAAGCGCTGCTAATGTGGCCGCACTGTCTGTAGTTATTGTGACCCCCTGTATGATGAAGGGCCTGCAAGGAGTATACCTGCCATCTCTGTTCGGAACACAGTTGTTGTGCCGTCCAGTAGAACTGCCCTACTGAGCCCTAGTTCGGGAGACACATAGCTGCATCCGGCTCTGCCATCTTTCCTTTTGGAGCCGTCAGTATAAAAAGTCACTACCTTTTGGTTAGAGCTTGGTTCACCTTGAGAATGTATCTCGTATCTTCTGTCCATTATATAGGATTTCAGTGTTCTATCAGTCCCAGTGTCTGCCTCCGGAACAACCTATAGTGCTCGTTCTAGGATTCGACAGTGATTGGTTTTTATGTTGTTACCTTTCCATTGCCCTGTAGACTTCACTCGAAGGGCTGCGACCATCGCCTCCTGCTGTATATGCAAGTGTGGCGGTGTGAGCCCTAGTAGGATGTCTAGTGCTGCAGAGGGTGTTGATCTCATGCATCCACTTATTAGTGTGCATGCCAGTCTTTGGAGTTGCTGTAGTTTGTTCTCGGTTGTTACTAACTCCGTTCTTGGCCACCACACCAGGGCACCATATGTTAGTACCGGTCTTACCACTACTGTGTAGAGCCATTTGCAGAGTCTGGGTGTGAGTCCCCAGTTCCTGCCATAGTGTGCTCGTAGCCTTCCTTATAACGTGTTCCACTTGCTTTGCCCATTTCACCGTTTTTTTCGTTCACCGCCTCCATTATAATTATTATCAAAATAATGGAGAAACACAAAATTTTCATAACAAAATGATGTGATTTATTTGTGATTTGAGCACAAAGAAAAGAAGATGGATGAAAGAAGTCATAAAAGAAATATATGAAGGTAGAAATCGACCTAGCTGCTGCAGAAAGATCGCAGTACAATCTATGAAATAATAAAACTGTTCTAGTTCTAATATACTGACACAGATGGCGGTGTGTATAGCATAAATAGAAACGGCGTCTATTTTGGGATTTTTGACTTACCCAACAAACTTTTCTTTGTGCGAAATTAGGAATTATGAACCTTATTTTTAAAAATTGAGACCACACATTAAGCTGTTAGACATTCACACGCATTAATATATTATGTGTAAACTGTCTATGTGTAGGTAAAATTCGCCATTAGACGGTCTTATTCGTTATGGGGGCTTAGTCCGTCTGTTTCAAAACTGGTGTTTATTCTACAAACTTATGGCTGACATGTTTATTTTGCAGTCAACTAAAGCTTATCCTGTAGTTTAATAAAACTTGACATATAGATAATATAATAGCTAAAAATAGGCAAATAATGTTATTTTAAATGAAGTATGCTGGTCTTCAACTTCTTAATGTAAAAAAAAATGGCCAAGTGCGAGTCAGACAAAGGGTTCCATATCACCACACAATATAGGGAAGTTAAAACATGGTAAATAATTCCACTTGCAGTTATAAAAGACCAACTTAACTTGACTAAGGGCTATAACTTGACTAAGGGCTAATTAAGATGGTCTTAGATAACTTCCTAAATAATTAAATATATGTAATGTTTAGATTATTTATCTATATATGTCTGCTATAAGACCTACCCGTAAATGAAATTTCAAGTTTCTAAGTCAACTGGAAGTGCCCATAGGATTTGATTCCCTCGCGTGTGTCAAAAATTTGCATGAAATTGATTATTTAATGTGCAATAACTTTTTTATGCATACAGTTAGAAGACTGATTATTTTACAGCACCTTAGGGCCGTAGACTTCTGTAGCAGGTATCAGTTTCAACTTTATATCTCATATGCGGACCAAGCTCGACAGACAGACAGACAGACTACAAAGTGATCCTATAAGGGTTCCGTTTTTTCATTTTTCATGGTGCGTAACCCTAAAAATAATATAACTATTCAATCTATATCTAATAAATATCTATATCAATCTATATCTAGGAAATACACGAAAAAAAAGTTAGGCTTACTTAAATTTAATAAAATAATAAATGGCATGCCGCCAAACAACCTCAAACTTAAACTTGACCCGTTATAAATTAACGCAAAATGAAATAGATGGCGCTGACGTATGCTCTAATGTCAAAAATGCATGACGTATCAATAAAATCTATGGTTTCTGACAATACCTAGTCTATATTTCTGTCGGTTTTCAGGTTGGGTCTTATATGTGAATGTTTCTTGGGGTTCAGCCTGACTCCCGTGTACCATTTCTGTTTTATAGGAAACGCGAATTTGTTTTTTATTGAAAATAATGAAATTACGTAAAATTACATGAAAAAAAAACCGACCAAGTGCGAGTCAGACTCGCGTACCTAGGGTTCCGTATTGTTGATGATAAATTTAATTTTGTCATTTTTTTCGTGAATTTCCTGAGATCTTTACGTAAACACATATTACCATGATTTTTTTCATCTTTTTCGTTTCACCAGTATTGGAGATAAAGGGGTGGGACATACATATTTTTGTGGTTTTTTAAATATTTCTTGAAACCAGTGCCAGTAAATACAGTAAAAGTATATATTTTTACAATCAACTTTTTAATATCTACAATGGAGGGGACATACAATTTTTTATGGTTTTTCAATGATATCTCGAAATAGATGCAATTAAATATAGCCAAACTATATATTTTTACAATCAGCTTTTTAATGCCTACAATTTGATACATATATTGTATTTTTATAAAATATTTTTATTTAATTTACTTTATATTTATATTTCTCATTTGTGTTCAACTTTTTTTAAATCGCTATAGTTTTCCTGTAATTGGCCAGTTATGATCTATAATCGACATTTTTTTTCATATTTTTCGGTCTACCAGTTTCGGAGATAAGGGGGGACACGGACATACACATTTTTGTCGTTTTTTTAAAGATTTCTCGAAACCAGTGCTAGTAAATATAGTAAAAGTGTATATTTTTACAATCAGCTTTTTAATATCTACAATTTGATACCCATATTGTATTTTTAGGTTAATACTTTTTATTTTTCTCATATTTGTTTTGGAAATATTTTGAGCAATTTCAAAATTCTGATATTTTTTTACACCGTGATATGTGGCCAAATTAATAGTTTTTTTATGCCAAATTTCAAGTCTTTATCTTTAACGGTGCTAAAGTTATGAGGCTGTGACATACGGACGGACGGATAACGGGAGTCTCACCATAAAGGTTCCTTTTGTACCTTTTAGGTACTATAAAACCCTAAAAAGCGCGATGTTGACATTTTGTTTGGTCACGGTCAAGTAATATCTGCCAAAATAGGCACTAACAGGTGAAACGAAACGCAACGCCACCGCTGTTGCGCTGCCGGGCTACGTTCATAAACTACATAGTTAACGAAACTAACCACTCTTTTTATTTAAATTAAGGTAATTAAATAACTTATTGAGTCGTAGCGGCTGAGGCTGGAATTTTACGTTTTATTTTCAGGTCCTTAATTTAGGCATTTAGAATTTGTTATACTATTATATTATATATTTTATATAACAAATATAAATTTGTTATATTTAGAATTTTTTATATATATTATATATAAAATCTCTTTGCTTACGAGTTAGTGTCCAACACTGTCTAATATAAATGAAATAATAGTTATTTGTTATGCAAGGCTGGAAAGTTAATTTTTGGCGCGAGTACCTTGTATTGAAACCTGAGCAAGCGAAGGATTCTAGGATTGAACCACGAGCGAAGCTGTGAGGCTGTGACATACGGACGGACGGACGGGCAACGGAGTCTCACCATAAGGTTCCTTTTGTACCTTTTAGGTACTACGGTACCCTAAAATAATAACTTATTAGTAATAAGTTATTACTCATAATTATATTTATTGGGTATATTTAGTTCACAGATGTACACAGTTATTTCCACAAAATCCTAGGTAACTCTGCATTGGAAAGTAATTATTAATTTATCAAATAAGCTGCAAGATATTTGCGTTTTCGGTATTTTATTTTATATTCTATATAATTTAAATTATACTATAGTTTTTGTGCAATTTCATGTAAATGACTAAAACTAAGTACTTAAAAGTTTGATTATTTAATGCAGGGTCGCTCGGTACAAGCCATGACGAATTCATAGCTATAAATGACACCTGGATCCAGGCGAGCGAAAAGGCGAAAGCTCCGGTCGTAAACGGTTATCGAATGCGTCTCATACCACGTGTGCTCGGTGAAAAGAAGACTTAAAAAAGGGTATAACAGCTCGCACCTATCGGTCAAAGATCTTGAACAATAGTGGTTGAGTATAAAAGTAAAAAAGGTTCGATTTATTATAGGATCAGCTTATCGACCGAGTTGGGTACATACGGGGACGTTTTTTGACGCAATTACTGATTCAATATTATCTTTTAAAAATTATGATTATATTGTATTTTTGGGGACCTCAATATAGATATGTTGGATGAACCTAATTGTAATTTAAAATAGTTACAACAATTTTATACCGACCAGAGTGAAACGCTAATTAATCTTACTTATTTGCACAAATGCTTGTTAACGGACAGTTAACGTTCACTATAAACCTGATCTAGATAAACACGCTATGGTCCTAACACATGTTAAAAAACGTTTTTTGTCTGAGATGAAAAAAAAACGTTTAAAAAAAGCGTTCATAAACTGTACTATTTCTGGAGTAGGTCTTTATTTCAAAGGTACAAAAATAAAACATGATAACTTGGTTTTAGTTAAATATGGGTTCATATAAAATGTTTGTAAAAAGATGGCATGACCATATTATTTTTTTGTTAAATGTCCATAAATGGCTCAAAATATTTGCTAACACTCGTTGATTTTTATGATTCCGTACCTAAAAGGTACAAAAGGAAATTTTATGGTGAGACTCTGTTGTCCATCCGTATGTCACAGCCGCATAACTTTAGCACCGTTAAAGATAAAGACATGAAATTTGGCACAAAAATAGCATTTGGCCATATATAACGGTGTAAAAAAAATATGAAAAATTTGAAATTATGCAAAATATTTCCAAAACAAAAGTGAGAAAAATTAAAATATTATCCAAAAAATACAATATGGGTATCAAATTGTAGATATTAAAAAGTTTATCGTAAAACCAGTGCCAATGTGAATATAGTTGTACTATATTTACTGGCACTGGTTTCGAGAAATCTTTAAAAAAACACAAAAATATGTATGCTAATCTCCGAAACCGGTAAACCGAAAAATATGAAAAAAATGTTGATTATAGATCATAACTGGCCAATTACAGGAAAACTATAGCGATTAAAAAAAAATTGAGCACAAATGAAAAATATAAAAAAGAAGTAAAATAAATTAAAAAAAACATTTTATAAAAATACAATACGGGTATTAAATTGTAGGTATTAAAAAGCTGATTGTAAAAATATATAGTTTGGCTATATTTAATTGCATCTATTTCGAGAAATCCTTGAAAAGCCATAAAAAATTGTATAGTCCCCCCCTCCCCCACTTATGTCTAAAACTAGTAGACCGAAAAATATGAAAAAAATCATGGTGTTTAAAAATAAAGCGGTTGAGAAATTCACGAAAAAAAATGACAAAATTAAATTTATCATCCACAATACGAAACCCTAGGTACGCGAGTCTGACTCGCACTTGGCCGGTTTTAACGGGACACCTGACGCTAGAACATCAACAACACCAGGTTTTCAAGGGTTCATTGGAAGAAACCAGGTCTCTCCTCATATTGAAGAAAATATATTTGATTTATCGATCTTTTATCTAGGGATTCCACCTATAAACAATGTTTTAATACTTATACTTTTGTAAAAAAAAAACACGGTTAAGATATCGACTTGTTTTTTTTTTATTAAATAGGCAATAGAAATATGAAGGGATGTTACAAATCCAATATTTTTTTCCTTACAAAATATTTCAGTATTAGCTAAAAACACACCAAAAAGCAAATAAGGTCTTTTCCATTAGACTTTTTGTGCTGGACAGGTAATGAAAAAAGTTGCTAGGGTAAGCCATCCTCTTAACATTTGGAAGTGTCATGTAAGCAAACGTCTTACTAAAGTGAGTCACTAGCGGCAACGTAAGAGACAAGAATGATTTTTGGGTATATCATAAATTGTCTTAAAATATCTTCAACCCCACCCCGCTCCGCTTCGCTCAGCGCCCCCTAAATTTATTTACATGTAAACCGAAAATGTTCTTCCCCGTTTCACTTCACTTCACTCGTCCTCACACCTATTTTTGACTTTTTATTGAAAAACTCATAAATTTCCTAACTCCGATAAAATAAAAGAAATAAAGGAAAACTTCTGACATGGATTCGAGCCCTAAAATTTGGTTTTCAACACCTTGTGCTCTGTATTACAATATTATGGGATACTAATGTATGGCTACTTTAAATTGCTCTTACAATTTTTTTTACATTTTGTTTTTACGTTTGGAAATAGTCTCCATAGTCTAATTATATTGTTATATATTGTGTTTTTTTCAAGCTTTAATTATTTCATTGTTGATTTATTAATATAAAAACATTAAATTATAATTTAACTCGATATATTTCGCCCTATGGGGCCGTCATCAGTCGTTTCTAAATTATTTTTCATCTCTTTTGTTCCGAGTATCTTGTTTATTTACCCACAGATCTGAATGAGGCTAACGCCTAACGTTTGGCACTCCCATTTGGGTATTAGTTATTCGAAAATCAGCGCTGCAGAGCTAAATGTTTTGCAGCAATATGCTGAAATAATACCTTTTTCTTGCCACCAAATAGTTAAAACCAATAGTACATAGTTAGTTACATTTTTCCTTGTTTTTTTTTGTTCATCGCTATAGTTAACTTTGCTAATAATGTAAGGGTTGTAATTATTTTCAATTTATTTTATTATGTACATGTATGTACATCTTCTGTTATTATTTAAGTTAGGTTTTTATGTTACCATTTTGTGTAATATTGTAATAATAAGTAATGGTGGCCTGAAATAAATGTTTTACTTACTTTACTCACTTACTGATTGAAACCGTACGATTTAAGCTGTCAAATGAAGAGGTCCGATTTTGTTATACAATGGGAAAGAAAACCAAAAGCTTTTACGGTAGAGGGCGCTGAGTGTTTGTGTCTTATCACGCTCTTTGTGCCTTTTTTTGTTGGTGTATTCGTCATGTATTCTACCTGGCGTATCGCTCAGTTGAAGGAGGAGCTAAAGAAAATAGGTGCTTCGCTACGAAGAATGAAAGGAGACCTTGTCGTTCAAGTTCCCTTTCCTTTACATACAAAAGCCACACAAACACCAATTGCTTTAACTTTTCAATGAAAATAATAAATTATTCAATTATTTGTATGTGAACTGACAAGCTAACAGACACAAACACACAGTGCCCTCTATGCGGAACTAATTTGACAGTAGGCATCCCCATTGCACCCCTGTAAGGAACAGCATCTGTAGCACTGACTAGTTATATGGCTTTTAGAGACCTGACTAGGTACCTCTTTGTTCCACTCAATTAATTCGTTGGTCCAGTATATGATTTTTAAATTAAAACCCAGCAACTCCAAAGACCATGGAGTCTTAATATGTCTGAATATATTTGTTGATTTTATACAGAATGTAGATGAGATGTATTTGCAAAATTCAGCCAGCACCATTTGTGGGTTTTGTTTCTTTTAAGACAGGTTTAGCAGCCGGATTGTGAAAAACCCGCCTTTTTCTAATTAATCGAAACATAACACTTATAATAAAAATTCACTCAATAGTTATTCAACAAAACTTTATTACCTATGTATTATGTATGCTGCCATCGCAGAGTACCCATCGGTTTCTGTAATACATAGGTAATAAGGTTTTGTTGAATAACTATTGAATAAATTTTTATTATAAGTGTTCTGTTTCGATTTATTAGAAAAAGGCGGGTTTTTCCCAATCCGGCTGCTAAGCCTCTCTTAAATAAGTTTATATTTTGGTAGGATGTAATACAGATAGATAAGTTTAAATGCGGCAGGTGGCAGGCGGGTCGATCAAGCTGGAGCTGGTGAACGATGGCTGGACGGAGCTGAAGGGTGAGATCGCCGGCCCTCCGGACACGCCCTACGAGGGCGGCACCTTCATACTCGAGATCAAGGTCCCCGAAACCTACCCCTTCAATCCGCCTAAGGTATCATCTCTTATATATGTATACTTCATTCATACACAACGAGTCACCGCACAAAGGTTTGTATTTAAATGTGCCTGCCTTGAATGTTTTTTTTTTTATCTGTCTATGCGAACACTACAGGTAGTACTCGTCTATATGAACTAGGGTTCACGGTTCAATCCGTTTTTGTGTCATGGGTGGAAACGTTTTACGTGTATCCGTTTAGATGCACTGTCAGAAAACGTTGCAACGTAGCTACGTAGGTACTTCTTTACGCCTGTGGAGAGCCTGAATGAAGCATTTGACTCTTTGAATTAAGATTAAGACCAGGGGTATCCAACATAATTCTATGGCGGGCCAGATTAGATATTTTTTACATTGTGGCGGGCCAAATTAGATATTTTTGTCTTTTAGAAATGCAGGAGAGCAGATGTAAATAAAACACAAATCTAGTTAGGCGGTACTATGAAATATATTGAGATTATAGCTTGCTTTTGTATACAAAAAAGCAAATGAGTATTATTGGGATAGTTGAATTTTTTTTTGTTTGCAGAGTGTGTCTATATCAGGTGATATTTTAGATGTCGCAATGCGGAGAAGGCCGTTTAGGTGGTTGTCCGTCAATGAGGATCTTGTTTTTGACTTTACATGTTTCATGCGGGAAAAGAACTGCTCGCTAGTATATGTGCTTCCGAAAAGAGAATGATAGAGTAATATTGTATATAGAGTCAAGAGTGTATGAAAACAACTGCGTTCGCGGGCCGGATTGAGGGTGAGGGTGTTGGATGGGCCTGATTTAGACAAACTAGCCGAGTGGGCAAAGGCTTAAGGTGGTAACAGAGGATCTCGGTCCAAAACGCATATTTTATTATTGTTTGCCAAATTTTTGAATAAAAAGTATGCAATAAATGCGTTTTATGGCGATTTGCGCAAATTGCTGATCAATAATCATGTGTTCACAAGCAACTGATGTCATTTTATGCATTACATTATGATTACATTACATTATGATTACATTACATTATGATTACATTACATAACAACCGTAAATACGCTTTAAAGTTTGTAAATGTAGTGCCATTAAAATGTAGTATATAAAATGACATAATTTATTTTTGAACATTTAATTATTACTAAGCAATTTGCGCAAATCGCCATAAAACGCATTAATTACAAACTTTTTATTCAAAAATATGGAAAACAATAATAAAATGTGCATTTTGGACCGAGATCCTCTGTTACCACCTTAAGGTCTTCTAATAAACTCAGGCATTTCACAAAGTATCATTATTGGTGGTTCAAGAATGTTAGCGTGTCTCCAAGGTTATTTTTAGTAACACTGTCATACCGTATACTGATACTGTAAAAAACTTGGGAGTGACGTTTGACAAAACATTATCATGGGCTCCTCATGTAGAATCTCTCAGCAGAAAGATGTACTGAAGCGTCTGCAAAACTTTCTGCCAATCAAAACCAAAATTATGCTAGTGCAGTCTTTTCTTCTTCCCATTTTAGATTATGCGGACTCTTGTCATCTGGACCTCACTGAAGCGAGCTTCTCAATAAACTTGAACGTCTCCAAAATATCTGTATTCGCTTCAATTTTTCTCTCCGTAAGTATGTACATGTCTTCGCAGAAATGCTCACATACTTTCTCTTCTTCACGGTGTCCTGAATAACCCCTCTTCTTCCGGCTATTTGCGGGAACGATTCACATTTTTATCCGATCACGGTGGAGACATGCGTTTGTGTAATAGTATAACTTTGGCACTTCCAGCAGCAAAAACTGGCTTCTTCAATGACTCATTTAATGTACACAATGCAAGACTTTGGAATCGCTTACCTTTATCAATCCAAAAGTAAGGCAAAGTACTTGTTACACACCGAATACCCCTCAAAATAAAACCTCATTTAAATATCCAATATGTATGTTTATACTATTTATTTACATTTATGTATTTTTCACTAAGTACGTCTATGGTAAAACAATTTGGTATATTTATTGAAATTTTATATACTTGTTAAAAAAAGACGAAATTTTGTATTCTATCATTATTTATTATCATTTACACTACCCTCGCAAATTTCATTAATATATTTTTCTTTCACCCTAAGGTTGCCTGGAAGATATTGCTATTAGCAATAAGTGCCTCTAATCTATGTCTTCTTTCAAAACGTCGATTGATATTCTACGTAGAATTATAAAACTACGTCGTTTTGAAGTGTACAATGTATGTATGTCACACCACAGAATAAAATACTACGTACAGAAGAATCACTTTGCAAAAACATTGAAATAAATAGCTACTCTCGCCAAGCAGCAATAAAGTACAAACTAGCTCGCACCCGACGTTCGGCAACTTTTTATAATTGCCTACCGTCAGGTACCACACGTGCGTGCAAGCGAGAATGTATGGAATTACTACGCGCTAGAGCTTCTTTTACTGTGACGGTCTCAAGGTCATAAATCACTGTTCACTCGGTAGGGTTGTTTAAAACGTTGCACGCGTGAAAGAGGTATTTTATAAGGTGTTTGTGCAGCCAAATTCATACTGGATGCTTGGTAAACGATCAGTATCACCGATCGATAACAAGTATTGTTAATTTCACAAAATAATATGTTGACCTACCTACCATAGTAACTGACTCGGCGCTAGGCTTGCGTTTGTAGGGATCAGGGTTTTTTAAAATAAGGAAATAATTTTCGAATTTCCCAAAAAAGGTCATCGAACCTTGATACCGACAACTTACCGTGTCTTCAGTATGAATTTGGCTGCATTAATTAATGTCACCATATATTTTAGTTTGTAAAATTATTTATAAATGAATGATGTAATATTTTGTTTTATTACTCATACATTATATACGACCACTGTATTGTATATTGATAAATAGACCTGAAATGCATCTTGACTGAGAGTAAATTATTTATATATTTATATTTTGACGACCTAATAAAGTGACAAGTATGTATGTAAGCTTTCTTTGACTATCCATAGCCAGAACAGAACATGAAAAGTCGAGACGCGTAGGTACAAGTGAGAACGTGTATCACAGAGCGTGCGTAACACTCGACTGACTCTAGTGCCGACGACGGGTTGCGTCGCGGTAGGTATTTATCGCGGGTCACGTGGTCAAGTGAGACCCCCTGGTCACACATTGGTAGTACCTACGTCAATAATGTCAAACAACGTATCCAACGTATTTCTGTCTATACGTAGGTCGTAGACTAGCGAGACACTAGAGATATTTAAGGGTATGGGTAACGCAAAAAAAAATCAGTTGCGGGCGTGGCTAACAGATTTTACCTCAGCGCGCGGGGGGAAATTCGCCCCGCCCTCTACACTCGTGACCTGTACCACGTGAGTAGAGTGAACGAGGTAGGGTCAATAGTAAAAGGTATTTTATTTTATCTAATGTATTAGTGTATTTCGATCATCGTTATACGGCATTGGTCCTACGTGTTATCACGTCGGGACGTAAATATATTATGGTCGGCTAAAAGTGGTTTTTTGAGTGTTTGATTTATCAATTTACACTCGGAACATTTCAGACACTCCTTTAGAGATACATAATAATATCGTGACGGTTAATTGTCACCATTACCCGTGCTTTAAATATTTTTCGTCCGTTGAGCTGGTTTTACACTTGCGGGAAAATAAATTGAACCAATTATTTCCTTAATTTTTTTTTTATTAATTTTGTTATTACAAAAAGTGGAAACCCTAACATAAAGATCCAAAGTCCGTCTGTATCTTTGGGATTCAAAAACGTTCGGGCCGTTCAAGATTCCATTTAGCATGAAATTGTAAAGGATGATGCAACTTTTCTCTTGACGTTTGGTGTAAAATTTTCGGCGCCCGTAAAACGTGGAATCTGTCTTTTATTGCAAGCTATAAGTATCCCCCAAAACTGCTCCCAAAGACATTGAATAATATAATTCTAACTAATATTATTCTAATATAAAATAATTCTTTATTTTCGTTACAAAAATATCCTTAAAATTTAGGTACAATTTAGGTACAAAATTTAGGTTATTTTATGTCTTCAGTAATTTTCTTTAGTACCCAGGGAGTTATCATGTTCCCTAGTTCCCTAGTTTAGGTAATCCTGAATCTTAAGGTCAGAGTGTCATATCCCCTTGTAGAGATCCAGACTTCGATAGGTGATGTTTATTTTAATTTATAAAATTATGTTGTAAAATATAATGTTTACACCTATATATACATTTAAGAGGATAGTTTCCGCAAAACCATAATTTATTCTTCCTGGTTTGAAGAATATAGCAATACTACATTAAAAAAAAAAAATGTATTTCTTTCGGGAATATAATATACACTCATATCGGAACAAAATCGTTAAACGTCATTCCAATATTGAGAAATAAAGTGCCAAAGATGGCTCTAAAAAAAGTTTTCATGTCGAGGTATAAGTTTATTAAAGTAAAAATTCCTTCATATTATTTATGGCCTAAATTCTCTATAAACTTTATTAAACTCTTAACAGGACGTATATTTCATAGCACCTTTGCTTTTTTTTTAAATAATAAAATTAGTGAAAAACGTTGTCATTTTGACCTTATTCCAGAATCCGTCCCTCTCGCACTGCGGTTCTTTCCGCATGGAGTAACAGGGTAGTATGCAAGCGAAACCTATCCTCTTAACATGCATGCAAAAAAAATAAAATTAAAACTAACTTAAAAGGGCTTATTTAAAATGTTGGTTGTGTGTATGAGAGTATGCATGTGTAGTGTAATAGTGTTAGTGTGAGTGTGAGTAAGAGTTTGTTTGTGAAGAAAGATGTGTGGTTTATTGTCCTTTTATGACCAATTTGCGGCACATCGACAATCCTTCAGTTTTCCATAGTTTAGTTTAGACAATCATGGACTTTTTTATAAAGTAATATTTCGAGGAGCACTATATATCTGTCGTTAAAAACTAAACAAAATGTGAGTGTGAGTTATTTAACTACATCGGGCCACAATTATAACAAAAAAACTGAATGAATTTGGATTTAATTCATACTTTTCTGTGGGAAAATATAAACTCTTAAAAAAATCATTGAACCCCAAACTGGTAACCAGTGAATTGTAGGTGAACCTACTTGTATCTGCAGACGGGATCAAGATCCGATAACCTTATGAACCTTAGTCACCTTTTACGACATCCACGAGAAGACTTGGAGTGACAATATTCTTTTTAGATGACGTTGCCACACGTCACAAAATACTTAAGTTTATAGAATACCAAGTATATCAAACAGTTAACGGCTTGAAAACGATCGCAAAGTTAGCTTCTATGATGATAACATTAATTTATACTTACTGAGATCTTTATCAAAGGTCAATGACCTTTTCGTGAAATTGCCCTCCAGTATTGGTTCACCACTTCAGCTCCAATAAGTGATTTTTTTACAAATTATACAGAGTATCCCAAAAGTCAAAGTTATTCATTGAAAGGCTGACAGGCCAGCTCATGACTGACCAGAATATCAAAGTATGACCTCAGTAAATGTCGATAGTTTTCGAATTATTGGTACTTTTATGAATTTCGTGAAATTTGACAACTTCGAATAGTTTTTTGAGAGCCAAAGCTACTCAATTCTAAATTCTTAAGAAATTTTTGTTTCGCAACTCTGAATAGTCCTGCTATTGATAAAGTCAAAAATAAACCTAGAAATGCTTTACCCTCAGGAAGAAAAAGAAAATTTTTTTGCCCGATTCCTGAGCGACTTTTTGTAATTAGCTAACTTCAACACCTCACCCTGAAAACAAATTGTACAATACGGTTTTCATATTATTTACATTATTTGTTCAACTATTCCTTTCTTTGCTGACTTTTAAATGCAAAATTTTATGTCAAGTGTTCATCCCTATGTTTTCATAGTGAGAAAATGTGTATGAAAAACGTTAAATAAAAGGCCATAAAAACATTAGAAGTATATTTTTTACAGCACTATACAGGGCCGTAAATATTGGCATTTATTAATTTTATCCAGAAAAATTGTCTAGACAAACAGAGTGTACTTACATAATTTGGTCAATTTCACGAAAAGGTCATTGACCTTTGATGCAGATCTCAGTAAGTATAAATTAATTTTGGGTTCAACAACGATCAAAAAATTATTCGTTAAAGTAACATATTTTCCCGCATAAAAGTATGAATTAATTCCAAATTCATTCAGTTTTGTTGTTATAGCTGTGGCCCGATGTAGTTAAATAACTCATATTCACATTCTGTTGAGTTTTAACGGCAGGTATTCCTATTTGATGCTCTTTGAATATTACTTTATAAAATAAATTTCAATGTCTTTGGGAGCAGTTTTGGGGGATATTTATAGCTTCCAAAAAAGACACAGGTTCCACGTCTTACGGGCGCCAACGCGAGGCGTAGACTGAAAATAACTCGCTGCCGCGCAACTGTGTCAGTGAATTTATTTTTGATAAAGGGGGCGCTTTTCTTGAAACATATAACGCGGTATTTAAAATATCACTAGATATCATTAACACTAATTTTATTTAAAAAAAACCAACAAAATCGCAAAAGCCATATCCGAGACAAAATCGATAAGAAGTGTAAAATAGAAGGTTACAAAAAAATGTATTGATAGTACAAATACGAATCGATTAACGTGGTTTGTAAGAATTCACTTCCTTAAAGTTCAACCAAGAACATATATTTTTGTTATGGCTATAGATATCCTGATTATTGCAACAAAATCATCCGAAGTATGACATTTTATTTTTGTTTGCGTCTTCGTTCCCCTTAAATATACAAAAACATGTACATCATAAAAAAAGCACACTGAATATTACTCTAAAAAAGCTAAAAATACCTAGCACGAGTAATTTGTATGGAAAAAAAACTTCCGCGTTTGCCTAATGACTTTAGAAAATCAATTAACACAAAAAATATTCAACAAAAATTTTAAAAATTCTTTTTGGTATACCTATTGATTTCAATAAAAATAAATATGCAAGTATCACAAGTATGTACGTATATACATATATTCTAATATAAAACTCTATAACGTTAACGATATTAATACTATTCCCATCATAATTACACACATAATTAATGACAAATGATCGTATACATAACTGTGCTAACTTAATTGTCTACTTCCAAGACTAAATAGTTGCTATATATTTGTAATTAATTAATTAATGATCTTGTGTAAAAGTCGATCGATAAGATTGTAACGGTTTTGTATTTTTTGTTTTCTCCATCGATCGTATGGTTGCGAAAACCCACTATGAATGTTTGTCGCATTGTTTATAATTTATACCTAGTTACAAATTCAAATACTTTATTTTGTTAAGTAGGTACACATAATGCACTTTTTACAAGTAAAATTTAATCTTATAAAAATATATTTATAATAAACGTACATGAATATAATTAAAAGTAAAGGTATGTATGTGTGTATATTAAATGATTTTTCGGACTTATGGCATAGCACTTAGATATCTTAAGGCTTTTTCAATACTTTTTTTTAAAGTAATTATGTGTATCTAATCTTTTACATTTTCTAACAAGACGGGAAAGACGGTGTACTTATTAACCCTTATAGGTTTCCGATAGTACTAATGGGCGGCTGAAGGGACTTGCTTACATCATATTTATTACAAAATATATTATTAATATGGATATGGTCTCATGTCAAACAAGAAAGTCATATTTTTTTTGCAATAAATATTATTTTAAAGTAAAAATCTCTAAAGTTGCTCTGCCGCACATGTGAATTGTTGTAATAATAAAGAAAACTTAAATATTGCCTATAAGTAATAAAATAAAGACACCGCCTAGCAAACATTCAACCGAGGCAACCCCAGCAAACTGGAATAGTAGTTTATGCTACAAGGGCGAAAAGGAATAAATTACGAGGATGATTTAAAACACGAGCATAGCGAGTGTTTTAAACGTAACCGAGTAATTTATTGCTCTTACGCCCGTGTATCATACTACGTTTTTCAATTTTCAACGCTCGCCTGCTAACAACCACCTCTATGGCCGAGTGGTAGAGCGCTCGCCTGCTAACAACCACCTCTGTGGCCGAGTGGTAGAGCGCTCGCCTGCTAACAACCACCTCTGTGGCCGAGTTGTAGAGCGCTCGCCTGCTAACAACCACCTCTGTGGCCGACTGGTAGAGCGCTCGCCTGCTAACAACCACCTCTGTGGCCGACTGGTAGAGCGCTCGCCTGCTAACAACCACCTCTGTGGCCGAGTGGTAGAGCGCTCGCCTGCTAACAACCACCTCTGTGGCCGACTGGTAGAGCGCTCGCCTGCTAACAACCACCTCTGTGGCCGATTGGTAGAGCGCTCGCCTGCTAACAACCACCTCTGTGGCTGACTGGTAGAGCGCTCGCCTGCTAACAACCACCTCTGTGGCCGACTGGTAGAGCGCTCGCCTGCTAACAACCACCTCTGTGGCCGATTGGTAGAGCGCTCGCCTGCTAACAACCACCTCTGTGGCCGATTGGTAGAGCGCTCGCCTGCTAACAACCACCTCTGTGGCCGATTGGTAGAGCGCTCGCCTGCTAACAACCACCTCTGTGGCCGAGTGGTAGAGCGCTCGCCTGCTAACAACCACCTCTGTGGCCGATTGGTAGAACGCTCGCCTGCTAACAACCACCTCTGTGGCCGATTGGTAGAGCGCTCGCCTGCTAACAACCACCTCTGTGGCCGAGTGGTAGAGCGCTCGCCTGCTAACAACCACCTCTGTGGCCGAGTGGTATAGCGCTCGCCTGCTAACAACCACCTCTGTGGCCGATTGGTAGAGCGCTCGCCTGCTAACAACCACCTCTGTGGCCGAGTGGTAGAGCGCTCGCCTGCTAACAACCACCTCTGTGGCCGACTGGTAGAGCGCTCGCCTGCTAACAACCACCTCTGTGGCCGACTGGTAGAGCGCTCGCCTGCTAACAACCACCTCTGTGGCCGAGTGGTAGAGCGCTCGCCTGCTAACAACCACCTCTGTGGCCGACTGGTAGAGCGCTCGCCTGCTAACAACCACCTATGTGGCAGAGCGCTCGCCTGCTAACAACCACCGAGTGGTAGAGCGCTCGCCTGCTAACAACCACCTGCTCCAAAATTAAATCCCCGCGGTGCACATTAATTGTCGTGTGTGAAAAGCGGATATACCAAATCTGGACTGTCATGATATGTTATGTTTTTTATGTTTTCATTTAATTTTTAGTCTGATTGTTCCAATTCCTCTTGTCCTGTACTTTATAGGTATATCTCTTTACACTGTGATCAATATGATAGAATAAAAAATTTAAAAGAAAAAATTAGACAATTTCTTGCTAAATTTTTGCCGTTCTTTTTAGCAAGACTAATCCAAGTGATGGAATTAATCCCTAAGCCTGTTAATCGAATTTACATCCCGCATTTAGAATGAAATACGACCTACTTTCAGAGCATTCATAAATGGTTAATCCTCACTGTGGGGGCGCGTTACAGATCCGGTTCGTGACGAAGATCTGGCACCCGAACGTATCGTCGGTGACGGGCGCCATCTGCCTGGATATCCTGAAGGACCAGTGGGCGGCGGCGCTGACGCTGCGTACCGTGCTGCTCTCGCTGCAGGCGCTGCTCTCCGCCGCGGAGCCGAACGATCCCCAGGTACACGACCACAACACCTCCCCTCCCACCTTTCACTTTGGTGGTACTGATTGGACATAGAAGACATAGACACTCTTTATTGAGTAAAAGGAAGGAATCATCAGAGTTGTTGATGATTTTATAAACTTTAAGATCGTCAACAAAAAACGAAAACTTAGAATTTTGTATCTCTTGGGCCAAGTCATCAATAAATATCAGAAATAAGACTGGTCCAAGGTGGTGCTGCAAAGAGCTGAGACTCAAAACCACATACCACAACCTTTTGATTTCTAAAGGAGAGATATGAAGAAAACCAATCGAAAAGATTTCCATATATCCGAATATTTTGGAGCTTTTGGACAAGTAGGCGGTGGTTTACCTTATCGAAAGCTTTACTTATATCGGTGTAAACCGCGTCAATTTGCAGACCAGTGTCAACAATCTCCTGAAGTTCAGAGACGCAACATGCGAGATTGGTGCTAGTACAATTTCTATTGCGGAAGCCGTGTTAGTTTGGAGTTAAGAGCAATTTAACGTGACTAGTCAGCAAGGGACATACTAGAGATTCGAAAACCTTGCCTAGAATCCGCAGTAGAGAAATCGGGCGATGGTCTTCAATATTGTCGGTAGTCCTGCCTTTTGGGATAGGCAAAATATTTGCAGTTTTCCATACAAGAGGAATTTGTCCGCTTACATACAGCTTGCGAACCTTGTATGATGGTAAGGTATGATGACGGACAACATCTTAGTTGCTCTCGTATACAAAAGCTATAAGAAACACATACTAAGGTTTATGGGAGCGCTAGCGTCTGTAGTGTCGTTCAACCCTTCCGAGCCTTCACCTAAGAAGGTGCTACCTGAATAATAGATTTTATTGCTTGTTAAAGCACCAAACTCTCTGAGACAGCAGCAACAATTTTTATGGCCTACTGTGCCCTGCACATGTTATTTGATCACTGGGCAGATGAATTTGGTTTACCGAGAAACCACCAGCAAGCCGAGATAGAACAGCTTGATGTCGAACATATCAAATTTTCATCTGAAGGGCAAGCATTTGTTGCGAGTAATCATATATAATTAAGTTTTAGGAGATAATTCTTGCCACGGCTTAGGCATGCTGGTCGTATCTTAAATGTTAAGTGATGTCAGTTGATTTCAGGCCTCAAAGTATCTGTGTTTTAGGCTTTAAAAGGGAAAAAAAAAACAAAGATACATACTTGCTTGCTCCGTTAAGTATATCTCTGACACGTCCCAACGTATTTTGAAGGGCGAGGTCTCTCCATATCTGCACCACTTGAGGATAAACCTCGTTTCCTAGAAAAGTAGATAAACTATTAGCACCCAGTCCATAGAAGGTTTTTTAAAAGGTATTTTTGATTTTATCTAGATCAAAACTTACCACGCACTAAAATCATATGAGCATGCATGTAGTCTCCAACATGAGCTTCGTCTCTCTCTCTCTCTTCGACCTTCTCCTGCTGTTACTCATGGTCATTTCGAAAACAAGAAATAAAACAAATTCCAAAGAAATATCTTCTGTTAAAGTTGTTAAGTTTTGCGTGCATAATAATCTTAATAATAACTTACAAAACTAAAATAACTATGAATGTGACAGATAAAATTATTTAATTTTGATAATGATCAATTCTGGCATACTTTCTTGAAGGATTTTATCAGTAGGTTTTCCAAAAACAATGTTGCAGTTAGTGAAACCCCGGGAAAAATACTAAAATATTAAAATGAAATCATTTACAACATAGTCGTAATTCTACCAAGAAGTAGAAATACTGTTTGCTTGCCATACTGACCGAATGGAATCACCCGAAATGTTAATTATTGTCAATATTATTGTTGATTAATATTGCATTCTTATCTGTGGTCTGTTATCTATGAATTAAATTTAGGAGCGTCCTAAAAGCTTATTAATTTTAGTTAGTGTGCCCTTCAAAATAGCAAAAAATAGTTCTGTCATTTAAAATTAAGATTTTTAGTAGGTTTCTTAGACTAATTTTAAAACCTTCAAAATCGGCTTTACAAACTTATCACTAGTTAAAAATCGTATGAAACAACACTTATGTTATATATACCTCAATAATTTGAACAGAAATTACGAACTTATGATTAGTTAAAAATTGTATGAAACAACACTGCAAAATTAAGTTGGTTGTGTATTCGGGGATATAACCCTAAAACTACATCATAAATCGGCGTTTTCAGTGTTTGTTGTTTAAATACAAATACAATAAATAAATAAAAATGTTATACCTCAAGTTTCACCGGCGTGGCGTCAGAGAAATGTCACATCTGATTGTGTACAAGAGATGAGTGCGTGCGTGTTTGCAGGACGCAGTGGTCGCGAAGCAGTACCGCGAGTCGCCGCAGCTGTTCGAGCTGACGGCGCGGCACTGGACCAACGTGTACGCCGGCGGTCCGTCCGCCGTGTGGGACTTCAACAGCAAGGTGCAGCGGCTCCTCGACATGGGCGTGGACGAGCATCAGGCGCGCGTCGCGCTGTCCACGTACGACTGGGAGCTCGAGCGAGCCACCGAGCAGCTGTTTAGCTAGCTGCGACCACACCCCACGCAATGCCGCTCACTGTACCACTTGCTAAGTGAAGAGACGATCATTTTAGCACTTCCACGTCATGTATCCGTGTTTATCGAATAAATCATAATAGTGGAACGTCTACACCAATGGAAAATAAATTATAAGTGATACACTGTTGTGTGCAGGAATTCCACTCGGCATAGTGCTAGTGTCCCCCTGCTCTTATAGCCCGTAACATTACTTTTACACAGGGTTCGCTGATATATGTATATCATGATATATATATCACGATATTTATCAACTGATAGTACGTCGATATCAATTGATATTTATTGTATAAACTAGAAATTTAGAAGACCCGACGTTTGGCAACACTGGACTAAAAGACACAATTTATATGTTCAATAATGGTACCGATTCGGTGAAGCACATCTTAACTTATTTGATATTATATTGTAATTTTAATTTTGTTAAGTGTGGATTAAGTAAGTGTAGAGTATGCAATACTTTTATAAAAAACGTCGTACAATCAATTTAGAACTTTTATTTTATAACTTTGACATGTTATCAATACATGTATATCAAATATCCAATATTTAGATATTTATTATAAATATAGAATTTTAGCGAACCCTGCTTTTACATGACATAAGAAACATGATGGCGGCCACTGAAAAGTTTCCATTTTATTTTTAAACCGTTAATTACAAGCTCAATCTCAAGACATACTTTTGTTTAAATAAAGCCATTTTTTAACCGTAATACAATGAAATTCAAAATGTTTTAATATACAAAATATTTTATTTGTTATTATAATGCAATAAAAATTAAATAGTAAAGACTTATTTGTCGTTATTTATATTTTATTATTTATATATATTTAGGTATATAGAAGTTTAAAAACACATTCAAATAATTTTTAGGGAGATATATTGCGAACTTGTGTGGCATCGGTCTTATAAATTAATTAAAACTATGTGTAAATTACTGGGTATATAACAGTCTAAGTGAAAATTTTATTTGTTTAAAAATATATCAACGGTTAAAAAAGTATAAAGCCTTTGGTGCTGTGCACTGATTTGCATCGCGGCCGCCGCGCCGTCGGCAAGGTGATGTTCCGGGAGACGTGGATGTGTTCTGAATAGAAGATTTTTTTGTATTTGTTATTGCCTTATATTTAATTAATACTTTTTTAACCGTTTATATTTTTTTAATCATCCATCATTCTGTCTGTCAACATCTGTGTCAAATAAAATTTTTACTTACACTATAACATATATGCTTTTTTATTATTTTTCATTTTTTTTAAAGCAATTTTTAAATTACAATTACAAAATAACGTAATAAATTATGAAATAAACATCTTAAAAAGTATAATCGACAGTAATTGGTTTAATTGCGTAAAAACTCCAGTCTCCCCCAGCTAGTTACATGTTAAACTGTGTTGTAGACTCCAGTCTCCCCCAGCTAGTTACATGTTAAACTGTGTTGTAGACTCCAGTCTCCCCCAGCTAGTTACATGTTAAACTGTGTTGTAGACTCCAGTCTCCCCCAGCTAGTTACATGTTAAACTGTGTTGTAGACTCCAGTCTCCCCCAGCTAGTTACATGTTAAACTGTGTTGTAGACTTCAGTCTCCCCCAGCTAGTTACATGTTAAACTGTGTTGTAGACTACAGTCTCCCCCAGCTAGTTACATGTTAAACTGTGTTGTAGACTCCAGTCTCCCCCAGCTAGTTACATGTTAAACTGTGTTGTAGACTCCAGTCTCCCCCAGCTAGTTACATGTTAAACTGTGTTGTAGACTCCAGTCTCCCCCAGCTAGTTACATGTTAAACTGTGTTGTAGACTCCAGTCTCCCCCAGCTAGTTACATGTTAAACTGTGTTGTAGACTCCAGTCTCCCCCAGCTAGTTACATGTTAAACTGTGTTGTAGACTTCAGTCTCCCCCAGCTAGTTACATGTTAAACTGTGTTGTAGACTCCAGTCTCCCCCAGCTAGTTACATGTTAAACTGCGTTGTAGACTCCACACATATATTTCATGCCACTCTATTGCGGCTGGATGCGGTAAATGTATATTTTGTTTAATTTCTATTAAAAACTGGTTTTATGCCTTCCTGCATGAAGAATTCACTATCATTGTTTTTTCAGGGCCAGAAAAATCTGAAGTGCTACCAATTTTTCACGCTTTTACGGGGTGGATACCGTTTCTTACTTTAATGGAAGGGGAAAAAAGAGTACATTTGACGCATGGAATGCATATCCCTTGGCAACTTTAGGGTTTAAAGCGATGTTAGATGGGAATATGGACGAATCCGATAGCACTATACAAAAATTTGTGTTAACTATATATGACCGGTAAGTGTTATGCAAAATTACAAAAATCAAGCATTTGGTAAAGGCTATAATAATAATAAATAAAATTGTTTATTTGCGAAAGGAAAAACTTATAGCTATAAATAAATCATAAGTAGGTACAAATTTTTATTTTTAAAAGAAAAACTATACAAAATAAATTAATTCCTTGGCACCTGAACTAAACCGAAAGATCTGTATTCCAGGTGCCAGTCCCTAATCACCTCGGTAAAAAAATATAAAAAAAAGTAAATATAAACTACAATATACAAAATTATGCACTTGAAAATAAATGTGAGTGTGAGAGGGTGTGTGAGAGTGTGTATGTATAGAGAGAGAGAGGTTGGATGTGTGAGTTTGCGTGAAAAATGGAGTGTTTAGATTAAGATTCCCTAGCCCTACGACTTAGGTCTTGGGTTCAGTTGTTTAAGACTACTAGGGAGTGTTTGCTAGAGTGAGTAAGGATTTTTTAGTGTGGAACGGTGGGGTAAGAGAGATTAATAGAAAACTATTTATTTATGTGGACCTAAAAACTAGATTTAAAAAAAGGAAAATCCCTTAGGGATTTCTAGAGCTAGTTCAGTGTCGGCATAGTTTTTGAGCAACAGCCATTGTGTCACAGGTGCTTTACAAAAAATACTTATTTAAGGAAAATAAATTAGTTCACGATTAATATTTTTGTAAAGATAGCTGCCCAAGAAACAAAAATGTTTACTAATGAATTGGGTTCGGAAAGCCTCTGTACAGGTCGTGGTATGCATTCGTCTTTTTAGGTATCAGGATCAAAAACGAGTGATTGGTGCTGTTTCATTATGATGAAAAGCTGACGGACTGTAAGTACCTGCCATGATTTGTACAAAAGTTCAGTGGAAAACCTAAAATGGCGAAAAGTTGCAACCTTTAGTAATGCTCTTTGAGCATATTCTAATTTAATTAAACCACCCCAGGAAGTAATGCAGTATATTATATGCGATTGGGCAAGTGCTAGATATACCTTTTTAATTAACTCAAAATTGGCGACATGGCGTAGGTTTTTGAAGACATATTAGTTTTCGTATTCTGGAGGCTAGTTGATCTATGTGATATTCGAAAGAATTTTGATCATCTATCACTACACCCACTATGTGTGCGCCGCGTATGTTTACTATCTAGGTAATACTACGTTATTCCAAAAAGTGGCGACAGAGGTTCTCGAATAAAATTTGTGTCACGCCATTCCCGTGCATATTACCGTGATTTTTTTCATATTCTTTGGTCCACCAGTTTTGGAGATAAAGGGGTGGGACATACATATTTTTTGAAACCAGTGTCAGTAAATATAGTAAAAGTATATATTTTTACAATCAACTTTTTAATATTTTGATATCCATATTGTATTTTAGGACAATAATTTTTATTTTTCACACCATTGTTTTAGAAATATTTAGAACAATTTCAGATTTTTCAAATTTTTTTTACACGGTTATATGTGGGCAAATTAATGTTATTTTTGTACCAAATTTCATGTAACTATTTGTCTTTAACGGTGCTAAAGTTATGAGGCTGTGACATACGTACAGACGGACGGACGGACTAAATCGACACTTTTCAACCCCTCCCCACACTATTAATGCCGCACTTAAGTAAGCCACCATCCGAAAAATCTTATCTGTTCCCTTCTGTTCCCCCTTCTCCTAATTCTATGTTTTCCTTTTCACCAGTTTCTGTTTCCGATATTGAGAAAATCATTCTCTCCATTCCAAGCAATGCTGTTGGACCTGATATGATAGTGGCCGTGAGTTATACTTGTCCTGTAAGCAAGATGGTTTACAGTGCCCGCCAATCTTTTAGTCGCCTCTGAGTGAGTTAAGAGTGCAAGCTTGCGCAGGTACAGTCAAGGAAACAATAATATAAACGGTTGATTATTAAATGTTTACTATCAGTGGGAAGGTGTACTTGTTGTACCTAGCTATTTAATTATTTATTTATTACACTGGTAAACAAAATTCAACTTTTTTTTTGTTTTATGAAGTTTCGAAACTGTTTCTTAGTAATTTGGGTTTGCTGATTTCATATCTACCCTCAGTTTTTTTCTAGCAGCTCTAGTTTTTGTGATACAGGTACTTCTTAAAATTTCGTTACGCGACTTACTAAAATTTTTTTTTTAGTGCCAAAAATTTTAAATTTCATAAATAAATCGATATGTCTAGATTAAGAAGAACTTAATTAAACGATCCAAATAGTTTTTGTGCTGTTTGTGGTGAATATATGTTTCGAGAATGTCGTTTAAGTGCATCTGACTTTATAAAAAAGGCCTAATTGGACTTCTTTGGGACGCCATTACAAGTGTTTAGTAAGCCATGGATCCCAAATTTCAACAAAAGTTCAAGAGGAATATCCCCTTGGTTATGGAGAAAATAAAATACATAGAACATAACTGGCTGATATGCTTTGATATTAAAATGGTCAATTTTCTTTTGGGTCAGCAAGCAGGATATACCAAATACCCCTGTTTTATGTGCTTGTGGGGTAGCCGAGCCAAAACAGAACACTGGACTAAAAAAGTTTGGCCTTTGAGAGTGGATTTAGTGCCGGGTAGTATGAATGTGATAAATGTACCTCTAGTAGCCAGAGACCGCATTATATTACCCCTCCCCATATAAAATTAGGTCTGATAAAACAATTTGTTAAAGCTCTCAACAAGGATGGGGAATGTTATAAATATATCAGTAAAATATTCCTGAAATTGAGCACAGAAAAAATAAAAGCTGGTATTTTTGACGGTCCTCAAATCAGGGAACTAATAAAGGATCAAAATTTTTCTGACTGTATGACAGATAAAGAGAAATCTACATGGATTGAATTTGTTTGGGTTGTGCAAAATTTCTTAGGAAATAAAAAGTCTCCAGACTACATTCAACACATTGAGCAGCTCATGTTGCACTTTCAAAGACTAGGATGTAACATGAGCATCAAGATGCACTTTTTCTTCAGCCATTTAGACCGCTTCCCAGAAAATTTAGGCGTTTTAAGCGAAGAACAAGGAGAACGCTTTCATCAGGACATTCGCACGATGGAAAAGCGATACCAGGGTCGTTGGAATGCAAATATGATGGCTGATTACTGCTGGAGCATTCAAAACAAGGCTGAAGTTTCGATTCATGCGAGAAAATCTTACAAAAGAAAGTTTTTTTCATGTTAGGTTAGAGAAACAATTTTTTTCATTTTATAATTCGAGTATTTTTCGCTAAAAATGTAATATGTTAATATTTCAAAAACTAGAGCTGCTAGAGAAAAACTGACAACAGATTTGGGATCAGCGTGGCAGAATCATACAAAATCAAGTATGAAACTTCATAAAACAAAACTACTGTTTACCAGTGTTATTTTAGTGCAATCTTAAGTATATAAATAAAACGCATTAATATTAAAAATAAATAAATTTATAATGTACAAATATAGGCAAATACGTTGTTACTTTATTTAGACAGGTGAGACACCATCTATAAAAACTGGTTCCCTATTTGAAGAAGGAAGATTTTCGTCCGAATCACTATCGTCTGTAGAATTTTGGTCCTCCTCAGTGTCGTCGTCGGGTCCATTGTCATTGTCACTGACTTCAATAATTATTTTAATACACCATTTTCCTACATTGTCGCCTTAAAACGCTATAACGTCCGCGAGGCATAACAACAACAATAAACTTTAACAAACTAAATCAACAAAAATAAATCAACACAACAACAAATAAAGGCAACAGAAACAATAAACTAAGAAACAGATTCAACGATTAACTTAACGAATCATGGAATTTTTTCCTCGTAGGTACTTTTCATGCAACGCGCGCGTGTGTAATGTACGGACGTAGCACTAACACTAACGCATAGTGTTGATTGACACCTGCTGAACGGCGAGCGGGGGGTGTGGTGCGGCACGCAGGCGGGTGTGCTCCGCGCCCTCGCTCCTGTAACGTCCCCCTGACACCGTAAAACGGCTAATGCGTCGATTCTTGGGGCTAGCTTCAGAGGCGACTAAAAGATTGGCGCGCACTTTACCGGATTCCATACACAAGCTCACTTCCGATCTTGATCGGATCAGTGAGTGGACGAAGGAATTCGGCCTACTTGTAAACCCATCTAAGACGCAGGTGATGGTTGTTACTTGACAACCATCACAGCTCTGATTGACAAAACTGATATCTCTACTCTACCTCCAGTCTGCTTCAGTGGTACCCCACTTACTTACTGCAAATCTGTCAAAAATTTGGGGCTTCACATTTCTAATAATATGTCCTGGGACTTGCAGGTTGCATAAATCAGCAAGAAGATATGTGCCTCAATGCACTCACTAAAACGCATGCAAAAATTTCTTCCATACTCTGCCAAGGTTACATTAGTCAATTCTCTTTTGTTTCCTATTATAGATTACGCTGATGTGAGTTATCCTGATCTTACAGAAGAACTTTTAAACAAGTTAGATCGTCTCCTAAATCTCTGTATCAGATACATCTTCGGCAATACTTTATATTCTCTGTCTTCGGATTGCGCAAATACGATCATGTCTCTCAATTTCGTCTCCAGCTAAATTGGCTCAATATCCGCTACCGAAGGAACTCACACATCGTCTCACTTCTCTATAATGCTCTCAATAGCCCATTTTCTCCTCCCTATCTTCGAGACCGGTTTGTCCCTATTGAATCCCTTGGCCGGCTTCAGCGACCAAGCAGAGCTATGCTCCTCCGATTTCCCGAACACAGCAATCCGCCTGTGGAATAGTCTTCCTCTTAATATCCGTCAGTCTCCCTCTATCTCGACCTTCAAAACCAGAGTCTATCAACACTATCTACAGCTACAGAATCAGTCATAAAACTTGTAATTTTCACATATCCCCCTGAGTCATTGTCTATCGCCGTTCTTCGGGCACAGATATAAAATATGTTAAACTAGTTGTTGCCCGCGACTTCGTCCGACTTGGGAATCGCGCAATAAAAAGTATCATGGGTTATCGAACCGTAACCTTTCTTTGTAATCCATGTAATCCTGCTGAGGATCATACAGTGGTAGGTAACCAGATCAAAAACCGTTCAAGATTACTTTAATTTAATTTAATTCAAGATTTTTTTAAATTCTCATTTAGCCAATGCTCAGGCAGATACAGTTTTAAATAGAAAAGACAATTATTCTTTTTTTTTCGAACCTGCGACCACTTGCTTACAAGCCAAGTTGTAGAGCTCAGTAACTTAGTTGGTAGACCTTGTTAGTAAGAGAACTCAGGTTTTAATCCTGACCCGAGTAAATTTTTCACAAAAATATTTGTCTTTTCTATTTAAAATTGTATCTGCCTGAGCATTGGCTAAATGAGAATTTAAAAAAATCTTGAATTAAATTAAATTAAAGTAATCTTGAACGGTTTTTGATCTGGTTACCTACCACTGTATGATCCTCAGCAGGATTACATGGATTACAAAGAAAGGTTACTGTTCGATAACCCATGATACTTTTTATTGCGCGATTCCCAAGTCGGACGAAGTCGCGGGCAACAACTAGTTTAACATATTTTATATCTGTGCCCGAAGAACGGCGATAGGGCTCACCTCACCACACGTTCACGTTGGGACGTTATAATCGTCGGTGAAACACGGGTGTACCGAATGCTATGACTTGCGATTCACAGTTCATTATCGAAACACCTCTGACAACCCCTCGGGGATTCATGTCGTCACCATATATTTTAATACTAGCTTTTGCCCGCGGCTTCGCCCGCGTTAAGTTTTTGCATAGTCGTATCGAATCCCATCCCATCCCACTAATGCCGCTATCCCATCCCATCCTCACTCTCCCATCCCACTAATATTCAACGGCGTGAAGGAGTAACAGTACATCACTTTTCTAGAGACTTGGCACCCCATTGCCTTCCAATGGGAACTGATTTATGTGATAAAAAGTAGCCTATGTCCTATTCCAGGTCTAGAACTACATTTGTGCAAAGTTTCAGCCTAATCGTTTCTGTAGTTTCGGCGTGAAGGAGTAACAAACATCCAACCATCCATCCAAACTTTCGCATTTATAATATTAGTGGGATGGGATGGGATTTTGTATTTAATAAAATGTAATATTTGACATGCCTCTTGTAACATTCTCAGTTATAAATTTGTAATGGTGAATAAAAGAATTCATCATTACTGCATGATTACTGAAACGGCCTCTGGGCAAAAAAATATAAATTAAAAAGATTAAAACCCGAGGGAGGTCTCTTCTCAGAAAACCTCGAAAATGTAATTCAACGTTATCATATCATTCTCCTTATCTCCGAAACAAGAGTACTGAAAAATATGAAAAAAATCAATAGAGGTGATTAAATTTAGTTGATAACTAATGAATCATTAGTAATGATGCAGTTTGATGGGTGCATTACAAGAGCGTTACAAAATGCGTTTATTTCTATAGGTCAAGGTCACTTACAACAATCATATAGACTTCGTAAGATATACCTACCATCGGTAGTCGGTGTCCATTGCTGTCGCCGTAACTTATTGATTAGTCATCCATTCTCCAATACTGCTTCGCTGAAGGCTCTACCCCGTACCACGTCGGAGGATGTTGCTTGCAGCGCCATCTAGTGTGGTGATGGTGACGCAGGCTGCGCGCGCGCCGCCGCCGCCGCCCGCGTGCCGCAGGCTCGCACGCTCGAGCGCACAGAGCGACCCGCACCTTGCCCCGCGCCCCGCCGCGCCGCGCCTTTACCGTGTCGCCGCCGGCGGCGGCGCCGCTATGGGTCAGTCGCTCGCTCCCCGCCCTGTCGGTTGCGCGGTGTCCTGCCACTACCTTAATGCTCACCCATCGCTCGGGAACGGTCGACGGCGGCGTATATACCAGTATGTGACCAAATAAGTGCTCCCTCTTGTAAATAAACTTCCCTTCGCCTTCCTCGATAGCTTATTTTAATAACAAACTGTTGTCACTTTCTAAAACTTACTTAATTTTCCGCGTGTTTCGTGTCAAGTCGCGTCAACAAAACAAGTGTATGTGTGTGTATAAATAAATAAATTAAAGCTATAGTGTTCTAAGCCCGTCATGACCATATCGTACGCCGGCGAAGTCCCCAACGGCAGCAGTTTTGGATGTTTCTGGCGGATCCTTCTGAAGTAAGTTGGTGACACGGGATGGATGGGCTGGCTGTGACTTCGGGGCGGGGTGGGAGGCGGACGTCTGGCTGGCACTACGAGCTCGTAACAGCTGTGAGCTCGACTGACAACACCAGCCAGAGTCCAGACCGTCTCGTCAGCGGCATTGTTTGCGAGGGCGGGTGCCATGCCAATAGGGAATGCAATTCCGCATCAAAATATCAATCCCGCAAGCCTGGAGATCGAGGTGATCAATCTCGCGGATCGGCCGGATTTGCAGGACTTTTTTTCAATTTTATTTTTCTTTATTCAGGAAAACAAGCAGTCTATATTATCACTTACTTAAATTATTATTAAAACTATTTGACCTAGGGTTCCTTAAATGCTTACTTATATTTATAGATTAACAAAAACTAAACGGTACGGTACGGTTTTCTTTCTCTCACAACAAATATTATAATATGATATAATATAATAATATGAACTACCTATAAATTCATAAAAAATATTTCTTAGAAATTAGACCTCTGTTACTTTAACAAAATTTTACCAATTGTTTTCTTGTATGTCGAAAGAGAAAGTGCAAAAATATCAACATCAATTAATTGTTTGTTATAACAGTTTGAAGAACGTCTAAATAAAGTATTTTTAGCATAATTTGTTCTGTTTAGGCTTACAGAAAATGTGTTTCTTGATGAGGACTGTAAAAAAAATCATACTTATTGTTGTTATATAAAATAAAAGACAATTAGATTTTAAAATTATGCTTTTATATTAATAAATTAGTCAAACATAATGTTTTAATAAGGTGTATTTCATCAAAATTTAAGCAAGCAAGCCTGCGGGAAAAAGTCATACTTATTTTTGTTATATAAAATAATAGACAATTGGATTTGAAAATTATGCTTTTATATTTCATAATCAGTTAAATTGTTCATAATTAGTTAAACATAAAGTTGTTTTTAAATTAGGTAAATTTAAGCAAGCAAGCCTGCAGGATCAAGGTGATCAATCCCGCAGAACCGCGGTATTAGAGGGACTAAAAAAAATCATACCTATTGTTGTTCTAAATAAAATACCTTAAAGCTGATTTTGAAGGTTTTAGTTTTAGTTTGACGTATCTAAAATTACACTGAGTTATAGTTAAAACGAAGAGCCATTTTCAAGTCACGAATTTATAAACGTCAAACTTAAAATCTACTAAATTTATGTTTGACAGCACTAATTTACTCAACTTACGTGTTTTGGTAATTTCAAAGCACACAAAAGAAGTGTCACTTGAGTAAATTTAATATTTTTAGCAATTTTTAGTTGGATTTTAATCAGCTGCTCCTCTTAAAAACTAGCTAAATTTTCCGATGACTTTTCCTGGAGTACCTATTTTACAGTTTTGTGATAGAAATAGATGTGTACCGTATTAAAAACATTCTTCGATACGTACACCCTTCAATCAAATACATTTTTAAATTGCAATTTTTCCAAAATTTGTGCAATAACCTGATGACACATCTACGTTTTTATTTCTAGTTGAATTATTGAAAAGAGTAGATTTGTCCGCTTACATACAGCTTGTGACCCTTGTATGATGGTAAGGTATGATGAGGGACAACATCGTGGTTGCTCTCGACACGTACTCCTACACACTTCAATCAAATACATTTTTAAAATGCAGTTTTTCCAAAATTTGTCCGCTTACATACATCTTGCGACCCTTGCATGATGGTAAGATATGATGAGGGACAACATCGTAGTTGCTCTCGAATACAAAAACTATAAGAAACACATACTTACTAAGGTTTATGGGAGCGCTAGCGTCTGTGGTGCCATTCAACCCTTCCGAGCTCTGTGGTGCTACCTGAATAATAAATTTCATTGCTTGTTAACAGGGTTCGAAAGGATAATCATCCGTGATAAGTATCTTGATAATAAATAATAAAAACATTATTTATTGCACTTATATATATGTATAGTACACAAGACGAACTTGATGCTAACTAGCTTGATGCTAATATCTTCCAGTTTACTTTTGGTGATGTAGATAAATTAGGGTATTGCCGGAAAAGATGATAAAATGATAATTAAATAGGTAGGAACCTAGTCACCATATTTTACAAACATTCTCATTAAGACCGACCAAATAAGCCCAAACTCGAGAGGTCTGCTATTGGCCGCTGAGAAGTTACCGTATCCACCTTTCAATTCCATCATCAAACCCTGAGACGTTCAGGTAGATACTGTCCTTTCACAGTATTTCTTTATATAACATTTTTTCACTGATTCAGAAGTGGCACTAAAATAACCATGCTAGTTGGAGAGCTCACACGTGAGCATGCCACATAAAACTGGCCGTGGGAGAAACAGTCCTGGCGCAAATCAAATAGCGAAACAAACCTTCATTGGGAACTGCAATCTTTTAAATTCAAACGGAAGGTCATTTAGGATTAATGGTATACGCGGCACGAAGACTGTTTCTCCTCTGGCAGATCCAGTTAGTATTTTGGCCTCAATAACATTGCGGTGGAGAGCTGTTACTTGGAGTTGGAGGCCGTATATTTCTAAGCAACATGACTGGCGCACCTACACGCAACATAAGCCTGTGACACGGAAGACCCGGTGGATTTAGAGAGTTTAAAAATTCAACAGGATAATTTACCGATTCGATTCGTTTTTTTTTTTATTTATTTTTATTTTTACAATAATACATTTTATAAAATTTTACAAAGATCGACAAACTGCAAAATAGTTTGTGGATCCCATACTTCCCGCAACACGGGCAATATTTGCCTTTTTTAATTATTAAAAACATATCTGCGGGCTGCAACAACATATAACATGATAATAATATGTAGTCGGTAGTTTGAATATCGTTGTATGTACTACATAATTATAGTATCATCCAAGTTAAGTCAGACAATAACTTGCGATTTTTTTCATTTTTGCTTCTTCGCGTCCTTGTCTTGAAGCCTTTGCTGATTAACTAAAGCGGTCATAGTCAGAATGATGTAATATGTACCTAACATGAGAGGAGTGCATCCGCAAGACGAAATAACATTAACTAAAGCGGTCATAGTCAGAATTATGTAATATGTACCTAACATGAGAGGAGTACATCCGCAAGACGAAATAACATTAACTAAAGCGGTCATAGTCAGAATTATGTAATATGTACCTAACATGAGAGGAGTGCATCCGCAAGACGAAATAACATTAACTAAAGCGGTCATAGTCAGAATTATGTAATATGTACCTAACATGAGAGGAGTGCATCCGCAAGACGAAATAACATTAACTAAAGCGGTCATAGTCAGAATTATGTAATATGTACCTAACATGAGAGGAGTGCATCTGCAAGACGAAATAACATTAACTAAAGCGGTCATAGTCAGAATTATGTAATATGTACCTAACATGAGAGGAGTGCATCCGCAAGACGAAATAACATTAACTAAAGCGGTCATAGTCAGAATTATGTAATATGTACCTAACATGAGAGGAGTGCATCCGCAAGACGAAATAACATTAACTAATGCGGTCATAGTCAGAATTATGTAATATGTACCTAACATGAGAGGAGTGCATCCGCAAGACGAAATAACATTAACTAAAGCGGTCATAGTCAGAATTATGTAATATGTACCTAACATGAGAGGAGTGCATCCGCAAGACGAAATAACATTAACTAAAGTGGTCATAGTCAGAATTATGTAATATGTACCTAACATGAGAGGAGTGCATCCGCAAGACGAAATAACATTAACTAAAGCGGTCATAGTCAGAATTATGTAATATGTACCTAACATGAGAGGAGTGCATCCGCAAGACGAAATAACATTAACTAAAGCGGTCATAGTCAGAATTATGTAATATGTACCTAACATGAGAGGAGTGCATCCGCAAGACGAAATAACATTAACTAAAGCGGTCATAGTCAGAATTATGTAATATGTACCTAACATGAGAGGAGTGCATCCGCAAGACGAAATAACATTAACTAAAGCGGTCATAGTCAGAATTATGTAATATGTACCTAACATGAGAGGAGTGCATCCGCAAGACGAAATAACATTAACTAAAGCGGTCATAATCAGAATTATGTAATATGTACCTAACATGAGAGGAGTGCATCCGCAAGACGAAATAACATTAACTAAAGCGGTCATAGTCAGAATTATGTAATATTATGTACCTAACATGAGAGGAGTACATCCGCAAGACGAAATAACATTAACTAAAGCGGTCATAGTCAGAATTATGTAATATGTACCTAACATGAGAGGAGTGCATCCGCAAGACGAAATAACATTAACTAAAGCGGTCATAATCAGAATTATGTAATATGTACCTAACATGAGAGGAGTGCATCCGCAAGACGAAATAACATTAACTAAAGCGGTCATAGTCAGAATTATGTAATATGTACCTAACATGAGAGGAGTGCATCCGCAAGACGAAATAACATTAACTAAAGCGGTCATAGTCAGAATTATGTAATATGTACCTAACATGAGAGGAGTGCATCCGCAAGACGAAATAACATAAACTCATCCCTTAAATTTTTATGGACATCAAAACGCTCATTTTCTATTCCTTTGATGTAGTCTCTTGCTACCTGGGTTATCGGGGATGTAACGGCATCCTTAGATATTCAAAGATAAATAATAACATACTCGACATTATTATGTTTATTATCGGAGATGTAACGGCATCCTTAGATATTCAAAGATAAATAATTACATACTCGACATTATTATGTTTATTATCGGAGATGTAACGGCATCCTTAGATATTCAAAGATAAATAATTACTTACTCGACATTATTATGTTTATTATCGGAGATGTAACGGCACCCTTAGATATTCAAAGATAAATAATTACATACTCGACATTATTATGTTTATTATCGGAGATGTAACGGCATCCTTAGATATTCAAAGATAAATAATTACATACTCGACATTATTATGTTTATTATCGGAGATGTAACGGCATCCTTAGATATTCAAAGATAAATAATTACATACTCGACATTAGTATGTTTATTATCGGGGAAGTTAACGGCATCCTTACGGTTTTACTTCAAAAAATAGACGGCAGCAATATGACGTTAGGTTACCGGAATTTTTTTGTTGAATATTGGCAATAATATTTTTCACTATTACATCGGCAATAATATTGCGTGTTTACATAATACCTATTCAGTTAGGTGAAGGATAGTAAGCGGCCATAGTGAAAATCATAGGTAGGTAAAATAAGTACCTACATAAATAATTTGCTGATTTGAGTGACTAAGTACTAAGTGAGTCTAACTACAAGTATTTCGTGTAAATGATTAACATATTACACACTTGTCGTAATTTGATGGTAGGTAGTTAAATAATTAATAGGTGGTAGGTTAATGTATGTGTTTAAATGGTTATGGTAAAAAACATAAAATTGAAAAATATGAAAAATTAAAATTTAGTCCTCGATATCCTTGATCCTAACGTAATTTTACAGGTCAGGTGTGCTGTGAGTGGGAAAGATGGCATCGCCGACTTGAAAACGTGATTTAAAACATTTTCGTTATCCATTAAGGCGATACGTAAAAGTTTTAGCGTCCCTGTTACTCATACGCGAAAAAACCCTCAGTGCGAGTGGGACGGATTCGTGAAAAAGTAGCAAAAAGCGGTTTTTATTAATATAAAACTTACCTACTAAGGTATTTTGTTAAGAAGATTTTCAAGGAGACTTAACAAATACATAATATCCACATTTTTAACGCAATTTCACAATGAAATTAGTTAGGATTTCAGAATTACAGGAAAAAATAAAACAATTTAGAGGTCTTTTCGGAATTAAATTCTATCGAGAAAATTTCATCCATTCGCGTTTTTCTTCAGTGAGAATCTTAATCAAATACTCAATAAACATTTACCCAAAAATGAAATACGTAGATGACATTATAGTGGAGTAAATGGTTCCAAAAAACCCCTTTTTTTGGTATCGCCTTAATATAAAATGTTTACCTTTAGTTTAGACCTTTAAAACAAGATGTGATAGTAGCGAGTTTATTGATCCCCCACAAAAGTCCATCTTCTACCCTATTCGATATTTTTGACAACATAGAAAAAGATACCATATTATGGCTATAGATATCTTATTAATAAATCCTCGCTTCGTTCAATCGTCTAGCAAGGCCTTAAAATATTACTGTCGTTTTTTCTTGTGCTTATATTAGTATGCCAAGTATAATAATTATCTAAGACGACGCCAAAACAACCTTCGACCTTCACCGCAAGTACCTTTTGTTTAATTAAATCCATTACATTTTGTTCATAGATAAGACGGAATATAGTAATCTCATCGAAAACCATTGTAAAAAGTTGTGAGATCCAATGTAAAGCCATGTCTGTTATTTTAGTTAGAATGGAAGTGTCTATACTTAAGTCTAAAATATGATATTATTATAGATTATGGCGATACACGTTATGATACTATAATTATACTTAGTTATAGGTTTTTAATTTACTTTTATATTTTAAAATTTAATTGCTTTACCCTTAGAGTGTGTATCATTGTACAAACAATAACTATGTATGTGACAATATGCAATAAAGAACTTGAAACTTAAAATCAAAACTCACTCAATAGCTATTTTTTAAATTCAAAATTTTTAAAATTCTAATTTACAGAAATTAGCACCGTTGAAGATAAAGATTTGAAATTTGGCACAAAAATAGTATCATTTTCTCACACAAAATAATGAAAAAAAAAATTTACCTTGTTCAAAATATTTCCAATACAAAAGAGAGAATAAAAAATTTATCTTAAGAATACAAAATGGGTATCAATCAAATTGTAGATAGTAAAGAGCTGGGGCTCTACCGCGTAATTCTCATTTGTATCAACTTCAAGCAAATGCATGCGAAATTCAACGCGTGCAAAAGAGTTGGCATGTTAGGCGGGCGTCGTCGCACGCACGACAAATTTCAATCTCAAGTTGATGTTGATGAAAATGAGAATTACGCGGTAGACCCACTGATTCTAAAAATATTAATAAGGTAAAAGCTCGTACTACGGAGGCAATAAAATAAGCATTTGTGATTTAAATTTAAAATAAATTAATAATTTATTAATTTAAAAATTATATTTAAGTGCGCAAGTCGATTTTTCCTATTACGTATGTATCAATTACGGTGGTAGTCGGCTCCTAATACAGAGGGCGAGTTAATTAAATGTATTGTGGGTCCGTACAATAAATTCCATCCTTCCTAACAAATCGATTTTAATGAAATTTTGTTACATAGATAGCTTATGACTCGTGTGCGATTTCAATATTTCAAATAATCTCGTATGCTCGATGAATTTTTACACTTTTTTTTATTTCCGATTTATCAAAAACAGCAAGAAAATCAAAAGGGAATCCACACAAAAAACAAAACTTAAGTATAACTTAACATTATGCATTCAAAAGTTTTGTTTTATTTTTTTTATATTATATAATAAATTTAACCTTTCTATTGTTCTTAGGAAACCCTATATTATGAATTTTGATGTCCATGTGACTCCGTAATATTTATTTATTATAATTTAATATTATTTATTCCTTATTCCTTTTTTTTTGTTACAAGTAGGGAAAAATAAATACTGTAACATTAAAAAACTGAACTAAATATAAATTAAAATTACCTATCACTATACAAGTATAAATAAAATAAAACTATACTAATTAGAAAATCGAAGCCAAATCGCTGTCGACACCCGGTAGGGTACCCAATAGGCTGGTGGCATTGCCTCGCTGAATCGCGAGGCTTAATCTTTGCCCAAACTAGGATCCAGCCCTTGGATCCCCTGAAGCATCGATCAGGCGCGACGATATCTCCATGTAGAGGCGACGCGCTTCTGACCCCTACGGCCCGAGGGTTTCTACAGCGAAGGGAACAAAATGGTAACTTTGTCCTAACGTTGTGTATCTCCGCCTCCGCCCTTTCTGCTTTGTAAGCCGCCGCGCCTGCCTTGACAGAGGTGGCTGGTGAGTGTGACGGCGCCACAGTATCTGCGCATGTGGCGTCCCAAACCAGCGGCCGTCCATTTTTCCATAGAACGAGCGTCATTCCGTCGGGCCTTCTCTCATCGACGCGTGTTTGCTCTGGGATTGCTGGCACGCCGGCGCTGGCAAGAGCCCGACAGATGACGTCGTTTAGTGTGGCATGGCGCGAAAGCCGACCTGCGCTGCGTTGGCATGACAAGCCGTGGTGGCCAAAATGGTCGACGTTTTCCCCGCAACGGCAGCGATATGACTCGTTTGTCGCTTCGTCCCTAGTCTCAGGCCGACAGCCAAGGTTAGAGTGGTTCTGTCCAGCAGTGTCCCAATATTAGCCGAAGGAAGTGCGTTCAACCAATATCTAGATTCTGGCTCACTTGTTGCCAAGAGACGGGCTCGCTCTGCAGGGTTAACAGCAGTTTCCATAAGGTTCTGTTGAACCTTACTGCAGAGCGGCCCATTTATTATAATTATTGCGGGTGAACTCAATTACAATAATTATTAGATCTAGTATTTAAATTAACATAAATAAACATAATATTTTAAATAACTTTAAGCCAAAAAATAATCAATTAACTTACAAACTAATTGACTTTTTAACGGACTTCAAAAAAGGAGGAGGTTCTCAATTCGACTGTATTTTTTTTTGGCGTTGTTACTCCATAACTCCGTCATTTCTGAATCGATTTGAATAATTATTTTTTTTGTTTGGAAGAGTGTACTTCCACGTAGGTCCCATTTTGGGTTTGGTCATGATCTGATGAATGTCTTCAGAGATAGGCAGTGGAACTCCTCAGAAAATGACAGCATACATCTCGAAATTGAGGTAATCGCTTTGTACCTGGGTGCTGATTACAAGGTATTACTTGAAAATCGACATTCTTCCATCTGACCTTCGATCCTGGCTTCATCACCATATTCACCATAGAACTCCTCAACGGATCAGAGCACATAACTCGAGATTGCGGCAATCACTGCGTTAGGGTGCTGATTCAAGCGTATTACTTGGAGATTATCAGTATAACCACCTGACCTTCGATCCTGGCTTCATCACCATAGAACTCCTCAACGGATGACAGCACATAACTTTGGATTGCGGCAATCAACCGACGAGCCCCCAGCACGAATCCAGGCGAGGCGGCCGACCAAATCACATCCTATATACTACATACGATTCTGTCCCATATTGACACAATTTTATTTTGACACAATTGCAATTTGCCACAATCCTACTTCGACACAGTACAGTCAGGGAATCAAATATTTTTATTAGATACTCGCAACTAATATGATAATAGGTTACATATATAAATACGAGTACATGCCTACCTCCGCTTCCGCCCGATAACACTACCCGATACTCGCTGTCTTAAAGTTGGTAAGTTATGTATGTATTAATTTATATTCGTTTTTATCTATAGAAGTATATATATCTAATGGTAGACATGTATATGTATATATAGTCCAATATATTTAAATTTATATACTCGTATTGTTATTTTTTATTTTATGACTTTATCTGTAGTGCACGTATGTATGATTACTTGGTTTTATTATTATAGAGAATTGAGAATTTTGTTTCTGTTCTGCCGTCCAAATAACAGTTCTGTAGCGACTTGCATTGCTGAATGAGGTTCGCTATTGTGTCATGTCTTTTTTTTTTAAAGTGGCTGATCTTGAAGGTGGTTTATGATGTCTTAGGTTTGTCTTCCGACTTCACCGTTTTGTTGAAGGCATTTTTGTATTTATTGCATTACATTTATTATTTATTCCTTTATTTTTATTATGAGTACCTATGTTTTTATTTTTATTTATAGTTAAGTTGCTTTATTTTTATTTTATTAAAATCTGACCTGATATAATTGTATTTAAAGTACCTATATTACATAAATAAATATATTTTCAATGCAAGTGCTCGTAAAGGCCCACTTTTTATGCATCAAAACCAAACAGAAAGTCTATTATTTTGCCCTAGGGCTTTATTTATTATTATTTTTTAAATTTATTCACAATGGTTGTGTAGTGGACTGTATAATGATAACTATAGGTTTCAAAACAAAGGTTTATAATTAATATTAAAACAATAAAAAAACATTGTAAAAGGTTCACATCTCAAATCCAAATCAAATTTCAACACTCAACATATTTCAGAATATAAAAAAAAGGAATAATAGATAAATAGTAAAAACACTAAATAAGGTCCTGGCCTCCGGGGCGTCCGTAACAGGTTGGCTAACCTGCTGCCTTTCCTGTCAGTGGCGTGCACAGATCTTTTTGCTGGAAAAGCAACCAATTGGTCAAGAATAACAATAAAAAAAATATGAAAAAATTTAAATATCACTTTGAAAAAAAAAAGTTTGTATGGAAATTTTCACTCTAGGGTAGACATTGTCTACCCTGGCGTCATACAAAATTTTTTTTTTCAATCTGATATTTTAATTTTTTCATATTTTTTTTATTGTTATTCTTGACCAATTGCTTGCTTTTCCAGCAAAAAGTTCTGTGCACGCCACTGTTTCCTGTGTACCATAAATGTAATACTTTTTTTGCACTGTTTAACGGCTCTGAATACATTCCTTTTGAGCCAATAATAAGTTAAAGTTCACAAGATTATATTTGTTTTATTTCCTCACCCTATGCATTGAAAAACGTGGTATGATACACGGGCGTAAGAGCAATAAATTACTCGGTTACGTTTAAAACACTCGCTACGCTCGTGTTTTAAATCGTCCTCGTAATTTATTCCTTTGCGCCCTTGTAGCATAAACTACTATTAAATTTAATATGGCACTGTATTATAAAAGGTAATGTTGCATTCCTTCCATTTATGAAACTTGTTGCTGACAATTGTATATCTGTAGTAATTAAGACTCTGTTGAGAATCTCTTTGAGTACCTTGATTTATAATCTGGTTCACTGTTTTGGTGATCTTAACTTCTTTGTATGGACTGCAACAATCAACCATTACGAGCAAGTCATTGTTAGGTAATGAATCCCGAAGATTCATCGCACCATCTATATGCAGTTCGCTTCTTTTCATGGCTTCGGGGGATTTGGCAATCCGACTAAGAGAGCAACTCTTTGCAGGATTTGACCGGATTCTCTTTGTCAATTCTTCGTCACTTTCTGAATGTATATGTCATGTACTTCAAAGTTAATAACTTTGCTCCGTTTGATGACGATTTATGTCTCAAAAAATTCACCTTCTCTTATTTACATATGTGTTGGCCTCAGTCATGATTTACTCAGAGTTATGCTGTCACCAGCTGTATAAATTTTCTGATGGAATTCAGCCAAAGCATATTTCTGGGTGATTTGAACAATCAAATGGTAGCCACACTGCCATCCTTTCTAGTTTGTTTCGTGTAGATTTAGTTGTAGTTATTGTTCTGTTTTTTTTTCTTTATTCTGTTTTGTTTTAGTCTAAGAGATATCCTAAAAAATATACTCTACTCTTGCACAGGAATCTTACCAAAATTCGTTTAATATATTCGTTGCCTCATTTTGCATCAGTCAGAACAGGATCCCTTTTTGATTTAAAATAGCGCGCTCTGTTACGACCACCGAGAAACACGCACTCACGAAAACAGCTTCTAGACTATAGTAGTTTATGCTACAAGGGCGAAAAGGAATAAATTACGAGGAAGATTTAAAACAAGAGCGTAGCGAGTGTTTTAAACGTAACCGAGTAATTTATTGCTTTTACGCCTGTGTATCATACTACGTTTTTCAATGCATAGTGTGAGGAAATAAAACAAATATAATCTTGTGAACTTTAAATTATGATTGGCTCAAAAGGACTGTATCCAGAGCCGTTAAACAGTGGAAAAAAAACTATAACATTTATTGTACACAGGAAAGGTTGCAGGTTAGCCAAATTCTCGTAAAAAAAAATATATATATATATGGTAAAGCCCTAGGGCAAAATAATCGACTTTCTGTTCGGTTTTGATGCATAAAAAGTGGGCCTTTACGAGCACATGCATTGAAAAATTATTAAAATATTCTAAGACCTACCGACGAGGTCATTAAACAATTTGTTCACTTCATTTTACAGACATAACTTATGGCAGTACAGAAAAAACCCGATTATTATTATTTTTTGAAGACATGCATGCCCATCAGAACTATACCCCCGGTTTCTGAAAGGCCAATCAAAGTTAACAGTAGATTTAAAAAACCTTAACCGCAAATAACGGTGAAAATAAAGCATATATGAAGTCTGAATAGTGATGAATCAATAATTAACTTAGTTAATTTTTGATTTCAATGTAAAATTCCCACTTTTTCAGGCTTAATCCGCAGATAATTATTTTTTAATCTACTGTTACCATTGATTGGCCTTTCAGAAACCGGGGGTTAGTCTACTATTTATATTATTTTGAGTTATGCAATGTGACATGGTCATTTGAAATCGTGCAGTTGGCACCATACGGATCCTTTAGTCAAATGAAAGTAAATTGTTCTATAAATCTATACAAGGTGACTTTTTGATCATCTTCCAAATTCATACTGGAGACTTGGTAAGTGATCAGCATGGTGTATCAATAACAATTTTTGTGAAATTCGTATAATGAAATTTATACTTACCATAGTAATTCACTCCCAGTCCTAAGTGAATCGCTATGGGGGGTCGAAATTTCATTTTATGAATTTTACAAAATTCGTTATTGATTCATGATGCTAATCACTTACCAAGCCTCCAGTATGAATTTGGACGATGTTCACAAATTCACCTCGTATATTTTTTTTAAACGTTTATAGCCATTTCGTCTTTAGTTTATGTTTAGTTCATTGCTATCCAGAATAAAGTTATCGACTAACTACACTGGTGGACAAAAAAATCGACTCAAGCATTGTTGTTCTACATTTAAGGAAATAACCCAATTATACAAACATAAACATATGAAATATATATATCATTTTAAAGGTATAGGCCTCCACCTTTGAATAAATGAATTTTGGTTTAAAAGTATTCGCTATACAGGACGTGAAATTCATTTACCGTATTTGAACAGTTTTTACCTCGTACAGATACGTACGCGTTAAGCTCCCTTTATCCCGTTAAAAGGACGTGCATTAATTTTTTTTCCTCACTTGCTTACACAATTTCAACCTGTTAACACCTACCCTAATTACCCAGTGATTACTTCATCCGAAAATGGACACCACGCCATTAGAGGCCACTCAAGTGCTTACCCTATTGCGATTGGGGCGGAACCAACGAAGCGTGGCTGCAGGATTACACCTAAGCCAATCAGCTGTCTCCAGAGTCTTCAGGCGCTTCGTGGAGACCGGCGGCGTCATTCGGAGGCCAGGGTCTGGCAGAACAAGATGCACTTCTGAGCAAGATGACCGCTTCATCGTTTCAAGTTCTTTAAGAAATCGTCACATGACCGCAGTTGAGATCCAACAAGAACTCAGACAAGTACGAGATCGGGCTGTAAGTCAGCGAACGATCGCTAGAAGACTAAAGAAAGCTAACCTGACACCAAAAAGACCAGCAACCGGGCCCCAACTGACCACAGCTCATCGGCAAGCGCGACTTCAATTTGCCCGAGAACACGTAAACTGGACCTTGGACCAATGGCGCTCCATTTTGTTCTCTGACGAGTCCCGAATGTGCTTGCATTGCAACGACGGGAGAGCACGGGTCTACAGGAGGCCTGGGGAACGCTATGCGCAGTGCTGCATCACTGAAACCGTTGCCTACGGAGGAGGTTCTGTTATGGTGTGGGCAGGCATTTCGTTGGATGCAAAGACCGACTTGGTTTTTGTGAATGACGGGACTGGCAGGGGTGGTTTAACCGCTCACCGGTATATTGAAGATATTCTACAGCAACATGTCGTGCCCTATGCAGGATTTGTCGGTGATAGCCTCGTGTTAATGCACGATAATGCGAGGCCACATGTTGCTGCAACGGTGCGGCAATATCTAACCGAGGTGGGGATACCCACATTGGACTGGCCAGCGCGAAGCCCCGACCTTAATCCCATTGAGCACATGTGGGATGAGATTAAGAAAAGAGTAAGAAAGCGGAATCCAGCTCCTGCGTCACTCAGTGACTTGAAGATTGCGATGATGGAATAATGGGATGCCATTCCACAGACAGCAGTCAAAAAACTTATTAGGTCAATGAAAGAACCGGCTGCAAGCAGTTATAAGGGCTAGAGGGGGGAACACGAAGTACTAATTTTAAACTTAATAAATGAATGATTTTGTAAAACAATGTTCTTTTTTCAATTTTTCGCTATTTGATTATTTCAATATTTATTAATTCATCACTTTAAAAAAAATTACAGCCTGTATAGCAAATACTTTAAGACAAAAATGCATTTAATCAAAGGTGGCCTATACCTTTAAAATGATATATATATTTCATATGTTTATGTTTGTATGATTGGGTTATTTCCTTAAATGTAGAACAACAATGCTTGAGTCGATTTTTTTGTCCACCAGTGTAGTTCAAAGAGACTGAACGTGATCCCATTATTTTTAAGGCGATAACAAAAAAAAAATGTCCATGTGCGTGTTGTGCCACACGCAGTGTAGGGTTCCGTAGTTGCCCTGCACAATACGCGGACTTCTTCTCCAAGTACATTTTATAAGTTTGTCGACTAATACAGATCACTCCAAACTTCTAGTACGCTCGGAAGTTGCTCTTCCCAAAAACGGCCCATACATTTTGTTCCTGCTGATGCGAATCGCCCCGTGTTTACAGGGGACTAAAAGTTTGGCGCGATCTGTACTCGTAAACTTGTAAAGCCTACTTAGCTGTGATAGTTTTCCTTTAAATTTCGTTTTGTATACTACTGCCATGATTTTTTTCACGTCTCCAAATACAACCGTTTCGCTGGCACTTTACTCTAACAAAGATTAACACTTTTAAGCTTAATATTTCGCAAACGAAACCCTGGATCGAAAAATAGTCTTGTCACAACCCCAATATTTTTCAATTACCTATCCAACGACACACCACACTAAGGGATAAACAAGAAAAAAAGAAACATCCCCAGCCGTGTAGTGGATACCCTAAAAAAAAAACCATTTCAAAATTTTACTGTACCACTTTATCGGCGTGATAAATATGTATACCCATGCCAAATTACCGTTTTCTAGTAAGCTCGTTTTTAAGCCGCGGACAGTCACACAGACAGACAGACGGACATGGTGAAACTATAAGGGTTCCTTGTTGTTGACTACGGAACCCTAAAAATGGGGTTTTTGTGAATTCATTTACGCCAGTATAACGTCATCTACGTATTTCATTTTTGGGTAAATGTTTATTGAGTATTTGATTAAGATTATCACTGAAGGAAAACGCGATTGGATGAAATTTTTTTGATAGAATTTAATTCTGAAAAGACCTCTAAATTGTTTTATTTTTTCCTGTAATTCTGAAATCCTAACTAATTTCATTGTGAAATTGCATTCAAAATGTGGATATTATGTATTTGTAAAGTCTCCTTGGAAATATTTTTGACAAAATAAGTTTTAGTTTGAGTTGAGCGCATTGTTTGCGCTCTCTTTTTAACCGACTTCAAAAAGGAGGCGGTTCTCAATCCGACTGTATGTTTTTTTTTTTTTTCTTATGTAGAAGTAATTAACGCTGTCACTTTCGTTTATATTCGTATTCCCGCCCAGTTTGCCAGTGACCTCTGTCAGAGATAGACCTGTGTCGGTAGTCGGTACCCGGCAGTTTTTAATAAGTGAATCATTGACATAGAAGTGAATAAGTAACGTTTGGATAATAACATTGCCGATATGGGGAATGAGAACAAAATTAAACGAAAATTAAACAAAACCAAACACTTGAAACACCTAAGAGAAAATGACGGAAAATAAAATGTTCTATGTATAAAATGTGTTGGTAGAGTCCGCACCACGACGAAAGTCTAATGTAATAAAGCATTTTGGTTCATAATAGAAAGACAATAAAGACTTCATCGCAAGACGAGCCATGGAGCCAACTCTAGAACATCTTTTTCTATGGAGCAAACCTCGAAATCACGTAATAAAAATCAGCTGTATCATAGAGAAATGCAATACCCACCCTATCGGCGGAAATATAAAGAAGAGCTGGTAATTTTTTCTTTATTAATTAGTTTGTTCCAAAAAAGATGGTCTATAGATACCATTGACTGAATAAGCGCAGGTATTTTCTTGGAATAAATATTTGAAATTGAGAAATCGATTCAGTAAACTATAAGTACTAAGTATTTTAAACCTTATCGCGTGAAATAAAGTTTATATTATTTATTATTTTCGTGTGCTGCTAAAAAGGTTCATATTATTTATTATTTTCGTGTGCTGCTAAAAACCTTCAGTGTTTGGGTTTGCGTTGCATATTTACCTAGATTCAAATTTGATTTTTACAGAGCAAACCAATCCGACCCTTTGGTCCCAACGAGTCACACCGAAACCAGTCACAGTGTAACGCGTTGGGACAAAAAATAATAAAATGTACCAACCAGTTACACTGTTACTCGATGAGACAGTTTTTTATTTTTCGTCCCAACGTGTCACACCCCCAAAACAAGAGTGTAACTCGTTGGGATTAAAATCTGTTACACGTTGACAACTTTTTTCTTCCCAACCAGTTACACTGTTACCTAAAGCAAGTAGGAAATAACGATCTAAGGCGGAGTAATATTTTCCGATCAAATTTACCGAAAGCGTAAACCTATTGCGTTGAGTGAGTCATAATAACAACTTAGCATAGTTTGGTTTCTCAAATTGTTTATAGGCTTGGAAAAACCTATACAAAAGGGGCTCAGGTAGACATGGCATGTAGTGTACGGACTTTAGCACGACTAGCTACGAGTACCTTTTGCTAGTTGTTATTTCGGCGTTATAGCTGTCAAAGTATTTACAGATAGGGAGCTTAAACTGCAGGTGGGTCAACACTCGCATACTCGTTGTGTATGTGAACTGTGTATGAAAAACAGTTAATAGGTACCTAGATATTAAATAATTTACTGATTTACTATCTCGTAGTTCCCAAAACAACGTGCGGAATGTACTACACGCTAGAGGTAGTCGTTTAAACGAAAAGCTATAAACTAAACAGAATTTATGAGAAAAAACGTTCAAGCACGTATAAAATCACAAGCCTAAACAATAAATCACTCAGTCAGATGACGCTGCCGCTACGTCACCTGTTGTAAAACTTACGAACAAACTTGGTGGTTTTGTTAGTTCAGGAAAAGGGAACTTAATATGACCGATTCAAAAACACAGTTGTTCTATTTGCAAACTGACCTTTGCTCCTGGCGGGGTACTGACGACACTAGCAAATCAGGTGTGGTATAGGACGGGAAAGAACAGAAAGGATCCTAGGATACCTGACGAGCTTGTCTCCACGTTGCCAGAGGACAGCCAACGCAACAGGAACTAAATAGGTATGTCACCCGGGGTCTCCGTTCACTTGGTGTTTATATTAAAGTTTTTGGAATTATCCAAACCCAGAATTCTGCACAATGTGAGCTACTAAGCTCCAAAACTACAATTTTCAGAGAGACTAACAAATTTAACGACTTGTTACAAAAAAACAAAAATCTCAAGTGTCAATTCATAGCACACGGTGTTGTCAGTCCCGTTTTTCAACTTTACCCGTGGCTGCGTTCTAAACATACCCCCAGCCTGGCGCTTAGTCCAGACATTTGGGGACTGCAAGTCCACACGATACGTAAATACATCCTGGACAGGCCGGTACTGGATGCCAAGAACCGCTGACGAGTTCGGGTCGTCAATATTCTCAAAGAGATGACGATCTTGTTGATGCTCCTCTGGAAAACCACCTAGGAGAGCAGGGGAGTTGGACAGCCATTTTCTCAACTCATATCCAGCAGTCCTTAGGATCCCTATCATTTCATCTCGCAATGTAAGAGCTTCCTCTTCAGATGAGGCTCCCGTGCACACGTCGTCGACGTACAAATCCCTCTCCAGTATATCGGCTGCTCGGGGGAACCTTAATCTTTCTCGTTTCGCCAACTCGAGCAACGACTGAATAGCAATGAACGGGCTTGATTTCAAGCCATACGTGTTCGTCTTCAGCTCGTATACCTGGACAGGTCCCTTAGGGTCTTCACGCCACAATATCAATTGAAAACGGCGGTCCTCTAGGTGAATCGCCGTCTGTTGGAACATCATTCTAATATCCGCAGTAAAGACATCTTGATGTCTGCGGAAATTCGTGAGAATGCCCGAAACGTCCCGGTGCAATTTGGGACCGGCATGCAGACATTGGTTCAAGGACACCCCATTCGAGCTGGACGCCGATCCGTCAAACACCATTTTGATCTTGCCTTCTGGGGTCTTCAGAACGGCATGGTGGGGGAGGAAGTAATGCTCGACCGAACGCCAGTCCAACTTGGACTTGCGCTGCGCCGGAGCTGACCTTAGTGGAGCATGCATGCGGCGCAGCAGCGATGGAAAACAAAAGCATTTATATTTAAATTTGGACGACCAACAATGTTTTGCGGACTGAAACTACTGAAATAAGTTTAGAACGCATAAAAATTTAGTAGAACATTACTGACTATTTACTACACCCGGTATATTAATGAATAAATTATAGTTATTTTATTTGCCTTATAAAAACTTAAATAACAAAAATAATTTATATCTTAACTAAATGGTATACTAAATTATAAATAATTAAATTAATAAATTATATTTCCATCTTGCTTGCAAAAAAGCAAAAGGATTAATAAATACATTTTATTTATATTTTGCTTTTTTGCAAAATGTCCCATCAGAAGTATCATATAAAACAGCATAAGAGTTTTATTTTATCATTAATAAAAAAGCACAAAACTATATAAAGTTTGCTAATAATAAATTAAGTCAGATTAATTAGGTAGGAGCAATACTTAAACCGATTGTATTATTAAAACTATGAAACACCTGCCGGCCCGCCGCCGCTGTGCCGGCTCGCTGTCTACACGCGATGTATTCAACGGGGGGCGCTCCCCGCGTTCTCGGTTAAACCACGCCCCTCGGAGCTATTTTTTTACGTATCACCTTAACCTTTTTCTACAGATTGGTATATAGGTACATATAATAGGTAAGTATGTACTATTTTCTTAGAAGAAATGTATACAGGATAGCCCAAGAATATTAGCATATCGATAGGAAATCTGCCATAACCAGCTAAATTTTGGCAAATAATGTATTAATAAAAACACACAGAGTTATGCCACGTTCATTATCATACGTTGCTTACTGAACCTTCTAGAAGAAATACGGTATAAGGTATTTTTTTCATGGCACAGTTCTAATCAACCACTGCCGAGCTCGAGTGTCGTTGGTCAGCACATTGGAGTGGCAGATACTTCCACAAATATTCTTTGGTGGAATACACATTCCATTCAGCGATAAGGTGAAGAACTTGGGAATAATGATGGATACTTGTTTACACTGGGTACCTAAATACAAGAAGTTGAAAAGCGACTTGACCTTTGGTCTCGCCAAAAAACGGAAATGTGTCTTAGTCCTCGGCCACGCCAAAAGTAATTTGGGGATCAAATTTGAGATGATTAGAACCAAAAACACTCAAAACCAGAGTCAGGTCAACCACGTACTAAAAAAACCATGTTCCAAAAAATATTAACAGATTCGATAGGACTATACAAAAACTAAATCAACGCGGACAAAGCTAGTTATCATTAAAATTAATTTCGTAAGTTTAGTAGTCATTCTATAGACAACATTCAAAAGAAAAAAGTTACCTACCAATATGTTATTACCTACTCTTTGCAAATATAATATTTTATTATCATACACCGGCACGGCACCAATACAAATGAACGAGAAATGAATGCTCCAGTAGCGGCATACACTAGATCGTTACAGGACAATTTATCTTGTAAAAGCACCTATTAAGATAATTATAAAATTGAACTGCACTTTACCGTAATGTAATAAAACGACTATAGGGCATAATACTCCTATAAACTGCGCCAAAACGCGGCTGTGTAAACGTTATCAGGAGTTCTATAGGACAACAAAACATGTGGTCCTAGGACGTTTACAGGATCAGATTTTGCTACTTGGGATATTGCGTACAAAACCTACTGCTCAAACTGGAGACTCTAAACAATTAATTATTATTTTAAATTTTAATTAAGAAAATATGGCCAAAATTAATTTTTATCCCTATCTTTGTATATTTATATATATATATATTTTTTTCTTAATGGAAAATTACGACACAGTTCATTCAGATATCTGTGAAATATTCGATTGCGTAAACATAAATAGCTTTTTTAAATGTATCCCTAAAATATACAACACCCTAACCTGCATGCACGTAAACATTCGATCAACAATAAAAAACTTCTCGAAGCTCGAACAAACTATTGCTAACTGCACGAAATCTATAGATGTAATTATTATAACCGAAGCAAATATTTCTGACTGCGTTTGCTCACTTTATACACTCGACGGGAATGCACACAAAACTACGAAAAAATCGTAAAGGAGGGGAATTGTTATACTTATAAAAAATAAACATAAATTTAAAACAATTATCACAACAACACTACATTTTGAATGCATTTTACTTAAAATAAAAACACAGAATAATTGTAACGCGTATTTGTGTGCACTGTATCGACCACGTTAACATAGATCTTAAAACTGAGAATGGGCTCAAACATAAATATCTTGGCATAACATCTGGTTTAGGGTTTGAGTGCGGGATCTCTGGCTATACAAGAATCGAGGTAAAAAAAAATATAACAACTAAAAGCTGCATAGATCACATATTTATAAGATCCCGATCTCAAGACCATTACACAGCAGCGCTAGGAACTGTTCTGGCAGATCATCGTGGTTCGCTAATTGGGTCGACAAGATACAGGCTGCTCCAAAATTAAAAACCATTATTGACTCAGCTGTCTTAAACACACATTTAAGTAAAGTTAATTGGAAGTCTACAAACAAAATGTTATGCCCTAATAATAAATACGAGTTTATTAAAACTAATTTTAATGACTGCTACGAAAAATCAAGTCGTGTAATTAAAATTAAAAATCGTGCTGAAAAGGATGCTAAATGGATTAATTAATATGTCAACACTATGTGCAATAAAAGAGATGAACTTTTTATGAAATTGAAAAAGATCATACCCAACTTGGTGCTTAGACTAGAATATAATAAAGTTAGAAATCATACAAACAAAGTGATAGAAAACGCAAAAAACTCATATTTTAAAAAGGAAATAAGAAAATATAAAAATGACCCTAGAAAAATGTGGGAAAGCCTTAATAGAATTTCTAGCAAAATAAAAAAATCAATAGACGACACAATTACTAAAGCATTTAAACATGAAAGTAATCACGATACGGCGAACAATTTTGCTAATACTTTTAATAAATCCGTAAAAGACACAATACCTAATTGAAAAAACACAATCTTGAACAGAAATCTATACATAAAATTTAGTGATGTTAGCATGCGCTTCATAAAAGCGACTCCTAAAACAACAAAAAAGTTAATCAGTAGGCAAAACAGTAGAAAAGCACCAGGTACTCGTATTGACGGCAAAAGAGCTTCTGATCTTAAGAGTATGTGTAATAACATTAACGAAACGATCTGCGATTTGATTAATGCAAGTGTATCTAAAGGAGTGTACCCCGATGAACTTAAATCTGGGATTGTACGACCGATACATAAAAAAGGTAGCCAATCTGAATACGATAAATATAGACAGATCACAATTCTACCCGCCATAGACAAAATAATTGAAAAACATATTACTGACCAGCTCCACAATTTAAAAAAATCAAATAATGTATTAGTGACTAACCAATACGGCTTCCAAGCCAATAAAAGTACTGTCGCATTTCACGGATATAGTAAACGAGCATTTAAATGATAAAAAGCATGTGTTAATAGTGCTGATTGACTATAGCAAAGCTTTCGACACCCTTCGTCTCGATCTTCTTTTGCAAAAGCTAGAGGAAAGTGGTGTAAGAGGTCCACTGTTACGGTGGTGTAAGGACTATCTTCGCAATCGATCGTATTACGTTAAAATAAATGACTCGTACAGTGATAAAGCGTCTGTTACAATTGGTACGGCGCAGGGATCTGTAATAGGCCCCCTACATTATTTTATTTATGTGAACTCAATGGCTAACACATTAAGCGAGTGACTGTGATATGTTCCAATTTGCAGATGATACTTGTCTGATGGTGGCAGATCGTGACATAGAGACATAGAGGCAACTCATAAATTACAAAAGGACTTTGATACTATTTGCAAGTGGTCGCACGATGCTGGTCTAGCCCTAAACGCAGACAAAACTAAAGTGCTACACGTGCGATACAGTCATACTCCGAAATCAGAATAAAATTAACTTGGTGGCCCATAACCACAATTGTAAGCACAGCAATAATAAATACAAATACAAATATATTTATTTGCCAGAATACACCTTGAATTGGTGGTAATATAAAAATGGTATGTCTCGGTATTCAACCTTAACTAGGCATGCAAATATTAATTAAAATTTAATTCTATAAACAAATTATCATACAATTTTCATAAACAAGATTAGTTTTAATATGGATACAACGTCAATAAAAAAAAATAAAAAATTCAATATGTCAAGGTTTGAAAGCAAAAAAATCACCTATACTATAAAAACTGCGCTCTAATAGCCAATTTTTTAGTTTCGTTTTAAAATGTTTTCCTTCACATCTCTCTATATATATCTCTTGCTACTGTCCTTCTATCAAACAAGAACGTCAACAAATGTACCTCGGACTTATAATACATGAAAGATTAAACTGGAGTGAGCAAAACTTTATCTAATCAAAAATAAAGTTCCCTTCTCAATCCTGCTAGACATATACAGATCGCTGGGTGACTCCATAGTATCATAATATGATAATCATATGGGCTTAGTAGTTACGGACGAACATTCATTACATATTTAAATAAAATCTATTCACTACAGCTCCGAATACTCAAACTAATAGCTCCTGTAAAAATAAAAGAACGGTTTCGCGACGACCCCAACGGCCTTTTTAAAGTCTTTCAGGTATTACCAGTACATATAAGAGTTAGAATAGAATAGAATAGAATAGAGTTTATTTTTCTCAAAAACACAGGAAGAATATAGTTTAGGTACATGTTATTTAGCTTAACATAATTTTCCAAAACAATATCTAACACTAAAATATACCTTACTAATAAACATTACTAGCGGTCCTCAGACTAGGCCGAGCCTGATTCATGAGGGCCTTTATTAACGTGTGCACAGTTAATAGAACTTTCGTCGACAATTTAAAATTTTGAATTGATGTCATATATACTATTTGTGAATGTAAATATGAATAGCTTTTCAGTTAAACAAAGCTGTGCCTTTAGTAATTGTAGAAAAGTAACAATATAAATTTAACTAAAGTAAATAAACAAAGTTAACAGCATGGTACATATATAATATATTATATAGTAGTATAATAAATAAATGTAAGTTTTAACTAAATGATTAAATAAATAAATATTTATATATATATATTAACAAAAGCTATTGTACAATATGGAATAATTTTTCAGTATCATCATAATTCAGATTAAATAAATATTTGGTAACCACCTTTTTAACATTAAATTGAGTTAAGCTAGTTATTTTGCAAAATGAATTTATTTTATTATATAGAAAGGGAAAAAGGAACGAGGGAAAACGCTGGGCAAATTTGGTCCGACATAAGGGGGTCGTAAATCTTGGGCCTCTTCGTGAAGGTACTAGCTCTGTGGAAGCACTTCTATGTCCAGTAAGGACAGCTTTCAAGACGTACAGCTGACGCACACGCAAAACCCCACTTTCTTCATAAAGTTTATCGGTGGGATAGCGATATTGTTTTCTGTGCATTACCTTAAGGACTGAGCGCTGTGCTATTTCTACTTCAATGAAATGCGTTTTAGCAGCGCTTCCCCATACCAAGCTGCAGTAAGTCATTAAAGATTCACTAAGAGCTCGATACACATTTGTAAGTAACGTTACAGACATTGAATTTCTAAGAAGTCTCATTATATGTGCAGTTTTTCGTACCCGTCCGGATAGTTGTGAGATATGCGAAGAGAATGAAAGCCGCTCATCAAGCAATAGACCCAGGTACTTTATTTTATTTACTCTTTGTAAAGATGTACAACTACAGTCACAACTGGAAATGAGCTTGCAATCACTGCGATGTAATTTGATAGGCGTGTTAATATTGGGTTCAGTTGCTTTGCTGATATAAAAACTTAAATATTTAGTCTTGTCTACGTTGAGTGTCAGCAGATTATGATCAAGCCAGTGAGCAACCGCTGACATACCGTTGTTAGCCACTGAAAAAACATCTTCCCAAGATGTACCGTGAAAAAGCAACGCTGTGTCGTCAGCATAACAAATAACCTCCGCACCGCTCAAAGGCAGACTAAGTAGGTCGTTAAGATAAATAACAAAAAGAGTTGGACCCAATATGCTCCCCTGTGGAACTCCAAACCTAATAGGAGATGGTTCGCTTTTGTACGAGGCTATTTTGACATACTGTCTCCGTTCAGAGAGATAGCTTCTAAACCAATCGAGTGCAATACCTCTGATGCCTAAGACTTCAAGCTTTCTAATTAAAATAGAAACGGAGACAGTGTCAAACGCCTTTGCTAAATCCAAGAATACACCCAAACATCTATTTCCTTTATCTAACTGAGAAGACACAAAATCTACTAAGTGTATTGCAGCATCTTCTGTAGACTTATTTTGTCTAAAGCCAAATTGTTTGTTGGAAATTAAACCGTTTGATTCCATGTAATTCATCAAACGATTGTTGACGAGTCTTTCTAAAAGTTTGGAGAACACACCTAGCAATGAAATGGGTCTGAAATTCCCTGGTATGTGTTTAGGGCCAGTTTTATGAATAGGTATGACTGAAGAAATTTTCCAAGAATTTGGAAAAATACCACTGGAGAGGCTCAAATTAAATATATGTGTAAGAGGTTCGACCAGAACAGATTGAAGATGCTTGACTAAAGAATTCGTAATATCGTCGGGTCCAGGCGCGCAATTTATCTTCAGCTGTTTAATAATGGTGCTTACCTCGTGTTGATCAGTGGGAAACAAAAAGAACGAGTTTAAACATTCTGTAGAAGCATTTACCTTAGAAGCCAATTTCTCCTCCGTTAGACATAGTCGTTCAAGTATTTTTGAAGCGAACCTCTCACCATTAGTTGCGAAAAATTTGTTAGTAGCGTTAAGACTATGGGAGATATTACTTGAAGATTCAAGGAGTGCTTCAGCAGAGTTAGGTTTAGGCGTGGAGTGCGTAATATTATTTATGCATTGCCAGAGTTTTCTAGGATTATTTAGATTTGATTCGATTTGATTGCTTTCATACGTCTTTTTTAAGCGATGTAATATGTCTGTGCAAAAATTACGGTACCTATTGTATGTCAATTTGAGTAATGAATCATTTGGCCTTTTACGAGTTTCAGAGTGTAATTTATCCCTGTGCTTCATGCAACGGATTAGTCCAGGGGTAATCCATGGTTTCATGGCATACTCGCGTCGACTCAACCGTATAAAAGAGCTATGCTTAGAGATGGCTTGGTTAAGGGTTGACTCAAAAGCTGTGACAGCATCAGAAACTACAAATAAATTAGTAATTCGTGACCAGTCTGCATTTCGTAATTCATCCGCAACTGCCGAAAAATCAATTTTTAACCGCGTTCTGTCCTGTTTGTGTGATTTCTTTAGGTTCAGATTTAAACCAGCTATGGCAAGGTCATGATCTGTTAGAGACGTTTCACAGACCACTGATTTCATATTTTCTGTTGATCTAACAAATATGTGATCAAGACATGTTTTTTCGCGTGTTGGTTTAGTGATAGCTGGTATAAGCCCATTTTCAGCCATCAGACACAAATAGTCGGTACTGCTGCTGTCCGTATTTTCCGGCATTATATTTATGTTTATGTCTCCTGTTAAAATAAGAAATTTTTTAGTTTTGAGTGAGTCTAAAAGTGATTCCAAGGAGATTAAAAAGTTTGACGTATTTGCAAATGAAGGAGACCTATAAATGGCTATAATTGATGGCTATAGTTGAATTAGAACATTTAAAAGAACACTTCTTTAATTTAAGTGTACAAAAACATGTACAACATAAAATAAGAACACGGAATATTAATTCCAAAAAAACGAAAAATACCTACCGCGGGGAACTTTTATGGAAAAAGAACTTCTGCGTACATAGTACCTAAATTAATAAATAGTTTGCCTTATGACGTCAGAGAATCAATTAAAACAACTAATATTAAACAAAAATTAAAAAAGTATTTTATAGAAAACCTATCAAGTTCAGTATAAATAAAGTATATATAATATATGTGTGTATGTATACATGTATAATATATGTATCTACTTCATATATTCTTATTTAAAAACTCTTTACGTTAACAATATTATTACTCCTAACCTTATTCCCCTAAATAATAACATAATTTAATTAAATCATTGCCCACTTCCTAAGTTAAGATCAAGATAAGTACGTACTCAAATAGTTCTTATGTCCTTGTAATTAACTTATGCTCTTGTGTGAAAGACAATTGATAAGTTTGTAACGGCTATTTAACTTTGTATTTTTCTATTATCTCCATGGTTGAAAAGAGCAACTATGGACGTTTGTTCATATTGTTTACTTATAGGTACACCTACCTATTAGTATGTAGTATATAGGATGGGATTTGGTCGGCCACCTGGATTCGTGCTGGGGGCTCGGTTGGTGATCATTGAACCTTGTTCCTGGTCCCTGGCCGGGTCTCCGGTTCGGGCGGTTGATTCGATTTTACCTTGTATAACATATATTTTACCTATCATTTTAATCGTATATATATTGCTACATAAATTAAATAAATCATTAATTTAGTTCATGTATATTTATTATTTTATTATATATATATTTTTAATTAGATTAAATTTGACGTGTAAAAAGTGTATATATTTATACCTGCTTTGCAAAATAAACTATTTGAATTTGAATTGAATTTGACCTAATTACGTTTGTGTGTATTCCATTTTACCTTGTATAACATATATTTTACCTATCATTTTAATCGTATATATAATTATATATTGCTACATAAATTAAATAAATCATTAATTTAGTTCATGTATATTTATTATTTTATTATATATATATTTTTAATTAGATTAAATTTGACGTGTAAAAAGTGTATATATTTATACCTGCTTTGCAAAATAAACTATTTGAATTTGACCTAATTACGTTTGTGTGTATTCCATTATTTTACGAATTTGTAGCAAAGCATTTCGATATCTTAACGCATTATCAATATTTATTTAGACTACCTGTATATATATATTTCTATATGCTTGAATAAGACGGGAATGACGGTGTACGTAAAAACCCTTACAGGTTTCTGATACACCTTATTATTGTAAAATATGTATTTCTTTGTAGTTATCAAATAAATAAATAACCATTCGTCTTTTTAGTCAAGGATCGAAACACACGGTTCCGTAGTACCTAAAAGGTACAAAAGGAACCTTTATGGTGAGACTCCGTTGTCCGTCCGTCCGTGCGTATGTCACAGCGTCATAACTTTAGCACCGTTAAAGATAAATACATGAAATTTGGCACAAAAATAGCATTAATTTGCCAACATTTATCGGTGTAAAAAATATATGAAAAATTTGAAATTGTGTAAAATATTTCCAAAACAAAAGTGAGAAAAATAAAAAATATTACCCTAAAAATACAATATGGGTATCAAATTGTAGATATTAAAAAGTTATTTCTAAAAATATATACCCTTACGATATTTACTGCCACTGCTTTCGAGCCCCAAACCCCAAAAATATGTGTGTGTGTCCCCCCCCTCTTATCTCCGAAACTGGAAGACCGAAAAAAATTATAATTATAGATCATAACTGGCCAATTACAGGAAAACTATAGAGATTAATTTTTTTTTATCACAAATGAGATATTGTTTTAAAAAACATTTGTACTTATCCACATATTACGTACAACTTTATTATGCCCGACCGGTTTCGCTGTAATGCATTTTCTAGGGCTTTTTACACATCCTAAACTAACAAATAAATCAAATAAACTACAATCATGTCTAAAATGACGTGCAATAAATGAAAGTTTTCATTTATTGCACGTCATTTTAGACATGATTGTAGTTTATTTGATTTATTTGTTAGTTTAGGATGTGTAAAAAGCCCTAGAAAATGCTTTACAGCGAAACCGGTCAGGCATAATAAAGTTGTACGTAAAATGTGGATAAGTACAAGTGTTTTTTAAAACAATGTTTTATAAACTCCACCAAGTGCCAACAATCACTAGCATCTACTACAAATGAGATATATAAAAAAATAAGTAAAATAAATAAAAAATATATATTTTATAAAAATTTAATATGGTTATCAAATTGTAGGTATTGAAAATTTGATTGTAAAAATATATATATTTTTTATATTTACTGGCAATGGTTTCGAAAAATCTTTACAAAACTCTAAAAATATGCATGTCCCCTCCCCCTATCTCCATAACTGGTGGACCAAAAAATATGAAAAAAATCATGGTAATATGTGTTTTTGTAAAGATTACAGGAAAAATAAAGCGGTTGAGAAATTCACGAAAAAAAATTACATAATTAAATTTATCATCCACAATACGGAACCCTAGGTACGCGAGTCTAACTCGCACTTGGCCGGTTTTTTATATTTTTATTGCTCACCTACGAGGGGTTAAACGAGTAATCAGTTACTTAGTATAACAATTGGAACAGTATCTCAACCTCAGCTGATTGGGAACTGATGGCGGACCGGAGGAGGTTGAATGAGCCTCGAATTGTTAAGGGCCTTACTATTGCCAAATGGGTACTTTCTAAAGCCTACTCCTCGTTTATGGCCAAACCAAAAATAATGAAAAAATGTATTATGAATAATCAACTCTTAGACAACATATGCAACATTTTTCCTTTTCATACCACCAAAACTTCTACATGTTTTTTTTTTTACTGAATGGTGTTTTTTGACCTCAAATTCCCTACTGCTCCTAAATGGCTTGGCCAATTGAATTCATCTATGCTTTGATAAATAGATAAACTTCATAGCTATAAACATAACATAAGATTAATTCAATCGAGTAATCACGTCAATCGAGTAATCACGTATCGATTCAATCGAGTAATCACATCCAAGTGAAACGTATAATTTTCTCCTATTTCGCCCTCTCAAGGACGCAGCAAGCGTCGTAACAGCCACTATGCATTGCGCGCTGATATGAACGTTATTTCAATGTGATTTCCGTTGATATTCGTAGTGACAAATATCGAGCTGCTAATTTGGCGATGGTAATCGCCTTAATGAGCTCTCAGTCTCACCAGGCGGCGCGGCGGCAGGCGAGCGGGCGTAGCGGTATTCAAGCGATTTGCAAGGTCTTCGCGAGGCCGACTCCACTCAATACGACGCATGCGTGATCGACTGATGATACCTTTGGTATTCCTACCTAATAGACAGTGTGTATGTATGTATGTAAGAAGAGAGAGGTGTATGTGTGTGCAAGCTTGCTCCAGCCAGAGATGGGCTAGCCAGCAGCAGCTACACATGCTAGTTTATTACATAACATGATTTCATCGCTAGAACCGGTATTATTCACGGTTAGGGCGAAGGAAAAAACAGTACCCGATGCGAGGAAGGCGCGGGAGGTAAGTGGAACCTCACGTTACTTGCACGACGAGCGAGCGATTAGATCCAGTATCGCTGTTACAAATCGATTCTTTCCGGCAGATACTGCGCGTATGAATTGATAAACAATAAAAGCTCAGTATTCAATTCATCATTATTAATAACGGCACCGGTTTTTCGCCCGCAGCTTCGTCCGTGGAATTGCATCAGATGTCATACATAAGGAAGGTGCGGCTTGAACCCAGCATTGGCTCTACAGCCGTTTCAGATTAAAGACAATGTCAATTTTCAACCATTTTGTCGAATGCGAGTCGGACTCGCACACAAAGAGTTCCGTACCACCACACAATACGGAACCCGAAAAATATGATATAGATATCACAGCAACATCAAGGCTACTAAATACAAGCCGCTAAATAGGGTATAGCCAAACAAACAATTCGGTGCCTTCTGAGAACGGAACCCTAATATTTCTAATGTTTTGTTTTACTTCAGAGTATGCACTAGAATGTGATTAAATTTGGAACTTGTTTGTATTTGTCTTTATTGTATAAAACAAGTGAAGTTTTTTAAAAGTCAATATATTTTGTAACGTCTTTATTTAAGATAGAGTTGAAACAAATAACTTTAAAACGTGTAGAGCGGGCTAGAATTCTTTTTTTTTTATTCTAGACGCAAACCTTATTACTTTTAATATTATTAAAATTCGCGTGAGCTGACATACTAAATTATTATTATTAGCCGTTTTATCTGGCTTCTTTAAACGTGTCTGCGCACATTAGTTCCGCCAATATCTTGTTTTAAGCGAAAAGACTCATAGGAAGAAAGCTTATTACAGAGATTTTTTTTTTTTTTTTTTTTTTCCCTATACTTGAATTTTCAAGCGTGAAACTACAAACATAGAATATAGTAACTTCTACATCTATGAGTACTTACAACAAAATAAATAAATATTAATATACTTAGGTAACAGTAATGAATACCAAATATATATATTGTGTATATTAGAAATATATATGTATATATATTAAGATTATTACTCTAAGAATTAATTCTTTTTATAATTTAATATTATTTAATTTTATAAATTTACACAACGTATATATAAGAGGACTATTTACAAAAGTCAGTAAAAAGTTGAAGTTGATGGGACGAGGGATTTGTGAAGGGAGTGAGTCGTATAAAGAGTATTGTAATCTTTGACACTCAAAAAACATATGATCTACAGTACCGTCGTATAAACCACATTCACAGAGGGAATGATCCCTCACCCTGATTTTTGTCAGGAAAACCGGAGAACATACATGGCCTAGTCGAAGGCGACAAACAATGGATGTGGACATCTTGTTAGCATATTATTACATACGGCTTGAACACTCACGTGTGATTGTTGTTGACTATATGATCACACGTGAGTGTTCAAGCCGTATGTAATAATAATTTCATATTACTTTTGGGTTACAAGTGTTATATATAGCTAATTCAACCCCGCTGAATCCGAATATTCCTGTTACTAAGTCGAGATCGAGACCCCGTCGAGATATATTCAACATGGCCGCCAAGAACAGGATTGCAACATATATTCAGCTTACTTAGACCTAGAAACGTCATTTTAACACATGGACGACATCAACTTATACCGGTCGCAAATAAACAGGTATCTTCGAATTAAACCACATAATTTACTGATCATACTGTACAACTTTCACAAAGAAATATGACCGAGCAGAACTCTGTAGGCTTTCAAAAAAATATTAAGGAAATGTGAAACAATAATCATTTTATTTCTTTGGGAAACTTGTTCAGTATGAGCACTAAATTATGTGGTTTGACTAAAAGATACCTGTCATTTTACATCCGTTATAGTTTTATAGATACAAACAGACACATAAAACAGCATTTTGCAGTTGTCAAGCAACGTGGTTTTTAGGGTTCCGTAGTTAACAACAAAGAACCCTTAGAGTTTCGCCATGTCCGTCTGTCTGTCTGTCTGTCCGCGGCTGAGCTTTAAATATTTATCACGCCAATAAAGTGGTACAGTAAAATTTTGAAAGAGATTTTTTTTTGTGTACCTCCCCTACACGTAAAGTGGGGATGATTTTTTTTTTCTCGTCTATCCCCTATTGTGGGGTGTTGTTAGATAGGTAATTTAAAAAGATCGGGGGTGTGACAAGATCATTTTTCGATCCAGGGCTCCGTTTGCGAAATATTAAGATTAAAAGTGTTAATTTTTGTTAGAGTCTTGTGCCCCCCCCCCCCCCCCTGCCAGCGAAACGGTTGTATTTGGAGACGAGAACAAAAATCAAGGCAGTAGTATACATAACGAAATTAAAAGGAAAGCTATCACAGCTAACTAGGCTTTACAAGTTAACGAGTACAGATCGCGCCAAACTTTTAGCTCCCTCTAAACACGGGGCGAATCGCATCAGCAGGAACAAAATGTATGGGCCGTTCTTGGGAAGAGCAACTTCCGAGCGTACTCGAAGTCTGGCGCGATCTGTGTTAGTCGACAAACTTATAAAATGTACTTGGAGATGAAGTCTGCATATTGTGCAGGGCTACTACGGAACCCTACACTGCGCGTGGCCTGACACGCACTTGGCCGGTTTTAACTTTCTTTTGTCAATAATAATAATAATTTTCTTTGCATTTTCATTAATAATGGAAAATTTTATGTTTGCGATATAATATGCAAAATAATTACAAAGTGTCCCCCCCCCCTGCCAGCGAAATGGTTGTATTTGGAGCAGACTTTACAAGTTAACGAGTAATAGACGACCAACCTAAAATGAAAATTGCTTAGAAATTCCATTGAAAGTTGTTAGTTGTTTAAAACAGGTAGTAAATATAAGGTGACTTTTATTTATATAACCAAATTCATACTAGAGACTCGGTAAGTGGTCAGCACTAAGGTTCATTGGCCTTTTATAGATAATGGTACGGAACCCTTCGTGCGCGAGTCCGACTCGCACTTGGCCGGTTTTTTTATTATATTTTCTTAGCTAAAATATACTTTTAAAATGCGAAATTATTAATCGGGCGAATAAAAATATAATTAGCGACTTTCAAGTGTCCGGAATAAATACCAAAGTGTGCGACTAAAATACTGAGTGGGCGAATTTCAAGTATGAAATCGAAAATATTTCGCCAAAGGTCAAAAAATGGGTGCGACGATGAGCGAAGCGAGGAGGAGCGTGTTAGGTTTACATGTAAGATAAAATAAGGAGCCGAGCGAAGCGATTATTTTATCACTTAAAATTAAATTGTCACTAAAGTAGAGAATTGTTCGCCTGAGAATTATTCAACTCAACACAAATTTGTATTTTCAAGTCACCGTTTTCAACATTTTTATTTGCCCACAGTCTTTCACCCATTTAGTATTTTAGTACGCTATATTCAGTATTTTCGACACCTTAAATTTTAATTTATATTCGTTCATTTAATCTACCCTTTAAAAATTATTATCGTTTTGCCTATTTAGACAGAGTCCGGAATTAGCAGCGCTTTTCTGCACCGCCACTGGTTCATTTGGCATAGTTGGTACGAAGAGCATTGTAGGCGGTGAGCCACATATTATATTGTAGTACCGTCAACTTTATCCAGCCATAGTTCTTCGTAAAGTAAATTCTGGGCTTCACGATATGGGCGCTGTCCCAAATGCACACTTGCGAAATTAAACTCTAGCTGTAAGAACTTACCAAGATCTACATCTTTAGTACCATGGCCCTAACAATTTTTTTTTTAAAACGAATGAAGAACATTGTACATCTTAGCAGATATCGCCATAAACCTCGGCACCAAATTTGATCTCCACTCTTTTTTCGGCGAAGCCAATAACCTTGTACTGCCTTTGTACTGAACTCGGCCCCTTTTTCACTTTTGTGTTTTTGGTGGGATTGACCAGTTTATGATCTGTTTAGCCATATCATGAAATCCGTTAAAACTCTAGTGGGGTTGCCTCACTCCGCTCCACTTTGCTCGGCTCCCGAATTTGTGATCACCAGCAACCATCCAGCAACCTAACACACTTTTTGTTGAAAGACTATCGTAAATTTGTGATCACCAGCAACCATCCAGCAACCTAACACACTTTTTGTTGAAAGACTATCGTAAATTTGTGATCACCAGCAACCATCCAGCAACCTAACACACTTTTTGTTGAAAGACTATCGTAAATTTGTGATCACCAGCAACCATCCAGCAACCTAACACACTTTTTGTTGAAAGACTATCGTAAATTTGTGATCACCAACAACCATCCAGCAACCTAACACACTTTTTGTTGAAAGACTATCGTAAATTTGTGATCACCAGCAACCATCCAGCAACCTAGTTTCGTTTCTATAGTTTCTGTAAAACAATAGTTTCTGTAAATTAGAACTTAAAATTTTCATTTCATTTTTTACGGAAATCAATGGAAACTTTGCAATGGCAACATACACAATACATAATAAGGTTTTGTTGAATAACTATTGAGTGAATTTCGAATTTAAGTGTTCTGTTTCGATAAATTAGAAAAAGACGGGTTTTTCACAATCCGGCTGTGATACCGCTCTTAATATAATATTGTTAGGGTTCCCTACCTTTATTTTATGGTGGTATGGAACCCTTTGTGCGCGAGATCGACTCGCACTTGCCCGGTTTTTGGTTTATGTGGGAGGGCGGGCAGAGTTTGCATTTTGGATAGCATGAAAAAAAAGTTAAGCGAACAATTGCACATTGTTAATCTATCTATAAGTTTTTTCAATAAATTATAATACTGATATGTGTGTGTGTTGGTGGTTGCAGATGGCGCGGCAGCGTGTACAAACTGGTGTGGCGCGAGCTGCTCGCCTACCTAACTCTCTACTACACCATCAATATTATCTATCGGTTCGCGCTCACAGAACAACAACAGAGGTGAGTCACTGCTACCTTCTCATTCTCATCTACATACCTCATTCTCTACTACACCATCAACATTATCTACCGGTTCACGCTCATAGAACAACAACAGAGGTGAGTCACTACTACCTTCTCAATCTCATCTACATACCTCACTCTCTACTACACCGTCAACATTATCTACCGGTTCGCGCTCATAGAGCAACAACAGAGGTGAGTCACTACTACCTTCTCAATCTCATCTACATACCTCATTCTCTACTACACCATCAACATTATCTACCGGTTCGCGCTCATAGAGCAACAACAGAGGTGAGTCACTACTACCTTCTCAATCTCATCTACATACCTCACTCTCTACTACACCATCAACATTATCTACCGGTTCGCGCTCATAGAGCAACAACAGAGGTGAGTCACTACTACCTTCTCAATCTCACCTACATACCTCACTCTCTACTACACCATCAACATTATCTACCGGTTCGCGCTCATAGAGCAACAACAGAGGTGAGTCACTACTACCTTCTCAATCTCATCTACATACCTCACTCTCTACTACACCATCAACATTATCTACCGGTTCGCGCTCATAGAGCAACAACAGAGGTGAGTCACTACTACCTTCTCAATCTCATCTACATACCTCATTCTCTACTACACCATCAACATTATCTACCGGTTCGCGCTCATAGAGCAACAACAGAGGTGAGTCACTACTACCTTCTCAATCTCACCTACATACCTCACTCTCTACTACACCATCAACATTATCTACCGGTTCGCGCTCATAGAGCAACAACAGAGGTGAGTCACTACTACCTTCTCAATCTCATCTACATACCTCACTCTCTACTACGCCATCAACATTATCTACCGGTTCGCGCTCATAGAGCAACAACAGAGGTGAGTCACTACTACCTTCTCAATCTCATCTACATACCTCATTCTCTACTACACCATCAACATTATCTACCGGTTCGCGCTCATAGAGCAACAACAGAGGTGAGTCACTACTACCTTCTCATTCTCACATACAAACCTCATTCTCCACTACCCCATCAACATTATCTACCGGTTCGCGCTCATAGAGCAACAACAGAGGTGAGTCAGTACTTCCTTCACATTCTCATCTACATACCTCACTTTCTACTACACTATCAACATTATCTACAGGTGTATTATTTTTAATTTAATTATACGTTTATATTTAAAGTGTTCCATTTTTAATACTACGAGTATTATATAATCTAAGTTACTTAATGATATAAAGGTTTCTTTATATTGACAAAAGTAAGAAATATGAAATGAAATAAGATCATTTTAGCAAACTTATAACTAGGAAATAAAAATTATATAAACAAATCGAATACAAATTATACAAAATTTAACCAAAAACGTGTTTAACTTTAAATCAGCTAACAATAGTAGATAATTGTTCTGTCTCGTCATAGTCTAATAATAATTGTGATAGCCAGCTGGAAACAATACATTTTACATCACGACACGTTAAAAGTTTTGTATAAATAAAAGGGGGCGAAAATTAAATAAAATGGTGTGAAAATGCTGTTAGTGTCTTTGGTGTTTTTACATAAAATAATCTTTTTTCAAACATGTTCTCGTATTCCAATGAACTGAGTATTGTTTTGTGCTCCATTAAGGTTAATTTTAGAAGATAAAGTTGTCGTACGGAAAGTACATTTGCTTCTCTTAGCAAGCCTGGTAGTTGGGAATCTAAAAGGCTTCTTGAGCATAACTTAAAGACTGATCTTTGACCTCTTTCCACCGTAATGAGTGTTGTTTTTGCCGCTCCACCCCATGCAGTGATACAGTAGGAAAGAATAAGTTGGTATAAAGCGACGAAGACAAGGCTGAGACTGAGAGTTTTAGTGTCTGCGCCATCTAAGAGTAAATTCATCACATGTATCAGTTTACGAACATGACTAGAGAGAATGTTAATATGATGACTAAAATTTACTTTTTCATCTATAAGTATTCTTAAATATATAGCAGAGGGAATTCTTTCTGTTGCAGGACATGAGCAGATTCTATTTAACATATTATCGTTACAAATGAGTATTTTTAGGTTTGAGGTTTGTAGTGGTACGGATGCTTTGATTTTATAGAAACAAAGATAATGAGTTTTATGCCATTCTGCAGTTTTTAATCCTATTTCCTACGGATTATGCGGGACCAAGAAAAATCACGAAACACGAGAGCGGTATCATCTGCATAGCTAAATTTTAGCTTCAGAGGGAATATATTAAATATAAAGGATGAATAGCGTGGGACCAAGAATATTCCCACGTGGAACACCAAAAGATACAGCCTCACTAAATAAGAAACAATTTTAATTATTTGTTTTCTATTACTAAGGTAGCTCTTACACAAATTTAAAGCAGTACCCCGGATACTTAACTTTTCTAATTTTTGAAGGAACGAAAACAGTATTTAGCGAAATCTAAAAAGACGCCTATACATGCTTCACCATTATCTGGGGCAGAAGAGATTTGATTAAGAAGTGTATTTATAGCGTCTTCAGTTGATTTTCTTCTGCGGAAAATAGATTGTTTATCAGACAATATGCTATGTGTTTCCAAGTAGGCAGCTTGTAGTGACGAGGGTAATTTTTTTGTCCTACATTACTGAAGCTATTTTCCAGTCATCTGGGAAGATGCCTAACGAGAGACTAAGGTTGATAATATGCACTAAACTAAAGGTGTCACAATAAAGAAACAAATAATTTATAAAAGCTATATTATCCTTAGTAACAGTTTAAATCAAAAATCCTATACCGATCACGCGATAAAGATATTTGACCTCAAAGTTTTAGAAAATTCTGAAAATGAAAATAACTGAATCATCCGTCAGATTCACAGAAACGGATACATTTAACAAAACTTTATACAAAGATCGTTGTATTCCGAACACTTATTATTCTCAACTAACCACAAAGCATCAACAGAGGTGAATCACCTTTCAGTTTCAGCAAATGAAGACACGACTGCTGAGCAGATAGCTGGGAATTAGGTAGTGTGATTTTTGAATTTGGAACTGATATTATGGATATACAAGACCACGTCACCATCTCCAAATCCAGGCCAAACTCGATGACCTTCGATATGCAATTGCAGAGACGAAGAGACTGTAATGTTCAGTGTTCAGTTCTGCTACTCGCCAATAGATGGCAGTAGTAGTAATACTTTTCGAGTATTCAACTTTTTACGCATGAAAGTGGATGGTAGAAGCAAGTCGAATAAAATAAAATAATCGGCGGGTAAGCAGAAACGAATGATTCATTTGGTGTCACTGGATCTGAGTTGATCAAATTGTAGAATATTTATAGGATTTATTGCGAAACTAAGATATTTTGTTGTTATTGTGAAGTTTTGCACGATTACAGTTATTTGAAATAATAAGTGCAATATAAAACATTGTCACGGGGTAAGTTTTTCGAAAATATGTTATTATCCTAAAGTGATTTACATAAAATCACATTGCAACATTAAAATATGTAATCTGTAACTTACAGCCTTAAAGTAACGCCCCTTTGAACGGATTCCACTTTACTGAGGAAATTACATGGCCTGGGAATCGATTTCTCCCGCAACGCCATGACCGTTAATAACGGTGTGTGCCCGTGACGTCACCAACCTGTAAGTTACTTTATTCCCTTTAACTTGCATCCTGTGCTATCGGAGAACTTTGTCTACGGACCTGCTAATAATTGGAACTCGGGATTCTTGAGGGAAATAGCAGCATTGTCAATTCAAGCAAACCAGAGACCGGATGAAACCCATGGCCATAATAGGCTTATTTATTGTGTGTGTTATAGCAATTAGGTGTTAAGTAAAGTTATTGTGGTCATCTCGAGCGTCTATGCTGAATCTTAAATAAGACGAGTTAGTGTAGTCAAATTTTTAAATTTATAGTCCGAGAGCCACAGATCTTTTACCTACGTCATTTTGTGTAGGAATTTATTCTGAGTGTGTAAATCATCCGTGATAATTATTTGCATCTAGAATTAAGTTTTATATGTATTTTCGCTTAGTCCAGGAGCACTGTAAATATATTCTACCTAAAAGATAATTGTCTTTGATTTTTATTAGAACCGAATTCTTCTAAGAAAGGAAACACAAAACATCACAATGGCGCCCAACGGCAATAAAAATTGAAAGACAAATCTTTATTTAATTTAACTTTATTTTCGTGCTTTAATTTTTTTTTTTTTTTCCTTTTTCTACTTAATTTAAACTTTTGGTTTGTTAGATAATTGTTTCTTCGTTTATTTTATAAGTGTAGCCTTTTGATTTTGAGAAGTTGGTGACAAAAATTTCACTATAAATTTTATTAAAATATTGTGTAATTGACGTTCTTTGTCAGGGTTAATAATGGAGGTCAATTGTTTATTAAAAGATGAACTGGAGTTTGAATTGGCATGTCGCGGCGTTTATGACTTGGCAAATATTAACACAATGAGAAAAGTTCTCAGGGAAATAATAGTCAAGGAAAAACAGGGTCTATCATCAATAAAATTTGAGACACCGGAATATTGCATTAGTGATATAAACTCTCAGATAATTACTTGTGAAGACAAATTAAAAATAATTTCACTCAATTTATCAGAAATATCGGGTAAACCAGATCGAAATAGTATCAAACGTATACATTCTCGCTTGCTTCACCTGAAACATCGTGCTAAGCTTTTGATTCCAATAATTAATGAACACGTCAATAGGCACGCAAAAATTTGTACGGACATTGACGATTACTTAATGACATTAACGTCATTAAAGGACATGGAGCATGATGAAGATAATGGTCAGTTATCAGAGAAAGAAAAGGAAATTCTCCAACAAACTTTAGGAGAGGATGCCTCAGAAGTTATAGCTGCATTGGAGAGTAATACAGTAGATAAAGAATTTATCGAACAAACCTCTTCCCATTCAAAAAATCTTTCAGGGCGTAAATCACAAGAGCCAGAAGTTGATAGACGAGCAAATTTTATGAGAACTTCAACTGTCAATCAATTTGAACAGCCGAGAAAATTAGTTCCAATTAAGGACTGGGGAATAAAATTTACCGGGAAAGGCACTTTTAGTGTAAACGCTTTTCTAGAACGTATAGATGAAATAAAGGGTGCTCGCAATGCAAACGATAACGATTTATGGACATATGCCGTAGATTTTTTTGAAGGAGATGCTCTTATTTGGTTCCGTGCAAACAGAGATTGTACAAACAACTGGCAGGAACTAGTAGAATTGCTTCTTCAAGCTTTTCAAAGTCCGTATTACCAGGAGGAGTTATTGGAGGAAATTAACAGAAGAACGCAGGGACGGGAAGAAAAAATAGACATTTATATAGCAGTCATACAGAACATGTTTAGGAGACTGCCATCCAAGATTTCAGAGTCTCAGAAACTATCCATTCTACTCAAAAATATTCAACCCTATTACCAACGGGCTGTTTGCAGGGATACGTTCCAAAGCGTTTCAGAGTTGAGTTTAGTACTAAGGATATTAGAACGGACCAAACAAAACTGTGAAAGATTTAAGGAACCGGTGAACACTATTAATACTTTAGAACCAGATTTAGCTTATCAAGGAAGTACGACTTCAGAAATTGCAGTTATTGGATCAAAGGTACGACAGAATTATAATGGTCGAGAATTATCAGGCATTAAATGCTGGAACTGCAGATCAATTGGTCATACTTTCAAAGAATGTACAATCCCAAAACAGAGGTTGTTTTGTTATCGATGCGGAAGGTTTGGCCAAACATCAAACAGATGTTCTTGTAAATATCCGGGAAACGAAAAAAGGGAAGACATTATACATGCCGAATGTCCTCCAAGGAAATAATGAAGGCATCTAACAACGGCGACCAAGATGAATGGCACGATTGGTTGAACTTAGTTTCCCACTATTTTAGAACTGGAGAAATGTGTTGTGTGAAACAAATGTCTCATGATAACCGTTATTATGCAGTGGTAAAAATTTTAGATAAATCTTTTGCTGGTCTGCTGGATTCTGGCGCCACCTCTTCAGTCATTTCAAAGAAATTGTGCTTAAAACTTGTAGCGTTGGGATTTGTAATTCAGGACATACACATGCTTAAACTTACAACGGCAGATGGTACTTCTCATGAGATAACTTCAGTGATACACTTACCAGTTGAATTTATTGATAAGTATAATGTTGTAAAATTTTACATCATGGACAACGTTAACCATGATTTGCTTCTTGGCATGAATTTTTTCGAGGCTTTTGATTTATCAATAGCAGTGAACAATGATAGTGTAAAAGGATTTACTGTAAGAAAACCGGAAGATGTAGAAATGTTAGCTGTTAATATTAAAAATTCAGTAATATCTCGTCATGAATTAACAGTTAATCAAACACGGGAGTTGGAAAGAGTTATTGAAGAAATGAAAACATCGATTGGTGTTGGATTAGGGAGAACTGATCTTATAGAGCATAGGATTGATACAAGTGACCATCTACCAGTAAAGCAAAGGCAATATCCATTTGCACCACCAATCATGAAGGAGTTGGAAGCAGAAATTAAGGATATGTTAAAAAATGACGTAATTGAACCTTCATATAGTTCATGGCAATCTCCAGTTTTATTGGTCAAAAAACCTAACGGGAATAATAGACTTTGCTTGGATAGCAGACAACTCAATAAAGTTACGAAAAAAGATTCTTATCCATTACCCAGAGTCTCAGCAGTACTGGATAACTTAAAAGAAGCCCACTTTCTATCAACCATTGATCTTAATTCAGCATTTTGGCAAGTGCCTTTAGAATTATCCAGTAAAGAAAAGACTGCTTTTGGTCTGGCTGGGGTGGGTCTTTTCCACTTTAAAGTAATGCCATTTGGTTTAAGCAATGCCAGTCAAACTCAGCAAAGGCTTATGGACAGATTATTTCCACCAGAATATGAAGGAAAGATATTCGCATACTTAGATGACATAGTAATTTGCAGTAAAACATTTGAAGATCACATGGCTTCCCTGCTTTGGGTCAAGACACAGTTGAAAAATGCTGGTTTAACTGTCAACATGGAGAAATGTCAATTTGCCCGCTCATCCTTGAAATATCTTGGATATATCGTAGACAAAGAGGGACTGCGCACCGATCCGGACAAAGTAAAAGCAATTATTGATTACCCAAGACCATCTACGTTCACAGAACTTAAGCGCTTCATAGGATTGGCCAGCTGGTATAGACGTTTTGTTGAAAATTTTTCAATTGTAGCTGCACCTTTGCATGATCTTACTAAAGGTGGAAAAAAAGGTCGAAAAATTCAATGGAATGATAAAGCAGAAAAAGCGTTTATGAATTTAAAAACAGCTCTTACTACTACACCGGTGCTGAGTTGTCCTGACTTCACTAAAGGATTTAAAATACAATGCGACGCATCAAGCAGAGGAATTGGTGGTGTTTTAGTCCAAGAAATAGACGGAAAAGAAAAGCCCGTTGCATACACCAGTCGGAAATTATCGGAGAGGGAGTCAAAGTATTCTACGTCAGAAAGAGAATTACTCAGTGTAGTGCATGCAGTTGAACAGTTCCGGCCATACATTGAAGGTTCACATTTCGTTGTACTCACAGATCATAGCGCTCTTGAATGCTTGGATAAAATGAAAGATCCTCACGGAAGATTAGCACGCTGGGCTATGCGACTCCAGCAATTTGATTATGAAATGATCTATAAAAGGGGTAAAGACAACATAGTTCCAGATGCGTTATCACGAGCCATTGACCATGAAGAAATATGTGTAATTGAAATACAACCAGAAGATAAAGATGACTGGTATACCAGCATGGAAGATGCCATCAATAACGGGAAAACAGAAAATGATTGGACAATTGATCAAGGTATATTATGGAAATACTTGAAACTTAATCAATTTCCGGAAGAAAAAGATTCATGGAAAATGGTAATTCCAGAAAGATTAAGACACACCGTTCTCAAAGAGTGTCATGACGATCCAGTCTCAGGACATTTTGGAGTAAAAAAGAGCATTAATAGAGTGAGACAGCGTTATTTTTGGCCATCACTTATTAGGGATACGAAGGATTATGTTCATAAATGTGAAATATGTGCCAAGCATAAACATAATCAACAACCACCAACAGGTATGATGGGTAAGCATAAAGAGGTTACTGAACCTTTTCAAATAATATCTATGGATCTAATGGGGCCTTTTCCAAGATCCAAATCTGGAAACACTATGCTGCTAGTCATTGCATGTTGGTTCAGTAAGTTCGTTTTTCTGTTTCCCCTCAGGAATGGAAAGGCATCAAACATTACAAAAATTGTAGAAGAACAGATATTTCTCATGTACGGAGTACCCAATGTAATTATCTGTGATAATGGAAAGCAATTTACGTCAAATCAATTTAGGGACCTGATTATTGAATACAATTCCAAAATTTGGTATACACCATACTATCACCCTCAGGCTAATCCTACAGAGAGAGTCAATAAAGTCATTGGAACAACAATCGCTTCATATGTTCAAGACAACCACAAAGATTGGGATAAGTATTTACCCCACATCGGTCACGCAATTCGAACTGCCGTTCATGAGGTAACAGGTAAAACACCATCCTATTTGTTTTTGGGACGGGAAACGTCTATCCATGGTTTAGGCAATAAAATAAACTTCTCTACTACAGAACCATTGCTATTTGACAGAAGTATTTATGAAGAAAAACTCAAGATTCGAGATGATGTATATAAGGACATTAACGAAAGAATGAGAAAAGCTTATGAAATAAATTCTAAGAACTACAATCAAAGACGCAGAAATGTACGTTACCAAGTTGGGGATTTAGTGTGGAAAAAGACAAAGTTTCAGTCTAATACAGACAAAAATTTTATGGCCAAGCTCTCTCCTAAATATGAAAAAGCCGTAATATCTGACAAACTATCCTCGGATGTATACATGTTAAAAAGCCTCAGAGGAAAACATTTGGGAAAGTGGCATGCAACAGATCTTAAACGATTAATATAAATGTTTCTATTTGCGCGGAATCCAGTTTGGATTCCTTTTGAGGAGGGGGAGTAATGTAATGTTCAGTGTTCAGTTCTGCTACTCGCCAATAGATGGCAGTAGTAGTAATACTTTTCGAGTATTCAACTTTTTACGCATGAAAGTGGATGGTAGAAGCAAGTCGAATAAAATAAAATAATCGGCGGGTAAGCAGAAACGAATGATTCATTTGGTGTCACTGGATCTGAGTTGATCAAATTGTAGAATATTTATAGGATTTATTGCGAAACTAAGATATTTTGTTGTTATTGTGAAGTTTTGCACGATTACAGTTATTTGAAATAATAAGTGCAATATAAAACATTGTCACGGGGTAAGTTTTTCGAAAATATGTTATTATCCTAAAGTGATTTACATAAAATCACATTGCAACATTAAAATATGTAATCTGTAACTTACAGCCTTAAAGTAACGCCCCTTTGAACGGATTCCACTTTACTGAGGAAATTACATGGCCTGGGAATCGATTTCTCCCGCAACGCCATGACCGTTAATAACGGTGTGTGCCCGTGACGTCACCAACCTGTAAGTTACTTTATTCCCTTTAACTTGCATCCTGTGCTATCGGAGAACTTTGTCTACGGACCTGCTAATAATTGGAACTCGGGATTCTTGAGGGAAATAGCAGCATTGTCAATTCAAGCAAACCAGAGACCGGATGAAACCCATGGCCATAATAGGCTTATTTATTGTGTGTGTTATAGCAATTAGGTGTTAAGTAAAGTTATTGTGGTCATCTCGAGCGTCTATGCTGAATCTTAAATAAGACGAGTTAGTGTAGTCAAATTTTTAAATTTATAGTCCGAGAGCCACAGATCTTTTACCTACGTCATTTTGTGTAGGAATTTATTCTGAGTGTGTAAATCATCCGTGATAATTATTTGCATCTAGAATTAAGTTTTATATGTATTTTCGCTTAGTCCAGGAGCACTGTAAATATATTCTACCTAAAAGATAATTGTCTTTTGATTTTTATTAGAACCGAATTCTTCTAAGAAAGGAAACACAAAACATCACAAGACTTGACACATATATCTGAGTGGAGTAGACAACATGGACTTAAAGTGAATCCAATTAAAACACAAGTAATCATTGTTGGTAGCCCTTACTATGTCTCTAAAATTGATTGCTATTTACTACCGCAAATCATTTTTGACGGTACTCAAGTTTCCTATAGTAGTAAGGTAAAAAATCTTGGAATCATTATTGATGGGTGTCTTTCTTGGGGTCCACAATTTGATGAGGTTAGCCGAAAAATGTTTGCCTCCGCATTCTCTTTAAAAAGGCTTCGAAACTTCTTACCAACTGCCACGAAGGTTGCGCTTGCACAATCTCTCCTACTACCTATTTTAGATTATGCTGACTGTTGTCATCTTGATCTTACTCAGGAACGACTTAATAAACTTGAGCGCCTTCAGAATTTTTCTATTAGGTTTGTATTTGGATTACGCAAATATGACCATGTCTCACGATATCGTTCTCAGCTGTAGTGGCTCCCTATCCGTCTTCGTCGGAATTCTCATATTCCCTTTCTTCTTTACTCTGTTTTGTTCAACCCGTTCATTCCTTCTTACTTGAAAGACCGCTTTGTTTTTCTTCGTTGTAAAAACGACCATAATCTAAGGTCATCTGAAAATCTTCATTTAGCATTTCCAGTTCATACTACTTGTTTTTATGGTAACTCGTATACTGTAGAAGCTGTACGTCTATGGAATTCCCTTCCTCTCGCAACAAGGCAAGCTCCATCCTTACACGTTTTCAAAACTCTGGTTAAACAACATTATCTTTTACTTTGATCAAATTGTTTCTTTATTATTCTTGTTATTATTGTCTTTTATTTCTACCTGTATTATTTACACTGATTTATTTTTGTTTATATATTATTTATGTGTAGGTATGTTTAAATATATACATATATATGTATAATTGTTTCTATTTATTCTGTACACCGCCTCTACACATTGTTTTCTTTCTTTTAAGAGTTCCTCCATCCAGAGTTTGTCTGGAAGAGATCGCTTTTTAGTGATAAGACCGCCAATTGTACCCTACTTCTAGTTTTTAAATTGTCTATTTACTTTGTTTTTGGTGTGCAATAAAGAATATTGTATTGTATTGTAATATTGTAGTAACAAGACACAAATACTCATTGTCCGGGTATAAACACGGGTTTACACACAACGTCCATCTTGGTAACATTATTTTACATATTAATCTATAAGGGGGCCTTTACATTTACCTTTAGGCGATACCCTTTATTATTAAATAAAACAGAAATATTCTGCAGTCAAATTAAAAACGCGTTTCACCAAAATTGTCAGTCAAATAGTGTATGGTTTCAATTTGACATTTTTTATTTTGATAGATAAGTTTTGTTATGGCCTGGGTCAATCAGTTTAGGCAGGTTCAATACACAATAAAACAAAGCTGGGTAACATTTTTAACACATATTTATGTATCACTTGCAAACAGAGATGCACACTCTTAGCACCAACATACGATAGAGTGCCAAATCTCGGCAATATCCATATTACCTTCAACATAGAACAAGTACATAAATCATCCGACCTCTGCTGAAGAGTGATGAGATGACTAATGAATGAGTAGGTACAGCTAACGTGTTTCTCTAATGACTTTCAGACTATAGACAAGCATACAAATTTGTTGGAAATTGCTTGGCTAATTCTGGCCGTAGCTAAACAATAAACGTCGAAGATCTGGTCCCGAGGGAATCTCTGTATGCGTCCATTTATCTAAAATAAAAATATTAACAATTTTTAAATAACATTAATAATATTCCTTTATTTCCGAGTATAAATTAACTCTACTGGGTTTTGAGAACTGACTTTCCAACGATAGTCAATGGTGACTATTCAGAATATCGTGTAATACCTAGTTCGTAACAAAAAATTATGTAGCCGATTTACCATGAATTATTTCAAATATTAGATAGATACTTAGATATAACATTAATTCTTTATAACATGACACAAGCATACATACAAAAACAAAGTAGCGACAAAACAATTGAAATCTGAATAAACTAACTTCTAAATCTAACACATATAAACAGTAAGACACAAAGAAAAGTTAATTTATTCTGGTGGTATGTGTGTCGCTGCAAAGAGAAAAGGCTCCGACTCACCCATGTAACCATTTTTGGTAGCCGTTACGACATTTTTCGTCGCGATTGTTCAGCCCCGGATCTAGGGGGAGAGGCGGGGAATAACGGGGCACGCGCCCCGGGGCGCCAATTTGAACCTCGGCACACTATTATTTATTATGAACGTTAATAATTTTTATTTTTGCAAAAACGCACAGACAAACCATGCGGAGGAAGGTTTCTCTAAAGTGACTAATTGGCTTCAACGCAATTTACTAACACTGATTACTGATAAGACTAAATACATTACCTTTACAATGAGAAACAATATTTGTACCGTCACAGGTCGACTCAATGTCGTTGGCGGGTACCTGCCCTTTAACTCGAGAACAACTCATCGGAATTGGCTGCGGTTTATCATGTTTACAAACGTGTTTTCGAACTAAATCGAGTGACTCGCAAAAATAAAAAAAAAAACGGTAAAAATAAAATCGGGCAATACTTGGTACTCGGTAAAACTTGTACTCGACGCATCTAGTATTTATTACCGTTTGGCTAGTTCTGAATCGGAAGCAGTTATGTCTTTGACTGATCAGGACAAAATAATTTAACTGAAAATTAATGATAATTTTAACGTATACAAACAAATTCATACTGGTCGCTTGATAATGAGAAAAGTCGAGACCAAACCCGAGTGTGTGTATAGGTTCCCTAATTCTGATCACATAAAACGTCTTCGATATGAATTTGGCTTTATAAGTCACGTTATGTAATACGAGGTCGTTTGTTATGAGCTCTTGATATGAGAATCTCGTACGAACTGAATTGAGCCGATCTTTATAACTACAAACAGAGAAGACGATGTTGATTCACAATCACAATGATATTGTATGTAACGTACTCGTAATTTGCACGGACACTGACGGCCGGCCGTGGACGGCGCATATGTAACGTAACTTACTCGGACACTGCCAGCCAGCCGTGGACGGCGCATATGTAACGTAACTTACTCGGACACTGCCAGCCAGCCGTGGACGGCGCATATGTAACGTAACTTACTCGGACACTGCCAGCCTGCCGTGGGCGGCGCATATGTAACGTAACTTACTCGGACACTGCCAGCCAGCCGTGGGCGGCGCATATGTAACGTAACTTACTCGGACACTGCCAGCCTGCCGTGGGCGGCGCATATGTAACGTAACTTACTCGGACACTGCCAGCCTGCCGTGGACGGCGCATATGTAACGTAACTTACTCGGACACTGCCAGCCAGCCGTGGGCGGCGCATATGTAACGTAACTTACTCGGACACTGCCAGCCTGCCGTGGACGGCGCATATGTAACGTAACTTACTCGGACACTGCCAGCCTGCCGTGGGCGGCGCATATGTAACGTAACTTACTCGGACACTGCCAGCCTGCCGTGGGCGGCGCATATGTAACGTAACTTACTCGGACACTGCCAGCCTGCCGTGGACGGCGCATATGTAACGTAACTTACTCGGACACTGCCAGCCAGCCGTGGACGGCGCATATGTAACGTAACTTACTCGGACACTGCCAGCCTGCCGTGGGCGGCGCATATGTAACGTAACTTACTCGGACACTGCCAGCCAGCCGTGGGCGGCGCATATGTAACGTAACTTACTCGGACACTGCCAGCCTGCCATGGGCGGCGCATATGTAACGTAACTTACTCGGACACTGCCAGCCTGCCGTGGGCGGCGCATATGTAACGTAACTTACTCGGACACTGCCAGCCTGCCGTGGACGGCGCATATGTAACGTAACTTACTCGGACACTGCCAGCCAGCCGTGGGCGGCGCATATGTAACGTAACTTACTCGGACACTGCCAGCCTGCCGTGGGCGGCGCATATGTAACGTAACTTACTCGGACACTGCCAGCCAGCCGTGGGCGGCGCATATGTAACGTAACTTACTCGGACACTGCCAGCCAGCCGTGGGCGGCGCATATGTAACGTAACTTACTCGGACACTGCCAGCCAGCCGTGGACGGCGCATATGTAACGTAACTTACTCGGACACTGCCAGCCTGCCGTGGGCGGCGCATATGTAACGTAACTTAATCGGACACTGCCAGCCTGCCGTGGGCGGCGCATATGTAACGTAACTTACTCGGACACTGCCAGCCAGCCGTGGGCGGCGCATATGTAACGTAACTTACTCGGACACTGCCAGCCAGCCGTGGACGGCGCATATGTAACGTAACTTACTCGGACACTGCCAGCCTGCCGTGGGCGGCGCATATGTAACGTAACTTACTCGGACACTGCCAGCCAGCCGTGGACGGCGCATATGTAACGTAACTTACTCGGACACTGCCAGCCTGCCGTGGGCGGCGCATATGTAACGTAACTTATTCGGACACTGCCAGCCTGCCGTGGGCGGCGCATATGTAACGTAACTTACTCGGACACTGCCAGCCAGCCGTGGACGGCGCATATGTAACGTAACTTACTCGGACACTGCCAGCCAGCCGTGGGCGGCGCATATGTAACGTAACTTACTCGGACACTGACAGAGTCTCCAGGCTTGAGTGGTGCATGTCCCCCATGTCCGGGCTACAGGATAACGCCGTATAGAGATCTTACCTCCGGGTCAAACGGTCCGGGTCCGGCTGTCTCTAACCGGGCGAAACGTTAGTATTCGTCGACATAGTGAAGCTGGAGCTAATTGTAAAGATTAATTATTAATGACTACCAAAAAGTTCTTCGAAAACTAGAACAAGCAAAAATTGTTGATTGGTAAAAAATCAAACAAAAAATATTATTTCAAAAATCCAGGCTCAAGCAGCGCAGCTAAGTGGCTCTACAATGCTAAACATCAGTTTTGCATTGGATTCAGTTCCGTCAATGTAGATTGTAAAAATTTGCAACAAATATGGCGCGTTTTTTCGTCTCAAGATAATAATTAATTACACTTTATAAATACACATACTTTTAATGTTCTTTTAAATATAATGCTTTTAAAAAAAGCATGATTTCACGAAAAAAGGGATTCCGTTTCCATATTTCAAAACCGATTGAAACGAAACCAACACATGCAGATACTAACTAGAAAAAGCCCGGCCAAGTGCGAGTCAGACTCGCGTACCTAGGGTTCCGTATTGCGGATGATAAATTTAATTTTGTCATTTTTTTTGGTTAGTTTCTCAACCGCTTTATTTTTCCTGTAATCTTTACGTAAACACATGATTCTTTTTCATATTTTTTTTGTTTTAGGAGCGGTTTCGCAGCCGGATTGTGAAATAACCGTCTTTTTCTAATTAATAAGTGTTTTTATATAAATATATAATATAAACTGAATAAAAAAAACAAATAAGTTATCTTTAATATTTAATTTCTAATTAATCGAAACTGAACACTTAAATTCAAAATTCACTCAATAGTTATTTAACAAAACCTTATTACTTATGCGTTGTGTTTTTCAAACTTAGATTCCAAAAATTTTTAATTTAAAAAGGTTTGTATTGAATAACTATTAAGTGTTCAGTTTCGATTAACTAGAAAAAGGCAGTTATTTCACAATCCGGCTTCGAAACCAAAAATATGAAAAAAAAAATCATGGTAATATGTGTTTACGTAAAGATTACAGGAAAAATAAAGGAAAAATCTGGCTGCAAAACCGCACATAAAATTTTATCGCTATAAAAGTGAGCCTGAATGAAGTTTTCCTTATAAAAATTCAACATGTGTTGTGAATCTATTAAATTGTATGTAGGTAAAACTGTACAAGGTGACTTTTTGATCATCGTCCAAATTCATACTGGAGGCTTGATAAGTGATCAGTACCTTGGATCAATAACAATTTTTGTGAAATTCGTAAAATGAAATTTCGGCTTCCCATAGAAATTCACCTCCATTCCCGAGTGAATCACTATGGGGAGTCGAAATTTCATTTTACGAATTTCACAAAAATTGTCATTGATCCATGATACTCATCACTTACCAAGCCACCAGTATGAATTTGGACGATGATCAAAAAGTCACCTTGTATTTAGTAGTTAAATAATTACTTCTTATTCTCATTCTTTATTGTACACAAAATATTTAATTACACACGTAAATATTAAAATTAGTGTACAGCAGCGAGCTTATCTCAACGAGGGATTTCTTACAGCAAACCGAAAGAAGATTAGGAATACATAAAAAGAAAACAGTAATCATATGTGTACAAAGTTAATACTTAATACTACCATATAATAAACTAAAACACACTATTTTAACTAATTTCAAAACCAATATACATACATATAAATAAATAATGAATAAAAATACATGTTATAATTACACCTATCAATTAAAATAAATATGAACACATGTATAAATAAATAAATAATTAATTTTAATATAAATAATAAAATTATATTAAAAAGCTCAATAACTTGTTGTATACTCTTTTAATTTATTTTTGAGTGAGGAGACAGTTACGCACCCTCGTACAGTATGTGGAAGACAATTCCATAACTGAACAGCTTGTACAGTGTAGTACAGTGGGTCTACCGCGTAATTCTCATTTTCATCAACATCAACTTGAGATTGAAATTTGACGTGCGTGCGACGACGCCCGCCTAACATGCCATCTCTTTTGCACGCGTTGAATTTTGCATGCATTTGCTTGAAGTTGATACAAATGAGAATTACGCGGTAGAGCCCCTGCTCCCAAAAGCTCCTGTATTATGGGGAGGTGTTTTAAGGAGCGAGGCAGTATGTGACCTAAGTTACTTAGTTCTACTGAACAGAAAGTGGAAGCGCTCATGCAGATACTCAGGTGCAATTACTTGTACAGATTTAGATCAATCTAATAAACGGTCTCTTAAGGCGATTACCTTCGCCAAATTAGCAGCTCGATATTTGTCGCTACGAATATCAATGGAAACGACATTGAAATAACGTTCATATCAGCGCGCAATGCAAAGTGGCTGTTACGACGCTCGCTGCGTCCTTGATAGGGCGAAATAGGAGAAAATTATACTTTTCACTTGGACGTGATTACTCGATTGAATAATCTTATGTTATGTTTATAGCTATCAAGTTTATCTATTTATCAAAGCATAGATGAATTCAATCGGCCAAGGCACTCAGGAGCAGTAGGGAATTTGAGGTCAAAAAACATCATTCAGTAAAAAAAAAAATCATGTAGAAGTTTTGGTGGTATGAAAAAGAAAAATGTTGCATATGTTGTCTAAGAGTTAATTATTCATAGAACATTTTTTTATTATTTTTGGTTTGGCCATAAACGAGGAGTAGGCTTTAGAAAGTACCCATTTGGCAATAGTAAGGCCCTTAAAGCGTTGACTTCATCGGCCAAAAGTGACTATAGCTATTATGGCTGATAAATGGTAGGATAACGATGTCAAGGATAAGAAATTATTTGAATGAAAAGTGTTTTGAATTGCCTACCGCGCCGCGCCTAGTATAGCGCTTTGCCCTCTGCGCCGAAGACAAGTGTGCGCACAGGTGGCCGCCCACCGCGGCGTACACATTATTCAACTACGTAATTGCTGGTTCAACTTTATTCACCCTTGTAACATTGAGGCTAATCTCTTAATAAAATTAAATTTTGCGATATGGCAATTATCTGTTGGCACACCCCGGCCAGGTGGGCAGATCAGATGACATAGCGAAGGTAGCCGGTTACAGATTGGCCTTTACCGTTATAGACTAGGAGCGTACAGTCGGTAGCCCTATGTATCGAGTAACAAGATGGAACCAATTTGTACTTCTGTAGAAAAATAAACTACATAAAAATAAATAGGGTTGGATGTTTATTTTTGTATATTTTTTTTCTACACAGCTAGGAATTAGTCGCATCTTGCTGAAAACGATGCTGAATCGAATTTTTCGATAAAAAATCAGGCTGACTCACGTTAGTACCAACTTAGGACGCGCAAACCTTATTTTATAAGCACCCATTGATACGCTTTATCAAACATAAGGCCCTACTTGTTACTTATGAGCGTGATTGTGATGGTTTGCTAAGTGTTCAAAATGCTCCATGTTGCGCCCAACCAACACTGTTTATTTTGATGAAGTTTTTTTTTCTACAAAACTACGAATTGGTCACATCTTGTAACTCGATAGAAGGGTTAACCACGGTTAGGGTTGCCAACCGTACTTTAAAATAAATTACCTTACGTTATTTTGGGTCCCTGTACTTTATAATTTTGAATACCAATAAATTACGTGAAAATACTTTATTTCAATCTTTACATAAAATTAGACGTAAACTGAAAACAAAAACAGAGCCGTAAAGAAGTCCAAGGGATAATGTATGACTTCCTTCATTGTGGATGATATTTTCATGTTGTGCGTTTGTGTTTATGCAAATAGCACAAAAAATACAGTTTCACAAAAGGATTTGAGGATGTTAGTATGTAGTCTGGGTCTGGCCTTCCTAGTTCCTACCGCCCGCAGCTACCGTGACATTTTTTTCAAAAAATCTTTGAACTCCCTTAAATAAAGAATACTTTTTTCTAAAGGACCGTACTTTTTATTTACCTTCCCTGAAATCAGATATACTTTATTTCTTACGATGGATATATTAGTGTGTAGTATATAGGATGGGATTTGGTCGGCCTCCTGGATTCATGCTGGGGGCTTGGTTGGTGATCATTAAACCTTGTTCCTGGTCCCTGGCCGGGTCTCCGGTGTGGGTTGTATAATAATACACCTTGTATAATAATATTTTACCTATCATTTTAATCGTATATGTACTGCTACATAAATTAAATATACCTTTAATTTAGTTCATGTACATTTATTATTTTATTACATATATTTTTATAAGATTAAATTTGACTTGTAAAAAGTGCATTATATATACCTACTTTGCAAAATAAACTATTTGAATTTGAATTTAATGTTAGAATAAAAACAGCTTGACTCTAAACAATATTTTAATGCTGTTTCTTGTACGCGAGAATACTTTTGTTTAAAGATTTTTTACCTATAGTCCGTGTTTTTATACTTGACTTGAGTGGTAAACAAAGCTCACTCCATCACATATCACGACATTCCGAAAGAATCACGCAACGTAGATTACCACAGTAAGTTACAGACACTAGTTTACACACTCACGCATTAATTACCACTGAAAAATGCTTTAAATTGTCATTTTATATAAAAATTTTAGGTAAAGTCGTACTTTTTCGGAATAATGTTTTAACACTTACAAAAAACACCTGCAGAAAAGCTACAACTTCTTGGTTGAAAAGCCTCAACTACAATGATACTGAAGAAATCCTCCAAACACAAAAATAAGATTAATAAATATGTTCATGCAAAAAAAAAAAAAAATTTTGTACACCAAAAACTCAACCATAATAACTGCATAAGAGTATAACACCTCCTTCCTTGTTTTCTTCACGAAAACTCAGTAATTATGTACATTATTGAACAGTAACTATGTAATCACTCACTCTCACCCATTATACACACAACCTCACACTCTCTAACACACACACCTCCCCTCTCACACCACACGCAAGCTTTTAATGTAAATCGAGTTCGTTCTATTAACTTTATTAACTTATCTAATACCCATATTTATTTTTAAATAATTAATTAATGTAATGAAGTGATAGGTAATATAATTTTTTCTTTTTTTTTCTTTCTCTCTATTCATGTAATTGAATTTAAATTGAATTTGAATTAATATTTTTATTACTATAGATTAGTTCGTTTAATTTTACCTTAGGATAAAGTAAAATAATTAATTGTACCTAATATGTAAGTAATTAATTATAGCATGTTCACCCAATTTATTAATTTTAACTAATGATTTTTTTTTGTTTCTAATTTATAATTTAATGTTTAGCATATTTAAATTTTTTTTTTAATATTATGTAGTTATGGAAGGACCTAGTCTCCATGTCACCAGGGAATCATAGTATGGAGGCTAGTGTCACAATTTATTATGTAAGTCATTTGTTGGTGTCAATAAATATATTTTTCATTTTTTTCATTTTTTCATCTCTAGTAAATACGTAAACAAAATCTATAACAAAATGGCAAACATATAAAGGAAACTGAGTCTCACATATATAATAAGTAGTAAGTGAGTAGATGTGTAATGGCGTTGTTGACCTCTGTGCAGGGTATTCGAGAAGGTGCGTCAGTACTTCGGTGCACAGTCGGAGTCCATCCCGATGTCGTTCGTGCTGGGGTTCTACGTGTCGCTGGTGGTGAAGCGTTGGTGGGAGCAGTACAAGCTACTACCCTGGCCCGACACGCTGGCGCTCTTCATTTCCGCGGGTATCCCCGGCGCGGTCAGTACACACACTTATATCCCTATTCCTGCTGGCGGCGTTGCGACTAGTGCCACAGTATACTGTGCTAGTGCTGACACTGCGGTACTCGCCTGTCACCAGCCATACTATGCATATTTCTCTGCAGATGCAAACGATTGTTATTTTATCAAAATGTCTTGCATTGCGGCTGTATCTAGACACCAATCGAGGAAACCAGGTTCCTCACGATATTTGAGATAAAAAAGTGCGCGTGTAGTACATTATTTAATTAAACCACAGATCTCTCACAGTACCTACTATCTTATATTATAGGACATCCTTTAATTTTGCGCCACAACAAGCTTTGCGAAATAATTATTTATTTGGTACTAGCTTCTCCCCGCGGCTTCGCTCGCTTGGCTGACAGGGAACAAATTATAACTTTTTTTTTCAGAAACAAACATAAGCACTCTCACTTCTTCTCAATTGAATATTCAAGCTGACAATATCCTAAACAAAGCTAGCGAGGCCGAAAAACTCGCATGTTCGGCTGGGAAAGCGCCCAGCTCGGCCTTCGGGCACGCGGGCGCGTTCTACGTCCCTGCATGCTCGTTTTTCGGCCTTGCTAGATACTCCCGGCTTCTGCGACGCTGCGCAGAACTTTATAAACTAAAGTCGCACAATTACTCACTTTGTGTAAAGTATTATGGTAGGTATGTGCCTTTCCCGCGACCGAACCCACCCGCGTTTATTCAACTCTGCCCCGTTTTCAGCTTAGATGTTATTTTAATTACAACCCCTTATAGCCTTGAATAGGGTCACTATGATGATAATAAAAAAAACGCATCCAAATTCGTGCAGTGGTTTCGGAGATGTGCGTGAACAAGCAGACAGATATACAGACAGGCTGAAAAGAATTCTAAAAATTGGTGATTTGTGTTATATTACTCTTCCTTAGTCACGCCCTTTCTACATATTTTTATTACTTTTCTTCAATGTACAGACACACCGGGCCTACTCTGTTATTATATGTATTGATAGGTAAGTAAGTACCGACATTATTTATGAATGCGATAACAATCGAAACATGCAAGAACCGTGTAGAGTGGAGTGTTTGTATCTTGAAGAGTAAAATTTAAACAAAAGAAGGAAGTTTCATCGCCAACAGCGAACGATCTTGTGGGAACATGATAATGTAAGTATACATACGTTGCCCTCTATATGTGTTGTGTACCTATGTGTTACTAGGTAAAGTAGAATAACAATTTGTTGACAAAGGTATCGATTCGGCATAACACGACTTAACTTATTTGACAGGACTAACCTTATCTTAAGCGTCCTGTCTTTTTGTTTCTTTATCGAAAAGACAAGGACAGAACGCTTAAATTAAGTTTAGTCCTGTCAAATAAGTTAAGATGTGCTTCACCGAATCGGTACCATTTCCGTAATTTTCGCTATCAAAATAATAGTAGATTATGCACTAAGGGAATAAAGCAGTGTCTTACGTCACGGGCGGCATATTGAACCCTGAGCGTAACGAGGGACTCTAGAGTTAACTCCTGGGCGTAGCGAGGGAGTTATATAGAGTCCTGAGTAAAGCGAGGGGTTCAAGCTGCCCAAGACAAAGACAGGCTTTAATCCAGAGGAGCATACTCTACTTTTTACACCTTCTGCGAGACAATAAAAAGCCAGAGCCCCAGAAAAATCGTTATATGCTTTTTCGTATGTGTGTTTTGATTTTTCCCTTAGAAGATTATTAATAATCTCTAAAGCGTCTGTTTTGATAAACTCTGGAGTAGAATCATTATCACTATCGCTCGACATTTTTTATCAACATTAATAATTCAATAAAATTCACTGACAATCACGGCACCAAACACCGTCTTTTGTTTCACATTCTTTGTTTGTAAACGCTTTTTTTCTTTTTGTTGAATTCTGCTTATGGTGGCCAGTTCGATTTTCGAACAAACCTCTTTACAATCCCATATGGGCATTTGTTTTCCACGAGTTTCCACACGAATTTGACGTTCCAAATTTAAATCACTTTAATCCCTAGGGATTTTCATATAACTTTATATCCCTTGAGATATAATGCGTTACTTTACGTTGAGGTTGCATGATATGTAATTGGCTTTCGTCCAAGGTAATTGGACATTGGTCGATTGGTCGAGCAGGTGGTATGAAAATAATATTTTAACCTTCCATTTACCCGGTGGTTTTTTAGTACGTTATTTACCTGGTCGAGTCCTGAGAACTCCCAATACTAAAAACGTAAATTTTGTGAAAATGAAACGACCGACGATACAAAAAATCAGTTTTATTTATTAATTATCTACTAGCAATCAACAGTCTTTTCTGAGCTTATAATCTAGACAATACGAAAATTTCGAAACAATAACAGTAGCTAACTTTTGACCTTAAATTTAAAAACATAACGAAGTAAATTACTGCTTTTTACCTTAATTTCTATGCAATCACAATATTAATGGCACAAATGCAATAAAATATCAGAATGCGTTCATATCTGTATATATAAAATTCAAAGTCCTGACTGACCGACTGACTGACTGACTGATTGATATATCAACGCACAGCCTAAGCCGCTGGTTCTAGAGACTTGAAATTTTGCATATATATAGTGTAAGCATCCACAAAGAAAGGATTTTTCAAAATTCACCCTCTAAAGGGGTGAAACGGGGTCCAAAGTTTGTATGGGGAAACAAGATTAGTTAGACTATTTTATTCGAGACTTCACACGAGTACTCCTATCCATAAATGAGTAAAAACGTGTTTCAGGTTTTTTCAAACGATTTTTAAAACGATACCCATGTTGATTTTCAGACTTTGTCACCCCATTTCCCCCTAAAATCAACATGGGTATCGTTTTAAATAGGTTTTCGGGGAGGTTTTCTTAAAGTTTCGTCGTTTTTCAAGTGCAGTGTCAGTGGCAACATCTTGTTGCTCATTGTTGTCATAATCTGTATATTACATAGGTACATAAAATTCAAAGTCCTGACTGACTGACTGATATATCAACGCAAAGCCTGAACAGTTGGTCCTAGATATTTGAAATTTTGCATATACCTTATATAGATGGCCTCTCAATCTTGACACCCATGAGTTTTTTGTAAATGAGTTTTTTGTAAATGAGTTTTTTGGAATGTATGTGCATACGTATAGTATTTTATTTTTATTTATTTATTTATAACACTTTTTGTACATTTACACAAATAACTTAAAGACAAAAAAACAATTAAACATGGTATAAAAGGGCGGCACTTATTGCTAATAGCAATATCTTCCAGGCAACCCTTGGTAGCTAACAGAAAGATGAACAAAATAACATGTGGAGGTGTTAATACTAATCAAAAAATAATAGGGAGATCAATATTAAAATATAAACCTAAATATCTAAGACGTAAACTTACATAATAACAATATATGAACATACTGAAATAAACGAATAAATACCTATAAAATATACACATGCATATATAAATAATAAATAAACCTACAAAAATTCAAATAATATTGGATATTTGAGTTCTAAGATGGGTACTCTGTTGAGAAAAATCGTTTCACTTTTAGTTCAAAGCGATTCCAGAGTCTTGTAGCGTGTACCGAAAATGAGTCACTGTAAAATCCTGTTCTGTTTTCTGGAATAGCTATCCTGTGACTGTTGTAGTTCACGCCCGCGTTCATAAATAAATGTTAAACATTCACGGAGGTAACTAGGAGCGGAGAGATTGTTTAATACACTATGGCCAGAGAATATAAAGTATTACTACGTAAAGAAGCGACACTCACCTCCCCGCGCGAATTTAACGTCCCCCGCGGTCCCCCGCAAGTTAGTGGAAATCTGGAGTCAGGCAGAGCTCGATTACCACTCGTTTGCTGCGCGCGTGTTTTGTTACAAAGTTTTATCACGATACTGATTTTTAATCAGTATGGTGCGTTATTGCAGTGTTTATGGATGCCTGGAAAACTTTTTTTCAAAAATTAGAATTGCGTGATCAAACCTTACAATTTCATTCAGTAACGCATTTGGAACAATAAAATCAGTATTTATAACTTTCCATGTTTTGACAAGTTTTCATTTATTTTCCAAAATTTATATTTGAGTAGTTGTTAATTATATGATGATCATTTATGCATACGAAACTATATAGGTACTTACTAAGCTTAGGCATACTATATATATATATATGTATATATTTACTTTTAAAGTAACGAAAAAGCAGCGGTAACTCAGGGGTAGAACGCTGGCCTCTTAATCTTGAGATTAAGGTTCGATTAAGGCTCACCACCCATCACGTTGGGACGTAATATTTGCAGGTGAAACGCGGGTTTACCGAGTGTGGGTGGACTGTGACTTGCATTTCAAAGTTCACACTCGGAACACATCCGACACCCCCCGGGGCATTCAGGTCGTAACGATTTATATACATATATAAGGTTAAATAACATTATTTGGCGAAACTCAAAACAAAGGTAGTACTAGTCTATATGGACAACTGTTTGCATGGGAGCTAAGCGAAATTCTTAACTTTTTTTCACTTCCTCCTATACAAATTGCTCCGATCAGCTGACTCGTCCAGTATGGAAAGGTGAAAACGAATTTTAAGAATTTTTCACTATCCTATTAAAAAAAGTTATTCATACGGACATGTTCTACATATGATTCAAATTTCGCCAACTAATTGAATTTAACCTTGTATATATATATATATATATATATACATATATTTTTTTAATACTGATTAATCCACGGGGAACCAGAAATTGGACTACGCTAAAATTTAGGAAGAGAATCACATAAGTTGCTGACTTATATTGTGTCCCTCTCGGGCGACGACGCTCACACGATTGCTGCCAGCCCTAGACTAGCTCACGCACACACACAAGCGTGTGCGGACAAGCCAGATGCGCGCGTGAGAGTGTAGGTAAATAACTTGAGCCTTGACTATGAAGTGACGGGGGTGTGCTATGGCGGAGAGAAAGAATGTGAGCATTTCTGCGAAAACGAATGGGGAGCCAATTTAACTGGGAACGGAACTGTGTGACATGATCGTATTTACGAAGAGAAAAAATGAATCGAATACATACATTTTGAAGTCGTTCAAGTTTATTGAGAAGCTCCTCAGTGAGTTCCTAGAAACAAGAGTCTGCGTAATCTAGAATGCGGAGAAGAAAAGACTGTGTTAGCATAATTTTGGTTTTGATTGGCAGAAAGCTCTGTATGCGTTTTAATGCGTGAAACGTACCGTACGTTTTTCTGCTTAGAGATTCCACGTGTGGAGCCCAAGACAGCGTTCTATCAAACGTTACTCCCAAGTTTATCACTAAGTCTGTGTAGCAGGTTACTGAAGTATTAAATGTAAGCCATGGAATTTTGTTTATGTCAATTTTGGACAGCAAATGTGAACTACCTCTAATAATAGCCTGTGACTTACCGGGGTTCACAAGCAAGCCAAAAGCCTTGACCCATACCGACATTGTACTTACTCGTAAATCCTTATTCAGAGCACAAATTGCTTCATTAATGCTCTCTACAGGAGCATCAACAAAGAGTTGCAGGTCATCAGCGTAAAAGTGGTAGCGAGAAGATAATTGTTTGGCAAGGATAAATATAGAAAAGAGTAATGGAGACAAGACACCACCTTGCGGAACACCTGTTGTTAATTGACACCAGTCCGAACAACAGTTATTAGCCTTGACACACTGCTGGTGACCGTGAAGATATGATTGAAACCAAGAGATGAGAAATGTTAAGTGTGGGTAACGCCCCGAGCAAAAGGTCAAAGTCAACTGAGTTGAAGACTTTGCTGAAATCAAGCAAGGTAAGAACTGTGAGATGCTGCTTGTCCATATTAAAACGGATATCATCAGTGACTTTGACAAGGGCGGTTACAGTGGTGTGACCGGGACGAAAACCAGAAGTTTTGAAGTTTGTACCGGGTTAACCAAATTGTTATGGGACAGATATTCACTTAACTGAGTGTGGACAATTTTCTCAAGGACTCTGGATAAGAAAAGAAGTATTGAAATTGGGTGATAATTTTTATAGGAAGTAGGATTACTGATCCCTAAGATCTACCTAATAGTGGGATAACGAAAGCTTGTTTCCACGAAGAAGGAAATGTGTTGCTGGCCATAGAGTCGTTAAAAAGTTGTGTGAGAGGAGGCAGCAATACATCGAGGATAGGCAGCAGTACCCAAGCCTATGCTATCGCTACCAACAGCTTTTGAGGAAATAGAGAGGATACACTTCTTAACATTTTCAGCCGTGATTTTATTAAAAGTAAAAGGTTCATGCTCGAGAGTAGGCAAATTGTTAAGATAATTTAGGGAATTAATTTTGATCGACTGGTCAACTACCGTCGGAGGTGTTGTAAAGAAATTGTTGAGACCATTTAGATCTACGTTAGCTGGAGAATAAGTAGAGGTTTTGCCTACACAAAGAGTCTTAAGAAACTGCCATATATTGTTTCGATATATGGCAGTTTCTTAAGACTCTTTGTGTAGGCAAAACATTTACATTTATCTATAGAGGAGTGAATGTGGCGCCTTTGTGCATCCCTACACACTCTGTCGCATTTGTTCCTGTTCTCTTAAAATTAGTTGAAGTTTTCTTCTGTCGGATTAGGTTGATATTTTGTACTGGCATGGTCACGTAAAGCTTGCAGTCTTTTAATTTTTGGTGTAAGCCAAGGAGCCGTGAGACGTTTCACTGTGACTGGTCTGACAGGAGCGTGCTTATCATATAGTTCAGTAATAATTTTGTTAAGTATTTATAACCTTTTAGTAGTATTATTTGTTCTTGCTTACCATTTGCTGAGCGGTGAAGGAAAACATCGTAATGCATGCCCTAAAAAGCGCGTATTTGTACCCGGAGTACGGTGATAGGGCTCACCACCCATCACGTTGGGACGTGTTGGGACGTGCGGGTGTACCGAGTATGGACGGTGACTTGCATTTCACAGTTCACACTCGGAACACTTCTGACAGCCCCTCAGGGATTCATGTCAGCGCCGGCGGAGATGCGGGCTAAAGGCTAGACGCGATAATACTCGGTGCTGTGGTGTCATTTCACCTTTTCAGCGCTCCATACTCTACCTATATCTAACTAGTATACAACGAACTGATCAGCTAAGTATTTTTATAGAAATCCATAAACAGTCGTTAGTTAATTCGTAGTGACCACGGATTTAGTAGTGACTATATCTTCACATCAGTGAATAAGTAAGTAGGGTGTCGCGATCGTAACACTTGTTATTATATACAATACAGGGTTACGAGCAACGAACTAAAATTTCATGGAAAGCTATCTCAGTTCATCCCTTCCTAGGATTATGGCCCTATGACACGGAGATTGTGTGTGATTTTAAAGTATATTACACGCATTTGGCTCACTACGATAATCGCAATATGATTGGTTAGTGATTATCACGCTATTCCGATTCCAGCCAATCATAGACTTGTGTCGGACCGAAAAGAATGGACCTAGTTGTAGTCTTTATGTTATTGTATTAAAGACGAAAATGTAAAAAGCACTATACGTGGAAATGTGTCAATCGTTTATAAGATTATTTAGTTTTTTGAGTTTTTGGTTTTAAATTAATGAAAATTTCGAATACTTACGCATAATACTGATGCCATGACTCTTGCAGTGTTTGCTCAAGTTGCTTATACACCATTACACGGTGCGACCCGGCATTTTGTTATAATTTTGTTGTGCTCACTAGTGCGGACGGCGCACCGCGCAGCGCAAGACTGATCAACGTAATACACATAAATATACGCCTTGCCCACCTGGGCACATAAATGGTAGCGTCAATTTAAAGCGAGTTTATGCTTCCATAAAATTTTATTTTGTTGGTTACGGGTAATTCGACCTATTTCCTTTAGGGGTCAAACTAGAAGTAATAATAAGTAATGAAAAAGTAGAAACAATAAAATATTTTTGGATATTTTCGATATATTTTGGCCTCATTGAAAAGGTCGTCATCACATCTTAAGAATTATTATGGTATCTATGCCACTTATGGTAATAGTAAGTACATCACTGTTGAGACCAGCAAGTGAGCCCTCCTGGACCAGTAAGTTAAGAGGTCCGAGCCCGCAGGGCGAGGACTTCGATATATACGAGTCCAAGATAGCTAATTATGGTCGAAGCATATTACGTATATGTAGTGCTTTTCTCAAAAATAAAACGAGACATTTTGTAGTAGGTATAAAGTGTTAAATAAAATAAAATATCTTATTAGGCAATAGTCACGTTACTCATATTGGGGCAAAATTCCGTGAAGGAGTACGAGAAAGCCCTATTGAAATTTACCTCGAAATATTAAGTACAAAAAATGATTCGCTCAAGTCGAGCACTTTGAACCGATAGAGCGTCGGAAACGAAAATCACGAAACCCGTGAACGTGACATCGACTTGCAAAAATACTTAATATGACTTTGTACTAAACTTATACGTCTCAAAATAGCAATGATATCATCCTGATTACATGTCAAGTTGAAACGTATAAGTTTTAATTCTATAGTGTTTTTAGTATTCGATTACTTACATATTAAAAAAACGCAATCTAAAACACTTGCGCCCACTTTGAACATACATATTTCACCTATTTTCGCTTTTTTTTCCACATAAGTCACATTAAAAATCTCATTAAAGATCATTTATAAGAAAATAATTTGCAACGCACAAATACGACTTAAACCACGTCAAAATGTCAAAAAACACGAAATATTCAACTTAAAGGCAAACCTTGGGCAAAAAACCGTCCGCCATGTTTGCACTTCCAAAGAAACTATTTTAGTTTTCATTCAACGTACATTTTTTCAAACTCGTTCGTGTCAAAAGGCTGCTTTCAGTTTGTTCGTCGGACGACGACGCCCGCCTAATCCTGAAAGCAGGATAGCATATAATTAAATTTAAAAGTTCAATGGTTTTAAATATTGAAAATCAACAATATTAATTTATTATTTATCATCTATTTTCGTTATTATTATTGCAATTATATTATTATATATAATATATATTATTTGATACCCATATTGTATTTTTAGAATAATATTTTTTATTTTTCTCACTTTTGTTTTGGAAATATTTTGAATAATTTCAAATTTTTTATATATTTTTTTACACCGTGATATGTAGGCAAATTAATGCTATTTTTGTGCCAAATTTCATGTCTTTATTTTGAACGGTGCTAAATAAGCTATGACATACGGACGGACGGATGGACGGACGGACGGACAACGGAGTCTCACCATAAAGATTCCTTTTGCACCTTTTAGGTACGGAACCCTAAAAATAGTCACGGATAGTTTTAAACAACAAACATGGTATGTAATGGATTTCATACCAATTTACTGGAGACTTGAAATAGCTATCCAGGATGAAGTACTTCCTGGCTTGAATTATAAAATTACAATATATTTTTGAGAAAAGAACCTAATTTCCTAATTATAAAAGTACCTAATTATCAACAATGTAAATAGGATAAGGGCTTTGTTATACCGGCAATTTAATTTATTTAATTTAATTCTTTACTACAATAAGGTAATCGCAACATCAAAAGCAGTTTTATTCGATGTTATAATATATTATAACATTATAACATCGCGATTTTGTGCTGCGATTGGCCCAATTTATTATAGAGCCAATCAACAACAGCGACGAGAAATAAGCCCCGACCTTATTTTTCGTGAGATTGTTGATTGACAATAATGTAAATAATGTCACGCAAAGACGATATTTTTGATGATCGTAGATAAAGTATTGTGTGAAACTGAACATAATTAGACATTCGGACATTCGTGCACGATAATTTCATAAACAAAATGTCTCACATAAATAAAATGCAAGTTTACTTTAAAAAAGTCCCATTAATTTAATCTGTAAATCATAAGTTAATAAAAAACTACCGTGTATTTTTTAAGGACATTGAAACGTACAAATGTGTACATGTTACATGTTACAATGTATGTACATGTTACATGTATGTACATGTTACAATGTATGTACATGTTACATGGATGTACATGTTACAATGTATGTACATGATACATGTATGTACATGTTACAATGTATGTACATGATACATGTATGTACATGTTACAATGTATGTACATGTTACAATGTATGTACATGTTACAATGTATGTACATGTTACAATGTATGTACTTGATACATGTATGTACATGATACATGTATGTACATGTTACAATGTATGTACATGTTACAATGTATGTACATGTTACAATGTATGTACATGTTACAATGTATGTACTTGATACATGTATGTACATGATACATGTATGTACCTACATGTTACAATGTATGTACATGTTACAATGTATGTACATGTTACAATGTATGTACATGATACATGTATGTACATGTTACAATGTATGTACATGATACATGTATGTACATGTTACAATGTATGTACATGATACATGTATGTACATGTTACAATGTATGTACATGATACATGTATGTACATGTTACAATGTATGTACATGTTACAATGTATGTACTTGATACATGTATGTACATGTTACAATGTATGTACATGATACATGTATGTACATGTTACAATGTATGTACATGATACATGTATGTACATGTTACAATGTATGTACATGATACATGTATGTACATGTTACAATGTATGTACATGATACATGTATGTACATGTTACAATGTATGTACATGATACATGTATGTACATGTTACAATGTATGTACATGATACATGTATGTACATGTTACAATGTATGTACATGTTACAATGTATGTACTTGATACATGTATGTACATGTTACAATGTATGTACATGATACATGTATGTACATGTTACAATGTATGTACATGATACATGTATGTACATGTTACAATGTATGTACATGATACATGTATGTACATGTTACAATGTATGTACATGATACATGTATGTACATGTTACAATGTATGTACATGATACATGTATGTACATGTTACAATGTATGTACATGATACATGTATGTACATGTTACAATGTATGTACATGATACATGTATGTACATGTTACAATGTATGTACATGATACATGTATGTACATGTTACAATGTATGTACAAATTAATATTGCTGTTTAGTCAAGTTGTTGTTATTTACTACGTGGATGCACTGTTTCATAGGTACATAACTGATAACTGTTATTTAATTGTGTTGTTTTGTAATTTAACTAGATGATTATTTGTTTCCAACCGACGATGTGGATGGGTGCCGGAAAAACTGGGTGTTAAATCCCGCATGGATGATTTTATTGATTTAAGTTTTGCGACAAAAGTAAACAATGCTGCTAAAAAACTAATATTACAAGCTGGTGCTAAGTTTGTGTTTAATGTTTAAAGAATCTACCACCTCTGTACATGTATGCAAAGTCCTTTTTTGTTAAGTTTTGTAATACAGTTTTCAAATAACTTGAGAAGTTAACTTGTATTGCGTCATCTTTTATTATGCCATATTGTGATTTTGATGTGATTTTCTCGCTTTGCGATTGACGCTCGCTATTCAAAGCTGTACAGAAACGTGCCAGGATCGTAACAAATAAGGATCTGAGGTTTTTGCCCATCTAATCAATAGAAACAGGTATATATGTATAGATATAATATGTATATTCTATGTTTATTGTGGTTTTAAGGTAGGTATTTATATTCTCAAGGCGACTGTTCTTGTGCAAATGTTAGATGCGACATTTTTGAATGTCGAATACGTTGCATCTTGTCGATTTGGGAAATTGAAACTGTGCATACATGTACCTTGATCTTTAATCTAAAGTTGTATCTCCAGCGTTCTTTCTTATTTATCATTTTTATAACTATAGTACGCTTTACGACTGTCTACAAAAGCATGAAAAAACACTTCTTTTTCACATACACTTCGTCAAATACGGAATAAAATGCAGAAGTAATCACATAAGCAGATATAATGGTATAAAAAAATGAACAGCCACCTAAATGTTTTTTCTTTCATTTATTTATTTAAATTTATTATTTTTATTTTTATATAATTTGTCAATTATTTATTGGAATAATTCAAAATTACAATTTAAATTCCAATATGTAAGATGAAATAAGGAGACATAAGCAGATATGGTTTATAAAAATGAACAGCCACCTAAATGTTTTTTCTTTAATTTATTTATTTAAATTTATTATTTTCATATAATTTGTCAATTATTTATTGGAATAATTCAAAATTTTTATTTTTCAATTTTTACAAAATCTTAAATATTATAATACAACTTAAAAATTTTAAACTTAAAAAATAACTAAAACTACTATAACATTAAAATGCCTAAAAAATAAATCTAATTAAGAAAAATGTACAATAATAATAATAATAATAGTACCAAACTTACCTGACATTTTATTCATAAACTGAAAATTTGGTCTAAATCGCTGCCCTGCGGGAGGGTCCCCAAGATACTGGCGACATTACCTCGTTGTATTGCCAGGCTTAGCCTTTGGCCGAGGTACGCGCCAGCCCTAGGGTCCCTTGACGTGTCGATAAGGCGCAGCGAGATTTCTTTGAAAATTCGTTGCGCCTCCGGGCCCCACGGGCCCAAGGTCTCGACCCCAAACGGCGCAAATATATAATTGTTTCCGAGGAAAGCATACCTGCGCCGCTTGTTGTCCTCAGCGCTGTCCGCTGCCGCACCAGCAGCCCTACTGGTTCGGATTACGTGGGAAGCCGCTAGTGTGTCCACGCATGTAGCATCCCACACCAGCGGCTTACCATTCTTCCAAGCAACCAGAGTCATACCATCAGGTCTCCTGCCGTCGTCACGTGACATTCCAGACGGTTCAGGTACCGCTGGCACGTTGACGGTGGCAAGAGCTCTTCTGATGATATCATTAAGGGCTGCATGTCGCGAAAAACGGCCAGCACTGCGTTGGCACGAGAGCCCGTGGTGCCCAAACTGATCGACATCCGCTCCGCAAGGGCAGCGATGAGGCTGTGTCAAATAAGTCCCTAGTCGCAAACCGATGGCCGTGGAAAAGGATAAATTGTCCAGCAGAGTCCCAAGGTTGGGTGATGGGAGAGCCTGCAGCCAGTAGCCCGACTCTCGCTCTGCCACAGCAAGAAGTCGGGCACGATCCCTGTCACTGGTGCTCGAATCAAGTAGCTCTTTTTGTCGCAGTTGGCAAAGGGGCTCATCCCATTGTCTTTGAATTGCCAAATTCTCTGGAAGGTCCTCGCCTGGGCAGGTAATCAACCACGCCTGTTTGGCTTCGCCACAGCACGAGACCTCAATTTCACCCAAGGAAGGATGAATAAGTTTCTTACACAAGGTCTCTGTGCTGTGGCAGGAAGACAAAAATGCAGGTAGAGCCACATCCGAAACGTTTCTGATACCTAAACCTCCAAAACGAATGGGAAGTGAGGCTTGGAGCCAATTTCGGTGAGATATAGGCAAGTTCAGGATCTGGGTCAAAGTCGATTGCACCATGGAATCGATGCTTAAGAGGAGTGTTTTTAGTTTAAACATTGGGGTACTTCTGAGAGCGTATGTGAAACTAGGTACAAACAAACAAAATCGAATTATTTGGAAAGCCATATGGGCACTGATTTTAGAGAGGTGAGGAATTGTTTCAAAAAAGATTGCTTTTTCGTCATCTAAATATTGTGGCATCGCGTCTTCTAGGACTGGCACTCCTAAAAGGCGAAGTGAAAATTTATCAATAATTGAAACGTTTGGGGCCAAAGAATTAAATTTGTTAATAATTGTGGTTCTTCCAGAGTCACATACCTTTTCAGAGATAAATAGCTCACATTTGGCGCTATTCAAAGCCAAACCAATACTTTTAAACTCCTCCTTTATAACCCCGAGATCATGCAGGACGGTATCCGAGTCACCCCCCAGAGTTCCATCATCTAGGTACCAGATGTTTAGTTTAGATTTCAATGATGTTATAATCTTATGTATGGCGAGGCTAAAAATGGCTGGCCCTAGTGGATCCCCTTGTTGGCAACCTGCTGCGGATAATAAAAGGTGGTTCTTGTAAAATAGTTTAGTTGGATTGCTGTAACATTGCCACACAAAGGGAAATATTTCAGGGATGATTTCCTTCACTTCCGACAATAAAGCGCCTCTATCAACGGAATTAAACGCATTTTTAATATCGACTTTAAGGACCACCTCACCCCCATCACCTTCTATATACGTACGCAAAGCGTGGACTGCAGCTTCACATCCTCCTCTTGAACCGAAACCCAGTTGTATTGGTTGCAAATAATCAGTGAGTTTTGGGAGGATGTGACGACAGCATATCTTTGATACAAGACGACGGAGTGTTGCGCCAACAGCTATCGGTCTAATACCGCCATCTTTTTTAATTAAAGCACATAGCTTTGCCCCGTACAACAAGGATGGTATCTGAGGATGAACCTTCCCAGCAAGCATAAGATTAACAAGGGCCGTGATGTTACTCAGAAGTTTATTACCAGCTTCACCGGTCGTACTACTCAGCAAATCTTTTAAGTGCTGCGGGCTAAGGCCGTCGAGGCCGCCGGTAGATCCATTCCGGAAGGACATCACGGCTGCTAGGACATCCTTACCTAGCACCTGAATAGTGGGGTCATCGGGTTGTGGAGCTTGAGGAAGGGAAAGTGAATCCGGAGGGAATGGGTGTTTTTCTTGGAGAGCAAGCAGGGTATCCGGTGTGTCAGGAGCGACACCATCGCTAGAAAACAAAAGTTTCGCAGCTCCCCTAAGATCTCCATCGCTTATTTTATTCTCCACTTGTTTATACTTATTGCTTTGGTGGTATTTAAAAAAATTATTGTTATTATTGTTTTGTAATGTAGCTGGAGTCTTACAATTGTTTTTAATGCCTTGTGTAAGGGAGCTGCGCTTTCTATCTCTCTCGTCGACATATAAAGTCTCAAATGAGAATCTGAACAGCGACTCCCAAGCATGTTCTGTGTTATCCTTCACAACATTGCTTATCAGCTCTGACAACCTTTCTGCGACGCTGATACGAGCACCACGCGGAATTCGCTTCACAATGGGACGACATTCTTTTAATTTTACTAAAGTCTCGTGAAACGGTTCAGTTTGTTGATCTCCAGTCGCTAAATCAACCAAAAGAGAATCAGTTAGTTGGGATAGTTGTTTTTTTGTGTGCTGTCTTGTAATATGTATTCTTAGTCCCTTCTGCCCTCTATATAAGCGTGATGGCTGGGAACACAGTGAACATTCAAGCAGATCGTTTTGCGATGACTTATCATTCTGGACTTCGGCTCCCCTCCTTTGACTTGCGACGTGAGATGGACCAGCGGTCTGCGACATTCATAATATTTACCTGTTGATAACCTACTGTAACAAATTTGTGTTTGAATCTTAAATATAAATGTAAATTACTTAATCATAATATGCATTAAAAAGTAAAAATAAATAACAAAGGAATTTCACACATTTACAACATTAAAGTCGTTTGTTCACATGCACGAGAATTAAAATCAAAAGGCCAGCTTATAAGGCATCAAGAAAAGCAGCAATCTTCAAAATCATATCTTCTTGATAAAATCTTATGTGTATTTCTCAGCCGCGAGGTGTTTGTAAGGCTTTTAGAATCTGCTGGCACTAGATTTATTACCTTTATTCTGCTTTTTTGTGATTCATGTATATTTTTCTTGCCGTCACTGCCACGTGGGTTTGGTGGTGGAGGTGGAGGTAATAATTTAGTGGAGGGAATGGAAAATAGAACACTGTACTTCCTGAAGATGTTTTACTTTAGATTTCGACGTTAATTCCACGATTTTTGATAAATTTTCAGTTCAGAATAAAAATTTAAATTCAAAATTACAATTTAAATTCCAATATGTAAGATGAAATAAGGAGCCGAGCGAAGCGGAGCGGAGCGAGGCTCTGGTCTCTAGTTTTAACAGAATTCATGAGATCTACGATAAAAATAGCTGACAGTAGTTTTCAGAATTTCATTCCACAGTTTTCGTATATTTATTATTACAGAAGTTTTCGGTACATAAGTATTTAAAGCAGTAACATTCATTAATTGAACATCCTCATTTTTAGGGTTCCGTAATACCTAAAACGTACAAAAGGAACCTTATGGTGAGACTCCGTTGTCCGTCCGTCCGTATGTCACAGCCTCATAACTTTAACACCGTTAAAGATAAGTACATGAAATTTGACACAAAAATAGCATTAATTTGTCCACATTATAACGGTGTAAAAAAATGAAAAATTTGAAATTGTTCAAAATATTTCCAAAACAAAAGTAAGAAAAATAAAAAAAATATTAGCCTAAAAATACAATATGGGTATCAAATTGTAGATACCTATTAAAAATTTGATTGTAAAAATATACTCTTTTACTATATTGCACTGGTTTCGTGAAATCTTTAAAAAACCCTAAAAATATGTATGTCCCCCCCTTATCTCCGAAACTGGTAGACCGATAAATGTAAAAAGGCACTGGTTTCGAGAAGTCTTTAAAAGACCCCAAAAATACGTAAAAAACTGGTGGACCAAAAAATATGAAAAAAATCAAGGTAATATGTGTTTACGTAAAGATTACAGGTAAAATAAAGCGGTTGAGAAATTCACGAAAAAAAAATTACAAAATTAAATTTATCATCCACAATACGGACCCTAGGTACGCGAGTCTGATTCGCACTTGGGCGGTTTTTAATTTAGTTATCGGAGCTTTTATTACTACCCTTTTATATGCAGCAACGGACAACGTTCATTCAACATCCAACGGACTGGTACAATGTGGACAGCAGTTGTATGCATGTTGTGAGTGACAACAGTAACAAGAGCCAGCCACTAGCCTCCAGAGGGCCTATTGTGTATCTTTAGTTGCCAACTGGACTGGGTGCCTATCATCAAAAACATAGATATACTATCGAATTCCGATTGTCTAAGGATATGTTCGTACTAGAAGTGACGAAATAGTTCGTAAATATTTCAATACCCACTAAAGGCAATTTTGAAAGTTTAATTTTTATGTATGTTTTTGATGATACGCACCCAGTCCAGTTGGCAACTAAAGATACATAATAGGCCCGCTGGTTGCGCTCAACCAACCCTGTTTATTTTAATGTAGGTTTGTTCTTCTACAACATCTACGAATTGGTCATATATTGTTACTCGATACGCCCGTAGTCTATGTCCGAATCCAGTGAGCGAAAATCGATGTTATCCGCACCAGTAACATGCATCGTGTGAACCGGGCAGCTAAGCAGGAAATTGAGTAATATTCGCATAACACTTATTTGCGTGATCGCTTCGATGCGATTACGATGGACATTTCGTCGATCGCGATCACGAGTTGCAGATTGATTGGGGGGGGGGGGTAATATTCTGTACACGTTATACCAATAGTAACTAACCATAGGTCTGATAGTGGTAGGTGGTAGAACTGATGCCGGGCTCGACTGTGCAGGTACCACCATCTTACTCGCAAATCCCCCCGAAGTTATTCGGAGGAGAGTAAGAGGACATCTCTCAAACAGGCACAACCAGGTGGCCCACCTGGGACCAAATGATGGCGGTATTTATCTCCTTCTCCATCCCCAATTGCCAGTCCTTATATCAAACATACTGGTGACGGACAACAGCGTCACTGGTACGAGGGTTTCGGCGCCGCGCTCACCAATCTGTCTGCCCAGCGTGTATGAGTATGGGCATTACTTCCAGAAGGACCGCCAAGAGTGGCTAAATCTTGGAAAGGCCTATGTCCGGCAGTAGATGAAGACAGGCTGGGATAAGTCTGATTTGAGATGAAATTACCTAATACGATAGAATCGATAGAAGTACGATAGAATCTTGTAAGGGATCACGTCTCTCAGTGTTGGAGAATCATCCAAATCCATTAATCGTAACCTGGGTTCCGTAATTTTTTATTTATATGACTAATCTAATTGCACTGGACTGTTCAATTAGAACAGGGGTGTCAAAACTTTTACCATATGCGCCTCCCCCAATATATATGTATAAAATCGTAAAATGACGTGACTGTTGATATATCAACGCAGAGCCCAAACCGCTGCTGGACCTACAGACGTGAAATTTTGCAAATAGATACCTTATGCATATGCAGTGTAGGCAAGCAATAAGGAAGGATTTTTGGAAATTACATTCCTAAGGGGGTAAAATAGGGGATGAAAGTTTGTATGAAAGTCTCATTTTATTTTACACAAAAACATGAAAAAAAAACATTGAAAATATTTTACAGTGTACGAAAGTGGCACTTATTGCTAATAGCAATATCTTCCAGGCAAACTTTGGGTGACAAAGAAAATATAGAAAAATAAAGAAAGGAGCGTGTATTGTCACGAAATCAAACAAGAGTAAACTACATAGACTTATATAAAGGGATTCCTTACGCTATAATAAACTAATACATAAATAAACATACACAAAAATAATATAATATATAAATTTACACAAATCAATAATAAAAAAGATAATTGTGGATGTAATGTTAATCAAAAGAATAAATTATAAATGAGTTAGGGGTATAGTTCACTATAGTAGTGAGGTTTTAGTTTAGTTTTAAAGGTATTCAGAGTACGACAGTTTTGAACGGATACAGGTAGACAATTCCATTGTCGAGCAGCGTGCACTGAAAAAGAGTCAGAATAAAAACCAGTTTTATGTGAAGGTATTCATACATTTTTCTGGTTGACAGGGCGTTGCAATCTGCCTCGATAAGAAAAGAAACTAAAACGTTTCCGTAGATAAATGGGTGAAGAAGCATTGTTAAGAACAGTAAAGAGAAGATAAAGGACATGAGTATTTCTACGAAAACAAATCGGGAGCCATTTTAGTTGTGTGCAAAATTCAGACACATGGTCATATTTGCGAAGGCCGAAGATGAAATGTATGCACAAGTTTTGAAGGCGCTCTAGCTTGTTTAAAAGCTCTTCAGTTAGGTCCAGAAAGCAAGAATCAGCATAATCAATTATTGGAAGAAGGATTGTGGTAACATAATTTTGGTTTGAATGGGCAGGAAGTTTTGCAAACGTCTGAGTGAGTGGACCGTTCCAAACATCTTCCTACTAAGGGATTCAATATGAGGAGCCTATGACAGAGTTTTATCGAATATAGCACCCAAATTTTTAATTGTGGCAGAGAACGGAATGACGGTTTTATCAAATATGATATTGTTTGTATCACTAATATTGACCTTAGCAAGAATTCTTGCACTCCTGATGACTATATATACTTTATATTCTCTGACTATAGCTTGAGATTTACTAGGATTGACAAGTAGTCCAAAAGCCTTTGCCCACTCGGATATTATTAAAAGATCTCCGTTCATTGCGTGAATAGCCTCGTTTAATGATTCAACAGGCGTACCAGTATACATTTGCAAATCATCAGCCTAGAAGTGGTAGAGAGAAGATAGTTGTTTGAAGAGAATGTTTATAAAAATTGAAAATAACAGAGGAGATAAGACGCCACCTTGCGGAACGCCAGCTCTCAGAGCGCCAGTTTGAACTGGCATCACTGACCCTTATGCACTGTTGGCGACCGCGAAGGTAAGATTCAAACCAGGGAATAACAACTGGAGAAATCTTAAGAGTGCGTAACGCCCTTAGAAGAAGATCAAAGTCAACTGAGTTGAATGTATTACTAAAGTCCAGCAATGTAAGAATTGTTAGATTTTGATTTTCCATATTGAGACGGATATCATCAGTGACTTACGGTAAAACGGTATTTGTTTTTTCAGATAAATGAATGACCTAGATCTGGAAAGGTGCAACGGTTGCGGAAATGTATTGGCTCCGAAATTAAGCTATTGCGAGGTTAGCGTCATTGAGACACAACGTGCGAAACGTTTACAATTATACAATAGTTTACAATATATATTATGATTTTATAAGTGACTACAAAGGTTTTGTAGCATAATATGTTAGATTTATTACGACGTTTTTGTTTCGTTTTTAAATTAATAGATTAGAAGTTATTTTAGTTTGTATGTGTTATAGATAGTGTCTGCTTTCGAATTAGTGAAAAACATTGTTTATAATGAAATACTGTAAAGGACGGTATCTACCTGAACTTTTGTCAAATATCACAGTAGTGGCTGGCAATAGCCATTAACAAAGCTCTATATATCTAATAAATGAATATCTAGAAAAAAAAGAAATACTTTACGCGGACGAATTCGCGGGCAAATGCCAGTTAGTATATATTTATAAATTATAAAAGCTTATTCTATACAATAAAAGTATTTATTACGAGCTTGCAATAAAATTATATTACAATCAGTGAGACTTGGCTTTCAAATACTAGCACTATCCTACATGATTTATTATTGTTTGTTTTATTTACAAATCAACTAAAATCTATGTAAATGTACGTAATTCTATCTACTGAAACGATCACTTGAACTTTCACGTTTACTACTACATAGTTAGTTGAGTGCATGATGTAACGATCGTTGCGCGTGTACGTTGCAGGACGAGACCGGTAGGCTAATGCGGCGCAACATCGTGCGTTACATGATCCTGGCGTACGTGATCACTCTGCAGCGTGTCTCACTGCGCGTCAAGCGGCGGTTCCCTTCGTGGCAACACGTCGTCGACTCAGGTATATTATTGACAACACTAGTGAGTTCAGTACTTACTGGTTTATTCTAACGTATTACTTATATTATCTTTAATTAAAAGCACTTGTACAGTAGTTTTTACTATTTATATGTTTTTCTCCTAACCGGTTTCGGATTTTACACCATTTTTCAAAGGAAGACGTTGAGAATTTAAGAGTACATTAATATTTAAATACGTTTTAGGTACGAAACAGGTTGGGAGAAAAACAAATAAATAGTGAAACTGTTGTACAAGTGCTTTTAATTCAAGATGTGTTTCAGTTTCACCAAGTGCCGGTAATCGCAAGTATAAATTTTGTAATAAATTATATTATCTGTGTTCTAACTAAGAAATAATATTTTGTCACATACTCGTATAACATCACCGTAGTTCCGGCAATAATTTATTTAATTAGACCTTATAGTGTAATAGTTCGACCGGCTATAATGATGTGCAATATGCAATGCGACGTATTTATTGTAGAATATACCTACAGATAAATCATTTTTCTCATAGGTTAATAATTTAACTACTCGTTTTACTTTAATCCCCTTTAAATTAAAAATACGAATAAATATAATTGTAGCTATATTAGCATTTTATTTATAGTTGTAAGCATAAGATAATAATAACAAAATTAAACTTTATATATTTTTTTAAATATTTCGACCTCTTCAATGAGACGATCAGTCGAATGATTTAATTTAAATTAAAAATAAAATTTATAACATTCCGAAACCCCGCGTTGCGTACATGCATAATAATATGTTACATTAATATGTACTTAATTAATCAGCAGCAAACGAATAAAACGCAATAAATCAGAATCTCAAAAATAAATTAAAATAGAGTAACTAAGTGTTCTGTGATTCGCAGACATGCCACGTATCAGGCAGGCTCTATGAACACCCGAGTGGTGCCACCTCCTACAGGACAACCCTCGCAAATGGTAAGATTTAGCTGGAGGCTACACAATATTATAATGGCCTTCCAAAACATAAATATTATTAAATATGGGTTCAAACATAGGAATTGTTGTTTAAGTAACAATAACAAAAACATTTTGTTTTAATGGGAACGGCAATAAGTTAAGTCTAGTGAACTGACTGGATGGATTTCGTGAAAGCAGTTCCCTTATTGTCTAACTTCAACATCTATCGCTATCACTTATAAATGTACCGTGATTGGCTAAAAATGACATCACACATAAATTTTAGCCAGTTAAGATAGATTTGAAAGCAATAGCGATGGATGTTGAAGTTAGACAGGCCCCATCTTTAGCGCCACTTTGATTGTTAAATTGATTTATTTGTTGAGTAACATTATCGGTATATTTCCCACCGTCCCGGTTTCGATACCCGCGTCCCGGTTTCGATACTCGCGTCCCGGTGCTGGTCTTAGTGTAACTGCGCACTACTCAAATGTAGATCCAGATGGACATACACAAACTCACGTTCAAAATCCTTAGATACATGATGATCGCTTAAATCGCTTCTAAGAAATAATAATGACCTTTGTTTGAGAACCCTTCACATTGATGTAATGCCTTGCGAGGGTTGTCTGTCCATTCGGCAGGTAAAGGCACCACACTGGCAAAATGTGAATTTATTCATACCTGACATGCATGATGTAGGGAAAATATGGATATATAAAAATGAAACAGATGCGTGTGTGTGTCGGTTGCAGGTCTGATGCTGGAGAGCGAGCGCAAGGTGTTCGAGCGGATGGACGGCAAGTCACCGATGTCCAAGTACTGGATGCCGCTGGTGTGGGCGACTAACATTATCAACCGCGCTCGTAAGGAGGGGCTCATCTCCAGCGACCACATCGTGCAGACCCTGCTCGTGGAGCTGAGTGACATCCGGCGGCGACTGGGCGCGCTCATCGGGTACGACACTGTGTGCGTACCGCTCGTCTACACGCAGGCGAGTACACACACACCGATACTATGGCCTCGCTCAGCACTGACATTTTGCGGACCTTCCTTCTACGGATTGTTAATTTTACGATTATAATTACACAATGAATAATTATTTGAAACAGTGTTACACACGTCTCCGTAAGGAAATAACAAGGCAAGGCTGTGATTAGATGTAGAAGTGGCAATTATAGGAAGGTTGTCAAGATGAAGCGGCGCGGCGTGAGCGTCACCTCACCGATGTTTCAGGCTATAGTTGACGAGGCCTCGCTCGCTTGAGAAGCCACATCAGTAAAAATCATCTAATGTTCACCATTCAGTCCTGTGCGATACGGGTCTGTTCTTATTTGTCGCATGGCTATGTATGCTAGTGTGTGACGATTCCGAAGAGACAGCTACAGCAAGCTGGGTACCTCCACGTTGGGAACGCGTGCAGGGAGCAACTCAATCTTCTGTGGATGGGTGCGACAACCGTGCTTGATGGAGAGCGCCAATGAGACGAAGGATGAAGAGCGCTCGCTCAGAAAGTGCCCAAAAAGTAGACTAACCACTCTCCCGGTACGGCTTCTCATGCCGGAACATGACGAGTCTGTTGGAGGCGTGGTTTCGTCATGCCATGAGGGTGCTGACAAGCGACGGCCGAAGCCTACCACCATGTATTATTATATAAATCAATGATCTTGAGATGAGATGTGATTGACTCGATGCTAAAATACTTAGACATACTCGTACAAACCCGCTTTTCAACTATATGCCAGAGCAGAATTATAAAGATGTCCCGTGCCAAAATACTCTTCTTTTGTCAAGTAATAAACATTTATTTAATTTTTTCATTTATTGTTCCTTAAATTATTACAAATCTTATCCTTAAATAAGTATCTAGAAATATACAGAAAATACAGAAATATTTCGCAAGAATTATTTTAACTTTCAGGATAATCCGATGGTACCTTATGCTAGTGTTAACTTAACATTGTACTATAGATACCAACGTCTTCCACCATAAATATCTCTAAACACAATTTACATTTTGAGATTTAGCTTATAAGGATAAACATAAATAAATTTGGTACATGTAAGTACCTGAGAACAAATAAGTCTTAAACAAAATAAAGAATTGCTAGTTTGCTCACAGTTAACAGAAAGAAATGTGATTTATTTATATAATTAAATGTGTGTATGAAATGCTAATTAGTATATTAATTGTAAAAAACATACTGTAGTGTATATAACATGAAAGTGCCTTGATCTGCAGTATTCTTTCCTGAAGTTGAACACATACGTGACGTACGAGTTCTGAATTGGCCCCCCTATACGAGATACGAACATAGAAGTATCCACTTCAAAATATAGACTGTGAGTGAACGACACGAAAAAAATTCCCTTGTCAAATGTTATACTGTAACGTCCTTAAATTTAGAAAAGTTCAACTAGGTATGTACCTATAGGCAAGAGTTAAGGCGATACCAAAAAGAAAATGGGGTTTTTTCGAATCCATTTACTCCACTATAATGTCATCTACGTATTTCATTTTTGGGTAAATGCTTATTGAGTATTTGATTAAGATCCTCACTGAAGGAAAACGCGATTGGATAAAATTTTCTCGATAGAATTGAATTCCGAAAAGACCTCTAAATTGTTTTATTTATTCCTGTAATTCTGAAATCCTAACTAATTTCATTGTGAAATTGCATTAAAAATGTGGATATTATGTATTTGTAAAGTCTCCTTGAAATTTTTTTTGAAACAATAGTTTGGTACATTTTATATGAATAAAAAACCGACTTTTTGCTAATTTTCCACGAATCCGTCCCACTCGCACTGAGGGTTTTTTCGCATATGGAGTAACAGGGACGCTAAAACTTTTACGTAGCGCTTTAAGAGGTAATAGGAAAATTAGAAAATATTCTGGTATTGAGGCTTAATAAATCTATACTAGTTTACACAAAAACACTGACACTTTATTTAGAATATAATAATAGGCTTATTTAGGAGTACAAGACACACCGTGTTTAGTTTTTATATCCCGCGACCACGGTAGATATTTAGAACTCTCTTCAATGTTAGAATATATTCAATCTTAACTAAACACGGTTAGTCTCGTATTCGTAATAAGTATCTTATGAATATTTAGAACCCGTTTATTTATCACAAAATGAGCACAATTTTTATAAAAATTCAAGACACATAATATCTACACATGCATGACAAATCGGTCTAAGGCTCGACTTATGTCGATTTTCAGCATACGAGTAGCATGTACTAAATAAAGGAATACAAAAACAAAAGAATTACGAAACAAAAAACTAAACAAAAATGACATCAAAACAAAAACAGACATAATAAAAATAAAAATCTACCTAATACGTAATGGGAGTCTCATTATTGGACCCTACTTTACTACAATAAGCCTAGGCGTTGAGCACTATAAAGCAGATTCTGAAGGCTTTAATTTTGTTTTAGTGCTGCCAAAACCTAAAATTTTCCAAAGTAATTTAGCTTCTGTTCTTAACACGTAACAACTATTTTGCAGGGTAGACATTATAGTTTTGACAGCAATAAAATTAAAATTAAAACCTTCAGAATCGGCTACAATAAGGGAATATTCGGAAAACAGGTGTAGGGCGCTTACACCTACAAAACAGGCGCCTGCTTCCGGTGGACCTTTTCCATGAGTTTTGCACTTGATACTCGTTAGCGACTGCGTTATGAGAAATTGTGGCTCTTCCTGTAAACCGCAAAGTATTATATTTTTCAATGCATGTGCTCGTAAAGGCTCACTTTTTATGCATCAAAACCGAACAGAAAGTCGATTATTTTGCCCTAGGGCTTTATTATTTTTTTTTTTTTATTTGTTTGCAATGGTTGGCTAACCTGCAGCCTTTCCTGTGTACCATGCTGTGTACCATAGATGTTATACTTTTTTTCCACTGTTTAACGGCTCTGGATACAATCCTTTTGAGCCAATTACAATTTAAAGTTCACAAAATTATATTTGTTTTATTTCCTCACACTATGCATTGAAAAACGTAGTATGATACACGGGCGTAAAAGCAATAAATTACTATGTTACGTTTAAAACACTCGCTACGCTCGTGTTTTAAATCGTCCTCGTAATTTATTCCTTTGCGCCCTTGTAGCATAAACTACTATTACACAGTCACTAACGTATATCGAGTGTATTATGACTTATGAGTCAACGCTGGGAAGTTATGAATAGTACAGGCAGCAAAGGAGATAAGTATATCAGACCCAGCGCTAACACTTTGATCACAGGCGAGGGATAGATGAGATGTGAAATACTTGGTCAATACATACACACATACACTATTTATTAAGTATGTTCTATACCATCAACATCTAGCACTCATCTGTGGGTCTTTAGTTTGTGCTGGGCCTGGTTACTTAAGGCGAATGGCTACGCCAACTGCAATTTGACGTGTCTTTGAAGGTCTACTCCTCCCACACGGGTGGTCCAAAAACTTCCATAAAAATATATGATAGGCATTACAGAGTCAAAAATAAATTTCAAGTTTCATAAACTGTTTTTCTATTGTAAGTTTTGACAAAAAAAATCGAAAGTCATAGAAAGTTTCACATGATTAACATAAGAATTTTCTTACTCCTTCCAAACGCCTAAAGCGATTTTAATTATTATTTCACGAAATTATAGGAAATTTTTAGATCTAAAAAATTTAAGTTCAAAATTTTTCTTTCTTTCATTGCGTCCATGTGAAAAGTATTATTTTCTCCTATTTTGCGCTAGCCGGAGACGCAGTGGTTGTCGTAACAGCCACTTTTCAAGGCACGCTGAAATGATCATTATTTCAATGTCGTTTCCGTTGATATTTGTACCGACACACATCGAGTTGCTTATTTAGCGTGGTCATACGCCTTAACTCCTAACTCCTTTGCTGTCTGTAGACAGACAATGTTGTGCACTCTTTAGTAAACAAGGAATACTTACAAATCTGTTTTGAGTCAGCACCTTGTTAATGTTGTAGGTACCTATTTACGCAACAGAGTTTTGTTCCATGCACATATGGGCAGATGTCACGATTATGTTCGTAGTCAACAAGTCTTAGTAATGTTAAGGTCCAGTATCAAGCTAAACTTCCGTCCTGCAAACACGCTTTTGTTTTTGATTTATCCATCCTGCTCTAATAAACTGCTGCGCACGCAAATTACAGTTATTTTGAATTTGCAGCTACTTGTAATTAAAAATATTTCCTGTCACAATATTAAAGAATAATAATAACCAAATATTTGTGAAAAAATTTTTGGCGCTATCTTCAAAAAAGCACACCAAAAAGCTGTTTTTCCTTAGTTTCGAGACTCATTCTTGTGTTTTTTTTCTATCGAGTAAAATTATCGTAATTGGGTAAGGCCGTAGATTTTGCCGCATGTGACACAAAAGTAACACGATTCTTTTATGTCACGATAACATACGGGTTACATAAAAATGTTACGTAAAATTGTAAAGCTCATTTTTCACTTGCGAAAATATTAGTAGATTATAGTGGTCTTCCAAAAATATTTACTTTTGCGCAAAAAATGTTTTTGCTTTAAAATAAAATGAGAGAATTATTTTGACGTGCTACCCCATCATTTAGTATATATTTTTTTACTAGATGTCAAAGATATCCCCTACATCTCCTATTTAATTTTAAATATTTAGTAGGCACATCAGTAGGTTCTTCGTTTAATTAGACTAGATAACTGATCATAATATAACCTAAGTACGTATATAAGACCACTACATTAATATTTGTCCGTTTTAACTATAATTTGTTCGATTTGAAGAGGAAGTAGTAATATAATAAAACAAGAATATTTAGAAAGGAACAATATATTTAATGTTTTAAACAAGCAAGAAGAACAACAATAACACATTAAATATGGCGTCGAGCCTTTTGAAGATTCAGTTTTCAGTATCCACGTATCTTTACAACTGTTTTACGTTTCGTGAAATAAAATGTATGTAACACGTGATACAAAAGTTACGTAAGGATAAAAAAAAAGAATTTTTTGCGTAAAAAATCAACAATAACTTGCTTTAAATACCATATTTTTTGTCAAACTGAGGCGTGTGTGTTACTCCACAGTTTAATGTATTGCGTCAATTATAACTCAAAGCAAAATATTACGAATTTAAGTTGAAAAATTTTAAAAAATGTTCCCGAGAAAATGTGATGACGTCTCCCCTTAGGTTAACAAGTTCACTGAGTTTGAAAATGGCCGCTGTCATTTTAAAAGCATACAACAATCCGCTTTGGTGTTGCCACTATACTGAAAAATTTGTTCTACTAATGTTCTCTTCTTTATTTTTGCAGAATGTGCGTTACATAAAATTTGTTACATAAAACGGAAAAACTAGACCCAACATTAAAAAAAATACGAAGTTCAGGCTTTTTGTATGACAATATAACGAAATTAGGTACAATGAATGCCGATTTTTTATTGTACAACTTGTGAAGGTAAACATAACCCCCTAACTTAAAGGAAAACGTCACAATTAATGTTTGAAGTTAATCAACTCGAAAAAAACCGCCCAAGTGAGAGTCAGACTCGCGTACCTAGGGTTCCGTATTGTGGATGATAAATTTCATTTTGTAATTTTTTTTCGTGAATTTCTCAACCGCTTTATTTTTACTGTAATCTTTACGTAAACACATATTACCATGATTTTTTTTCGTATTTTTTGGTCCACCAGTTTTGGAGCTAAGAGGTGGGGGGGGCATACATATTTTTTTTTTTTATTTGAATCCCATATTGTATTTTATAAAATATTTTTTTATTTTTTTGACTTTTTTTTATATTTCTCAATTGTGCTCAATTTTTTTTAATTGCTATAGTTTTCCTGTAATTGGCCAGTTATGATCTATAATTGTAATTTTTTTCGGTCTACCAGTTTCGGAGATAAGAGTGGGACATACATATTTTTGGGGTTTTTTAAAGATTTCTAGAAACTTGTGCCAGTAAATATAGTAAAAGTATATATTTTTACAATTATCTTTTTAATATCTACAATTTAATACCCATATTGTATTTTTAGGCTAATATTTTTTATTTTTCTCACTTTTGTTTTGGAAATATTTTGAACAATTAAAATTTTTCATATTTTTTTTTTACCTTGATATGTGGACAAATTAATGCTATTTTTGTGCCAAATTTCATGTCTTTATCTTTAACAGTGCTAAAGTTATGACTTATGAGGCTGTGACATACGGACGGACGGACAACGGAGTCTCACCATAAAGGTTTCTTTTGTACCTTTTAGGTACGGAACCCTAAAAAGACAAGCATTTTTTATGCAAAATTAGCATTTTTCAGGACAAATTATCAAATTACTCGGTGGTGTATTACATAGCAAGAACACAATCTGTTGCCTTATCAAGTAAATTACATACTTTACAAGACTTAATTAAAAGACTGCTGATAGTTAGCGTTAGTTACGTTTTTTTTTTAATTATTGGGATACAACCCAGAGCAAAAAAATAGCGGCAAAATCTACGGCCTTACCCAATTAAATGACGTCAGAACGTCAGCTGGTAGAACGGCGCATCCTACGTGAAAACGCCCTTAGCGTAACGCCCCGTCTGTTTTCTAATAATACTGTGATATAACTAGTCGTTAATGCCTAGTTTACACGGGTCGAGTTCCAGGGCTAAAAACATTACATAATAGTATTAAAGATAGTGGCTAATAGAGTATAATGCATAACGCATGTAGTCAGCTAAATACGAGTAGTACGCTAGTTACTCTACTTCTAACAGACCAAAATGTAAACCCTGCTTTAGAAATGGTTATGTGTACTAAACTGATTGCACACTTTTCGGCGCCGCACGCGCTGTATTTCATGAAATGCGTACGATGCTGTGAAGTGTGCGATCAGCTTTACGGTATTTTATAAAAAACACAAATGCAAAAATAATATACGTCGTCACGACATGTATCCCCTAGAGGCTTGCAGATGTATTTCCGAGTAAGCACGGACTGTGAAAGGGTGCGTGATGGATGGTGACCCCTATCGCCGTACTTCTGGCTCAAATATGGATCCACAGTCAATAAAATAATGATAAGCAAAATAATCCGATATGAGAGAGCAAAAGCCCGCATAGTGTTCATAACATTATACATTGACCGAGCTCTCGATACTAAACCTTCGCTGTTTGTCTGAAATCGTGTGTTTTAAATACATACATTAAATTAATGAAAAATTAAAATGAAAAGTTTGTTTGTTTGGGTACCGATACAGATCTTAAAAATATATCTACAGTTTGGCCTCTTCATATTTTACTGTACTATACAGTATACAAATATTAAAATATACATGCAAAAAAAGTAAATTTACGTTATCTATCTATGTACATTGTTATATTATGAAACTAAAATATTCTAAATTGTTATTTATTATATTGTTTCAAATGATTATGTATGTCATATTATTATTAATATTTCATGTCATCAAGTCGTAGGATTTAAATACTCTCTAATGTCATAAAAACATTTGTTTAGTAGCCAGACATTTAGTTTCCTTTTCAACAAGATATATTCCGACCCCTTGTATTTCAAGATTAAATTTAATATGATCTGATTATTTTTGGGCTCCATCTACTTAAAATTACGAAGAGACTAGTCTTGTTGTACCTGCAATTTATTTGACTGTAATGAGAAGACCAAGATTCATGAAAAATTCACAGCAGCTAAATAAAACTGAATCAGATATAAATTTAATTTTCGTTAGGTAATTTAAAAAATAAATATTACTCAGAGAAAGTTCTGTAAATGTCAAAAATTCAAAATTCAAAAATTCAAGATTCAAAAAGTTTATTTTGCAAAGTACGTGTCAGTGACGTGTCGTCTGCGAATAGTACTACGAGTATCTTAGTTAAGTCTTTAATTAAATAGGGAAGGTCATTTATGTAAATTAAAAACAGCAAGGGCCCCAATATGGAACCCTGCGGGACACCCATTTTAACTAATGCTCCAAATGTTCTTAAACTTCTTATGAAACATTAAGAAAGAGATCTGCGGGTCTATTATGTATCTTTAATTGCCAACTGAACTGGGTGCCTATTGTCTGATTTCCGATTCCGATTGTCTAAGGCAAGGCTGGCCAAACCCAGGCACGCAGGCCACTCATTTGAATTTGCCCCCCAGCACCACCACTTTCGACCGAAAACCACTTCACAGCTCACATTAAATAAAAAGAAATATTATGTTATTTCATTTCATTTACAAATAAAGTAAATTAAAGCATATTTCGTCTTTTTTGTGTATAAATTTGAAAAAAGTAGTCCTAGTAGTAGGCCACAGTCTAAAAAATTTTGCTCACCGGAAAAATCTATTGGCCAGCCTTTTAAAGGCAATTTTAAAAGTTCAGTTTTTATCTATGTTTATGAGAATAGACACCCAGTCCAATTGTCAACTAAAGACACATAGAGGTCCTGGAGTTCCTGATGCTGCCAATCAGTGGCGTGCACAGAACTTTTTGCTGGAAAAGCAAACAATTGGTCAAGAACAACAATAAAAAAAATATAAAAAAATTAAAATATCACTTTGAAAAAAAAAAGTTTGTATAGGAAATTTTCACTCTAGGGTAGACATTGTCTACCCTGGCGTCATACGAATATTTTTTTTTCAAAGTGATATTTAAATTTTTTCATATTTTTTTTATTGTTGTTCTTGACCAATTGTTTGCTTTTCCAGCAAAAAGTTCTGTGCACGCCACTGCTGCCAATCACGCAAAACTGCTGAAATGGAAATGGTCCGGCTACATCATGCGGCTCTCAGACGGAAGATGGACGCGCGAGGTGACAGAATGGTGCCCCCGATATGTACCAAGAGCTTGTTCTGGAGAGACGAGCGGGAGAAGTTCCAGGACCTTGAAGTGCGTTGGACTCACTCCACCACAGATAAACTTTTCTAAAAAGAAGGCAATTTTAAAAGTTCAGTATTTGTCTATGTTTTAGATTTAGATGATTGTTGGTACCCGATATAAAGATACATAGGCCCGCTTGTTGTGTTGTGACCACAAGTCACAATGGCAAGGTAGTATCTAGTTAAAGCCTCGGTAAAATTGCTCGCTGCGGAGTGCAGGTGTTTGTTCCATGATGTCATCGTTATCTTTCCTCCTGTACATGAGTACATAATAATGTATCATCGCCTCCGTAGTCAGAAATTACATGTCATCATTTTATTATCACACTGTCTGCGACTTTGTTCGCGTTGAACACTACCTTGGGTGGCTTACAACCTATCAGTCAATACCCCAGGTAGCAAGAGCTTGAATCTTCGTCATATTGTAGAATTCAGCATTTTATATTAATATATAGTAATTCTGTTAAAACAATTGAGGGTCGCTTCGCTCCGCTCCGCTTAGCTCGGCTCCCAAAATCCTCTCTGAAATACTTTCGATTTCGGCTTTTTAGAAAATGACAAAGTAATTTTAAATTTTACGGCAAATTGCAAAACAGTGAGTGAAATGACGAATTTTACTATTTGCCTGCCACATGTATTTTATTATAATAAATATGTTTGAATACGTAGAGGATGCCGTTACATGTCCCATACATGTAATAAAGTGAATTAAATTTATACAACATAATAAACCGTCAAGTTTTAGGAACATTTTGATTAAATCTTAACTGCCAAAGTCGGAATGAAATCAAAAATAGTAGAAAAGAAGAAAAAGCTTTATTAGTATAAAATTCGGGGAACTGTACTTGAGCCAAGACGACCATCCCCCCCAAAATCGTAGGCTGCGAATAGAGTTGATATGCAAACGAACAAAGATTTCAAAAGTTTAGATGAGCCCTGGCACCTAAAATCTATTGCATTGTTTTTGAATGTGTGCGTTAACATAATGCCGACGCGTGCACACTTATGAGTCCGCAATCTGTCTACCTACGGTCAGCAAACTGATCAGACTACTAAAGTTGTTAAAATGATTAACTTTAAGTGCACTTAAGGCGTCCAACTATCACTGTGTTCAGATGAGCACTGATTCCAAACGTGTGAGCGTCACCCATTTAAAGGTGGAAACATTTTGGTGCTGTCATAGTACGGTAAGGGCTTATCTTTACTTTTGAAATCTTTGCAAACGAACCGATTGCTTCAGCTCAGAATCTATCTTAACTTGTTTGCCAACTCCACCTCTGGTGTATAATACAATTCCTAACGTTTTTAAGATGAACATTTTGCACAGACATAAAAACCTAGTTTCTTCAAAAAGCTTTTTTTAGGGTTCCGTACCTAAAAGGTACAAAAGGAACCTTTATGGTGAGACTCCGTTGTCTGTCCGTCCGTATGTCACAGCCTGATAACTTTAGCACCGTTTAAGATAAAGACATGAAATTTGGCACTAAAATAGCATTAATTTTCCCACATATTAGGGTGTAAAAAATATGAAAAATTTGAAATTGTTCAAAATATTTCCAAAACAAAAGTGAGAAAAAAAACATCAGCCTAAAAATACAATATGGGTATCAAATTGTAGTTATTAAAAAGCTGATTGTAAAAATATATACTTTTAATATATTTACTGACACTGGTTTCGATAAATATTAAAAAAAAACAAAAATATGTATGTCCCCCCCCTTATCTCCTTATCTTATTAATTATAGATCATAGCTGGCCTATTACAGGAAAACTATAGCGATTAAAAAAAAAACAGCACTAATGAGAAATATTAACCACGCCACTGTTTCGCCTATCCCCTCCAACGGGTATTCACTATTCACCATCAACACACAAAAGGCAATTGTATATAAAATCGCAATATGTCACATGACATTCATTTAGAACCTCCTTCCCCCTCAAGTGACCCTAGACGACAACCTCTTATTCCCCTAATTAGAGTCACGTGATTTATGGACCAGGTGGTGGTAGAGCTAATGTCGAACTCGACTGTGGAGGTACCACCATCTTACTCACAAACCCCCCTGAATTCATTCAGGGGAGAGTAAGAGGACAGCTCTCAGGCACAACCAGGTGGCCCAACCATGCCTGGGACAGATTGAGGGCGGTATATCCATCCCCAATGCGACGGTTTCGGGACCGCGCTCACCAACCCGCCTGCCCAGCGTGTTTGAGTATTGGCATATCTTCCAGGAGGACCGCTAACAGTGGTGAAATCTTGGAAAGGCCTATGTCCAGCATTGACAGGCTGATGGATGGATGGATTTATGGACGCTCCCTTGCGTAAATAATTTTAACTTAACATTCAAGATGTGAATCGCAAGCAAACAAACAGGCAGCCAAAGATCAGATATTTCTTTTTATGGGTCTAAGAACCGTTATGAATGTTAATATGATAGTGTCTGTGCACAGGTGGTGACGCTGGCTCTATACACGTACTTCGTGGCGGCGCTGATGGGCCGGCAGTTAGTGCCGCCCGCGCCCGGCTCCACCTCCAAATACGAGCCGGACGTCTACTTCCCGCTGTTCACGGCGCTGCAGTTCTGCTTCTACGTCGGCTGGCTCAAGGTCGCCGAAGTGCTAATTAACCCCTTCGGCGAGGATGATGACGATATCGAGCTCAACTGGCTCATCGACAGGCACATCAAGGTATCAACTATACTGCATTCAGCGAGACGATACAAAGCGGTCCATTCACCCCTCAGTTTTATGTAATGTTACGATACTTCTGACCAGTGTGACTTCTGTTATTGAATGCAACTACAGTAGAGCCACTGAGTGATGGAGCCTATGACGTTTAAATGCTTACAAAGTATCGTAATTATTTATAAGCAAGTGTGAATAAAAAAATGTAATACTTCATTGTTGATAGTGATGTACTACTTGTTTCGGTTATTATTTTTCGATTTGAATGTTGCTTTATTGTGCAATAGAATTCGTATAGAAACAAAGAATTTTATTTTTAAAAGTTTCTCATTTTTTATAGGTCGTGTTGGAGGTCGCCAAGTTACGCAATAATATTTAATTAAAAACAAAACAATGACGAAGTTAAACTAAACGAAAATAAATGATAGTAAAATACTTTTTGCGATTTAGAAATTTAAACATCTCTTGGGGGCCCCGGGGCACTACACCGCATAGCCCTCCGATAGCTACGCCACTGGTTTTGGCACATTTTCCTTTTGTATTATTATGTTGAATGACGTGTCTAATGTTGAGTAAACTCACACTTGATTTTTATTTTTAACCGAAATTTTAAATGTACCTCATCACTAAATGCAGCTGTCATAAGTGCCATCACTCAGTGGCCCTACTTTACACATGATTATCATGGTGCAAGGGCCACTTTCTTTTGTTTCGAGGGTCGAGGCGGCGGCAGGTGTCAGTTGGGGTCCACACTAGATATGAGGGCCGCGGGGTTGGGCCGCCGCCGCCGCCACGATTTACTTTCGTCTGCGCGATGATTTTTTTTAAATTACTAACGGGATTGGCAGGCTTGTTCCTACGAAATGTTGAGAATGGTATCGATTCGGCATAACACGTCTTAACTTATTTGACAGGACTAACCTTATTTAAAGCGTCCTGTCTTTTTCTTTCTATATCGAAAAGACAAGGACAGAAAGCTTAAATTAAGTTTAGTCCTGTCAAATAAGCTGCGATGTGCTTCACCAAATCGGTACCATTATTAATTAATTTTAATTGAGTTCACTGAATCTCAAACTAAATTTGTTTATTTTTGACAGGATGACAGATAATATTTACAAAATGACAATAAGAATTGAAAAAAATGAATTAAAATAAGCAAAACTACCTTCTGAAAAACTAATCTTTTTGATAGACGTGTAGATGTTCATGTGAGTGGGATAGAGAAGAGACATAAGGTGTTTGTATGCGTGTTGGTTTGGGAGAGGATGTTAGATTATGTGTATGAGTTTTAAGGTGAGTTTATTTGTGAGTCAGTGTGTTTGTTTTGTATTTTATATAAGTTTGGTCTGCAAGTCAGTTGTCTGGACTAAACAGACGAAAAGTTAAGTTTTTAATAAAATAGATTTGCCTTTTTTATATTGTAAATTATCATCTGTCATCCTGTCATCATTATTATTTCAACTGATGCCGGGCCCAGTGGGGCCTGAAATATATCTTGGATTTTTATCATTTATATTACAATAATGTCTCATTTGTATAAATTTATAATTATATATCAAAGAATAATAAAAAAAAGCTGATAAAGGCAATATAAATTTATTTATTTTTGTATATTTTTTAGGGTTCCGTACTTAAAAGGTGCAAAAGGAACCTTTATGGTGAGACTCCGTTGTCCGTCCGTCCGTCTGTATGTCACAGCCTCATAACTTTAGCACCGTTAAAGATAAAGAATGAAATTTGGCACAAAAATAGCATTAACTTGCCCACATATCATGGTGTAAATAAAAATACGAGAACTTTGAAATTGTTAAAATATTTCCAAAACAAAAGTGAGAAAAATAAAAAATATTATCCTAAAAATAGAATATGATTATCAAATTGTAGATATTAAAAAGTAATTTGTAAAAAATATATACATTTACTATATTTACTGGCACTGGTTTCAAGAATTCTTTAAAAAAACACAAAAATATGTATGTCCCCCCCCCCTTATCTACAAAACTGGTGGACCAAAAAATTTGAAATAAATCATGGTAATATGTGTTTTCGTAAAGATTACAGGAAAAATAAAGCGGTTGAGAAATTCACGAAAAAAATTAAAAAATCATCCGCAATACGGAACCCTAGGTACGCGAGTCTGACTCGCACTTGGCCGGTTTTTTTAGATGGATCTCAAAGACTAGCAAGAGTTTGAATTAGGTTTATAGCGGCATATTTCACTTCGATATAAATAAACATGTTAAGATACGAAAATTAAACAAATTCATTGATTCCCTAAAAAGATATGTGGTCCAAGACCACGCCGAAGCGACGCTGCATCGCCGCTGACTGTTTCTCCATCGGCGCTCGTATCATTCCCCAACATGACCCGCTTTGCATCGTCTCGTTAAACTTAGTATACGAGTACTTACTTCTCTTAACTATGCTTTAAAATTAAATTCAAACCATTTTGAACGAATTTTTGGCCTTCTCGCCTAGACTATTAACGTCACTATGCAATGAAACTAGAATTTTAGAATTCTATAAAGCGAAGCTTCATTGTCGGTTTTTTCCGCGGAGTAAATAATTAAAACCGGTGCGAGCCTGTTCTCCTGTGTGACGCAGTATTGGTGTCCCTCAGGCGGCGTACATGATCGTGGATGAGATGCACGAGGAGCACCCGGAGTTGCTGAAAGACCAGTACTGGGAGGAGGTGGTGCCCAAGGACCTGCCTTATACCGTTGCGTCCGAGCACTACCGCCGGCACGAGCCTGCCTGCTCCGCCGACCACTACAAGGTAACTGTGCTACAGTCACACACACAAATAGTACTGGGGGGAGGTGGTGCTCAAGGACCTGCCTTACACCGTCGCATCAGACTACTACATACATTCACACACACTCATAGTACTGAGAGGAGGGGGTGCCCAAGGACCTGCTTAACATCGTTGCGTCCCAGCACTACGTCCGGCATGACCCTGCCTGCTCCACCAACCACTACAAGGTAACTGTGCTACTGTCACACACACTCATAGTACTGAGAGGAGGGGGTGCCCAAGGACCTGCTTAACATCGTTGCGTCCCAGCACTACGTCCGGCATGACCCTGCCTGCTCCACCAACCACTACAAGGTAACTGTGCTACTGTCACACACACTCATAGTACTGAGAGGAGGGGGTGCCCAAGGACCTGCTTAACATCGTTGCGTCCCAGCACTACGTCCGGCATGACCCTGCCTGCTCCACCAACCACTACAAGGTAACTGTGCTACTGTCACACACACTCATAGTACTGAGAGGAGGGGGTGCCCAAGGACCTGCTTAACATCGTTGCGTCCGAGCATTACGTCCGGCATGACCCTGCCTGCTCCACCAACCACTACAAGGTAACTTTGCTACTGTCACACACACTCATAGTACTGAGAGGAGGGGGTGCCCAAGGACCTGCTTAACATCGTTGCGTCCCAGCACTACGTCCGGCATGACCCTGCCTGCTCCACCAACCACTACAAGGTAACTGTGCTACTGTCACACACACTCATAGTACTGAGAGGAGGGGGTGCCCAAGGACCTGCTTAACATCGTTGCGTCCCAGCACTACGTCCGGCATGACCCTGCCTGCTCCACCAACCACTACAAGGTAACTGTGCTACTGTCACACACACTCATAGTACTGAGAGGAGGGGGTGCCCAAGGACCTGCTTAACATCGTTGCGTCCCAGCACTACGTCCGGCATGACCCTGCCTGCTCCACCAACCACTACAAGGTAACTGTGCTACTGTCACACACACTCATAGTACTGAGAGGAGGGGGTGCCCAAGGACCTGCTTAACATCGTTGCGTCCCAGCACTACGTCCGGCATGACCCTGCCTGCTCCACCAACCACTACAAGGTAACTGTGCTACTGTCACACACACTCATAGTACTGAGATGAGGGGGTGCCCAAGGACCTGCTTAACATCGTTGCGTCCCAGCACTACGTCCGGCATGACCCTGCCTGCTCCACCAACCACTACAAGGTAACTGTGCTACTGTCACACACACTCATAGTACTGAGAGGAGGGGGTGCCCAAGGACCTGCTTAACATCGTTGCGTCCGAGCACTACGTCCGGCATGACCCTGCCTGCTCCACCAACCACTACAAGGTAACTGTGCTACTGTCTAACACACACACATAGTACTGGGGGGAGGTGGTGCTCAAGGACCTGCCTTGCACCGTCGCGTCCGAACATTGTAGCTGGCAGGAGCCCGCCTGCTCCGCCGACCACTATAAGGTAGCTGTGCTACTGTCACACCCAAATTCAAATTCAAAATTTTGCGGCGCTACCACCTTGGACGAATAAACCAGTTTACCATGTTATGTAAATATTCTTTTCGACCAAAAATTCGACTACATTTTTTTTTCAATTAAATCACTACTCGCCATGTGACGTAAAAACTGATTGATTTCTAGTTTGTAATGCACTCTAATAATAATTAGAGTAAGTATTCAAAGCGATGGATTTTGCTTTAAAAACATACAATCATATCTTAGCTTCTTAATTAATTCTTTATCAACTGTTCGCGAATGAGTAGAAGCTCAGCAAGATCAATCTAAAAGGGTTGCAGATCACTCTCGCCGACCTAGCCCTGTGTTCGAGGTAGGAGACAAGGTGCTTGTCAAGTATCATCATGCCCTTGGTCAAGGAAGTAAGGGTCTAACGGCCAAATTTGTATTTAAACGGGACGGACCACATGTTATTTTTACTAAGAATGCAACCCCCCACTACTTACCTCATTCGCCAACCGTAAATCCTGAGGAATACTTGGGAAAATATCACTCCCAGGATTTGACTCCATTCGTTACTCGTGATGAAAAAGCTACATTACCTCAACCTGTCATACCAAAACGCCGCCGCGGATATCCAAAACAACGAGGTAACAACAATAAGCTAGTCTTGCACTCGTAGCACAGTGTTTCATCGTGCGCGACGCAAATCCGTTGAATCACAAGTACGAGGAGCGTGACACGATGTTTTTGCGATTAAACAGTATGTCACGCTCATCGCACCTGTGATTCTATTAAATCGCGTGAAACGATGTTTTTGCGATTAAACAGTGTCACACTCCTCGCACCTGCGATTCTCTAAGTCGGTTTGCGCGCGATTTAACACTGCTACGGGGCCAGGAGAGAAGTCGTTTTCCTCGACTAAAGCAGGAGTCAGGCCGCGGGCGCCTTGCCTACCCAAGGACTATACGTTAGAGGGGTGTGCAGCATAGACTTAGGATATAATTCTCAGAATAAGAGAGATATAATTCTATGTCTATGGTTATTACATGGTTATTTCTATGTTATTGTGTGTGGAATTTGTATTCCTTATTCTCAGGTGTGTTCTGACATTATAATATGTATAACTTTCACGATTAATTTGTTTATCTTTTACCAACATGTCCAAGTCGACCGTTTCGCGCCACTTTGACGTAAATTTCGTTCCGTGTCAGTTGCGTTTTTAACTCGAGAACCACTCACGGATTTGGATGAAGTTTTCTTTATTAGCCGAAAACTGTCGATAAGTAATTAAAAGGCACTTCCACGCAAGCGAAGCCGCGGACAAAAGCTATTAATAAATATGTGTTTTATTACATTATTATTTATTATATTCCATTGCGTCGCGTGTTACAGGTGAAGGCGGAGGACGCAGTATATGCGAACGTGCAGGCGCCACGCAAGAGTCACGACGAGACTTATGCCGACTACGTAAGTGCATTCACCACTATTGCTTAGCACTTCACATGGCGGTAAACATTTGCGTTGTTTGTCAAATAACATCCATGTGTAGACAGCAATGTTTTGCATGTTTATTGTATTTCTCTGTGTTTGGCGAACATATACCTACGTAAAACAGACACGCGTATTCATCGCAAGTCAAGGGTTTCGTCGCATTACAAAGGGGACAAGGTGAATATTCGAATATTATGTCGTCGGCACATTGCAGAACTTCCTTCTTCTTTTTTCAATGTATTTTAACAAACACCTTTCTTCCTCTACAATTCTCAGCACTTCCTCATTAGTCTCTTTCTCCGTCCATCTAATCAGTGGTGGATTTGCAGTCTTGGCCGCCCTAAGCCATGTAGTACCAGCCGCCCCTTTCTTAGCTCCCATCATTTAGGTAATACATATGAATTTACTTGACAACTTTTATCGAAATATATTCCGAAATTTAATTATGCTTATGTCGTATATAGAATACAAGTCACATGGGTATCAAACTGTAATTAAAATATATAGCTTGGCTATATTTACTTGCATCTATTTAAAGAAATCCACAAAAAAAAATATGTCCCCCAATTTCTCAAAAACTGGTGGACCGAAAAATATGCCAAAAATCATGTAAAAATCTGCTTAAGTAAATATTACAGGAAAAATATAGCGGTTGAGAAATACACTCTTCGATTGGAACGTTGGTGAAAAGGGATTCCACATCGAAACTTATCATAATCTCATTCGGTTCCAGTTTCAAATTCTTAGCAATATCTACGAAATGCCGAGAATCTTTCAAGTAAGACGAAGTTTTACCAACTAGTGTCTGCAGTACTCCCGCAACATGTTTCGCTAAATCATACGTGGGTGAACCAATCTGACTCACGATTGGACGTAGGGGCACGTTGGATTTATGTACTTTCGGCAGACCATAAAGTTTAGGTGGATGAACGTTTTTCGGTCTGTGTAGATTTTGAAATTCATCTTCAGTGAAGAGGTCATCATGGTTTTTAATCAAGGAACGTATATGTCGATTAACCCTGGCTATTGGATTTGTCAGAAATGCTAACGATGTTTCATAATACGCCCGTTTTTTACGAAGCAATTCTAGGTGTCCCCTTTTCGTAAAAAGGTAAAAATTGATCGCGGTAGACCCGATTATATATATTATAATGTGTACAAAACGCGAGAGTTTAAAGTTATATATTACAAACAAATAAAGTTCAATATCGCTTGGCAATTCTTGATCCAAAGACCGCTAACACAACTAATCACAAAGTGTACTCACTTCCCATTGGGTGGAGAAAAGTCCTCTTCACTCCTCCCACCGCTGCACCTGGCGGCTCCTTCCTTGACAGCCGACCAACCGCAGTCCGCGGCCTGTTTCGCCGTTTGTCCCAAAAGAGCCCCGCCGGCTGTCAAAATCCGTCAGTCATCCGGTTCGAAGAATCATGAACAATCCCAAAATCCTCCACAGGTAGTAAGATAAAATAAATAAAATAAAATGTAAAACGTGTATATCAAAATGATATAAGAAAAATACAGAAAAATATCCGTATCGTGATGCAATCTATCAGTAACGCCATCTAGTTTTTAGTTTTACAGATACCTACTCCACTTAACAAGCATTTTTGCGGAATTCTATAAGGTTAATATTAGTTCGAGGGGGTACATGAAAACTAAACCTTATAAAGGCATTTTGTACTCGCTAAAGTACAGAATGCTGAAATGAGCATTTACCGAGACTCCAGTATGAATTTGGCTACAAAAAATAATGTCACCTTGTATATTCGAATATTTGCCTTGTCTCCTCAGTAATGCGACGAAAAACCTTGACTTGCTATAGATACGCGTGTTTGTTAAGATCAAATTTAGAATTTAATAGGGTTACGGTGGATCATTAATTATAATTAATAAATTGCCAGAAAACTGTAGGTTTCATCGACAGTGTAATAAATGTTGAAATTTTGTGAAAAGAAACTATCATTTTGTCTATTCACTGCTCACTGCAGTATTGGTACGGAAATAGATAGGAACTATGAAACTATCCTTACATTTATAGAAGTTTATTAAATGCGTGAGAATCCAGTGAACATCTCATACCGCGTGACCACATTGCGCTTTCACCTGGACAAATGCCATCAGTCCAACACTACCGACAAGTCTGATGATGACATAAAGGACAGGTTCTATGAAGAACTCTGCCAATGTCTTGACATCATTCGCCCAAAATAACAAATATTACTGTTGGGCGACTTTAATGCCAGAGGCCTAGAGTCCTGGGCAGAGAAGGAGTCGGCAACATGAATGCAAATGGTCAATTGCTAATATGTCTTTGTGCTCAATACGAACTTGCGATAACGAACACTATGTTCAGCGTTTCCCCTAAGCACAAGACCACGTGGATGCACCCGCGGTTCAAAAATGTTATGTATTCTGTCGTACGACAAAGAGACTTAAGTCAGTTCCAAATCACCCGCGTTATACAGGTCACGTGGGAAGCATGAGACTGCGGGGCTCACGTGGACATCGTGGTAAGATGCTGCAGGGCATATTGGGCCTGGTTGGTTATGGCAAACTCATCTCCTCGGAAGCGAACTTCAGACGGCTGCGGAATTTCGCGCGTGCCTGGCACAACAAACGCAAGCTGTGGCACGAGACTAACGCCTGCTTTAAAAAAAAATCTAAAACGAACCAATGTGCCAGTTCAGCGCTGAAGGCATAAATCGTGACGCCTTCTATTATAATAGCAGCGCTAGAAGTAGGCCACGCCCCCGGTAAGGGGAAGAGGTGGCTGGCACTTAGGCCAAAAATAGTGTCCTATATAGGGGGACTCAAGAAGTGCCGGCGGGCAAAAGAAGCAAAACGCCCGCCCTCCGCACTTGTACCCCGGCTACCCTCTTTACGGGGATGTGTGGTTGGTTTGTTCCTAGCGACAGGAACATTGGGTTATGACCACCGACTTATTGTCACCAAGCTGCGACTCCGCCTCAATCAGCCTCACATCAAAAAGATGACACCTGATTATACCGATGCTGAGAATGAAATGAAATCTGTGAATTCCCTTACTCAGAATTACTAATAGGGTCACAAAAAAGTAATAACATTTCAATCGGTCACAATGACAAAATTGCATACTTGGACAGGACTTCTTACATTTTTGACTGACGTCTGTTGTACATTTGTGACTGACGACGTGTATTGACGAAAGGTACATTGTACCTCTGAAATTATTATACTAAAAAATAATTAGCTACAAATTTTACCCTCTAACAAATCTGTTACAATAAGTGTACCAGGAAACTTCTCAAATACAAATTAAGAATTTCGAATGATAATATTTCTCGTAATAATTTTGCCCCTTAGTACAAGTACTAATAAAAACTGTCAATTAGCTTTATTGTTAGCTTATAATATTCCTGACCCATGTATTATTTCCAACGTATATGCTACAAATTGTAATAACTGTTATTTTTATGATTTTGTCCCTATTGACAAGGTTAGTCCAAGTACAAATTCATTTTAGAAGTAAAGACAACGAGGAAGTCACCTGTATTTAAGCTTGTTCATCAAAACGTAGAGGGTGGCTTCCTCGGCAAAATACTTTCAATGGAGTTATTCCTAGAGGATTCAAAAACATAGGTATTTTGTGTGTTACTGAACACCATTTACTTGAACATAATATGCAGTTTAATGTTGATAATTTTAGTGTTATTAGCCGCTTCAACAGAGTCTATACAAAAAAGCTGTTGCTATTAGCCAGTGAGACCGGTAATATTGATGCTGACTAGGGGACTTTGTCTTCTGATCTGTTTGATACTGCCACACTTACTCTGGGTCTGAAAGACCGACGTTATGAGGACTGGTATGATGAGAATGATGAGGTCCTCACAATAGCAATCAACGAACACCGAGACCTTTTGCGACTGCATAGTCGGCAAGGTGTAGGCTACGAGGTGTAGGCGTTGCGGTGCTCAAAGTAAGTGACCTGCAATTGCGATGGTTATCTCGGCAAGTTAAAGACAATTGGTGGCAGGACAAGGCTTGTCACACGCAGTGACTTGCGGACTCACCAGCTTGGGGAGTCTTACTGTGAAGTTGCTGATTGGTACTTCCTACCATGTAAAGGTGCCTCTTAATTCTGCCGACAGTGAGCACCTATTGACAAGTAAGGAGGATGTACTGAAGCGTTGGGCAGAACACTCTAACACTTTGCTCAATGTTGATCGATCAGCTGATCTTGGTGACTCAACTTCCTCTTTAAACCGAGCTAGACGAGCCCTGACGAATAGGTGGTAGAGCTGATGCCGGGCTCGACTGTGGTGGTACCACCATATTACTTGGAGACCCCCTCGAAGTAATTCGGGGGAGAGTAAGAGGACAGCTCACAGGCCAAAAACCAGGAGGCCCACCGTGCCTGGGACTGATGGAAGGCGGTTTATCCATCCCTAATAGCCGGGCCTTATATGGAACAGACTGATGATGTGCAGCGGCGTCACTGGTGCGAGGTTTCCGGTACCGCGCTCACCAACCCGCCTGCCCAGCGTGTGTGAGTATGGGCAATTCTTCCAGGACGACCGCCGGGAGTGGCAAAGTCCTGGAAAGGCTTACGTCCAGCAGTGGACGAACTAGGCTGATGGATGGATGAGAGGAGCCCCTGTCGCGTGATGAAGTTGTCACTGCCATCAGATAGCAGCAGAATAAACGAGCGTTTGGTATTGACCTTATACTTATCAGGAGAGTTGTTGAAGTACGGCGGTGAGGAGTTCCATTCGTTGGTTTAGAAACTAAATCTCTCTCATTAGTTCCCTCTACGAGAATAAAGGTAACCTTTCAGACTGCAATTTCTCCCGGAGTATTTCACTATTGTCACCCCTAGAAAGGGCTATCCCAGAGCTCTCTTGAACTGCCTCAGAACTCTTCTTGAAAATACCCTACCTGAGACCCAGTTTGGCCTCCGACCTTCCATTCGTCAACTGCAGGAAAAAAGCAGAGAACCATGTCGGCAGCTGTACCTCTGCTTTGTTGATTTGGAGAAAGCTTTCAATGGTGTGCCTCGTGAAGCTCTTTAGATGGTGCTGCAGAAGCTGGGGTGCTCGGAAAAGTTTGTCAGACTTTTAAGACTCTTGCACGACGACATGCAGCGCTGTGTCGCCGTAGACAGAGAACAGTCTGAGTTTTTGCCAATTACTATGACTGATTGTGCGTTGACTGTGATCGCGTGGTCCTACTGTAACACAACTGTAGGCGAGTTGACTGTGATTGCGCGGTCTTACCGCAACTCGACTTTAGGCGTGTTGACTAATCGCGCGATGCTACCGCAAGTGTACGCAGTGCTGTAGGCACGTTGACTGTGACAGCGTTCCCACGGCACTCATTACCGCGATGATGAGACTCCGATTTACATAGACTCATCATTGTCAATCTGAGGTATACTTTGTATTTAGGAATTATAGAAACGAATTAGTATAGGCGCCTGCTCTTCAAGCTACCTATTTTTTAACGCATAAGAGAACTATTATGAACATAAGATAAATATTATGGGGTAGGTTGATGTGCGGTCGATCGTACTTACTCAACAAATTCTATCTTACCACTAACATAACACAATGTTTCCAGGAAAGTGTAGATACACCACTGGTAGAACGAAGAAAAAACTGGTTTCAGAGACAGATCTCTCGAATGGGCTCGGTGCGGTCCGCGTCGACGGCGTATTCGTCCGGTGGGCTGTTTGGCAGACATCGGCATAGCTCGGTCGTGTACTCGAGCCCTGAGGCGGGCGCGGGGGGGCAGCCCCTGCCGCCCCCGCCGCAGTCCTCGCACAAGATGTCGCTCTACGAGCGGCTCGTGGGCCGCAAGTCCACGCGCGCCAACAGCCGACAGAATTCCAGGCATGGTCCGTATTTAACATCGCATTTAATATAAATTCCTTTGCATCTTACTCGTAATAATATACTAGGCTAATTTTGAAGTGGATACTTCTTACTTCGCATCTCGTATTGTTCAGAACTTGTTCAGTATTACCATTTAAGAATTGCGCATAGAAATCTTCGCCATTCTTCGGCAAAGGCCGAATTTCCTTATACTTTCTATACAATTCATGACAGAGCACGTACTGTGGCAGATCTAAACGTCAATTCTTGTTAATGAAGGATAATTTGATTTCTAGTACGTACATTTTAATTCTTCTATTAAAGGGACGAGCCAAAGGAAGCGGAGCACTACAGTAGAGCCACTGAGTGATGGCGCCTATGACGTTTAAATTCCTACAAAGTATCGTAATTATTTATAAGCAAGTGTGAATTAAAAAATGTAATACTTCATTGTTGATAGTGATGTACTACTTGTTTCGGTTATTATTTTTCGATTTGAATGTTGCTTTATTGTGCAATAGAATTCGTATAGAAACAAAGATTTTTTTTAAGTTTCTCATTTTTTATAGGTCGTGTTTGAGGTCGCCAAGTTACGCAATAATATTTAATTAAAAACAAAACAATGACGAAGTTAAACTAAACGAAAATAAATGATAGTAAAATACTTTTTTCGATTTAGATATTTAAACATCTCTTGGGGGCCCCGGCGCACTACACCGCATAGCCTTCCGATAGCTACGCCACTGGTTTTGGCACATTTTCCTTTTGTATCATTATGTTGAATGACGTGTCTAATGTTGAGTTAACTCACACTTGATTTTTATTTTTAACCAAAATTTGAAATGTACCTCATCACTAAATGCAGCTGTCATAAGTGCCATCACTCAGTGGCTCTACTTTACGTACCTATTCTCGCTCGAAGAGTTTCGTCGTATTTTCAAACGCTCATAGCTTCGGTCTGGAGAGCCCAAATTATCAGGATAAGATTTAGTTAGCAGACTTATGAAAGACGCTACGTTTCATTTGTCTAGCTTTTATACTTTGGATTTTATTGATCTGTAATCTTCACCCTCTGGCCTTTCATAAAGGGGAGTCCGGCTCTGTATTATACTTATAAAAAAAAACCGAAACTACCAAAAAAATTTGGCTTCTAGACTAGGATTTGCACACAAAAAACGTAAAGATATAATAAGCTGTAACTTTCACCCCCCAACCCAAAAAAAATGGGTGCAGGTCTGTACAGGTAAGTCATTTCAGGTCAGCTCATGTAAACATTTATCAAAACTGATGTAAAACCAAGCTCCTAACTCTACAAACCCTATATCTTGGCCAAAAAGTATGGCTTAGCCGTTTCATAGAACTATTGCATGACAACATTAAAGACTATGTTAATTTCTTGCCATAAGTCCATGGAAGTGTCTGTGCAACGGCTGCAAAACGGCAAAGCCATACTTTTTGACCAAGATGTAGGATTTCAAGAGTTAGGCCTTGTAGAGTTAGGTGCTTGCTTTACTCGTACATGAGTTCTGATAACTATTTAACATGAAAGTTTTATAAGCATGTGAGTATTGGTACTTTACATGTAATTTTTTGCTCATTTGATTGGAATAACAAAAAAAAACGACCTCATAAGCGAATGCCAGCTCGCTGGACTGACGATCTAAAAGAGATTGCCGGTAGTGGTAGTGGATGAGGGTCGCCGAGGATAGAAAAATGTGGCGTGCCCTTGGAGAGGCCTATGTCCAGCAGTAGACCGATATTGGCTGATGAATTGGATTGGATTGGAAGCGAATGCGCTGCAATCACTGCCATTGATTAGTACCTCTGTGATTGATCCACTTCAATAATTTATGGTTGTATCTCTGTACAACACGCTGCCTTTTTAGGGTTCCGTAGTACCTAAGAGGTACAAAAGGAACCTTCATGGTGAGACCCCGTTGTCCGTCCGTCCGTGTGTCACAGCCTCATAACTTTAGCACAAATAAAGATAAAGACTTGAAATTTGGCACAAAAATAGGATTAATTTGCCCGCATAACACCGTGTATCCATCCATCGGATCAACTTGACGGTTCTGCGTCATCCTCAGCCAGCCGCTACCCGCAACGTCCTTTAGGTCATCGATCCAGCGGGCGTGAGGTCGGCCTACGCTACGCTTTGCTGTGCGTAGTCTCCATTCCAATCTGTCGGCGACAAATATATCCAGTCCACTGCCACTTCAACTTACTGATTCGGCAGGCTATGTCGGTCACCTTCGATCTCTGACGGATATCTTCGTTTCGAATTTTATCCATCAGAGATATCCCAAGCACAGGTGTAAAAAAAATTATATAATTTGAAATTATTCAAAATATTTCCAATACAAAATAGAAAAAAAATTATCCTAAAAAAAATATGGTCTTCAAATTAAAGAGCTGATTGTAAAAATTTACACCTTAACTATATTTACTGGCACTAATGTCGAGAAATCTTGCTGGCTATATTTACTTCCATTTATTTATTTCGAGAAATTCTCGAAATTACATGCAAGTAAATATAGAGAGAGAAAAAAATACAAAAAATGTATGCCCCCTTATCTCCAAAACTGGTGGACCGAAAAATATGAAAAATGTCATGGTAATATGTGCTTACGTAAAGATTAAAGGAAAAATATAGCGGTCGAGAGATTCACGAAAACAAAATGACAAAAAATTCCAAAACTGTCGAATTACGGAACCCTGGGTTCGCGAGTCTGACTCGCAATTGACTGTTTTTTTTTATGTTATTTGTTAAACTGAAGCAAATTTAATTTCTTTTTTTATTATTATTACGAGTATTTTATGAGTCAAAAATGGTAACAGTTTTCCCAGGGAAAAAATTTGAAAGAAAAAGCTTTTTTTTTGTTTTACCAACGTTAAGTGGACGCGATAGCGGGGATCATTTAACTGTGTTAATTCCTCTCGAGATTTTTACCAGCTCGCTCCCCTAAACAAAGAGAAAATCATACCTTTTCAAAATTACTTCGAAATTACTTTGCTACGTTAATAATAATAAAAATTTTATTTCACTTAAAACTTGTACATAAGGCGAACTTAATGCTACTTAGCATTATCATTCTCGAGGATAATATTGAAGACTTGCAAAGAGGAAGCCGTAAAACAAGCATTGAAATGAAAAATGTACCGAAACCCCCTACAGAATCTAAAGAAGACCTGGTGAACATGGTTCTGTCTCTTTCAAAGAACATTGGGTGTGATTTAAAAAAAAAAACAGGATATTAGAGATATTTTCAGGGTCCGTGGAAAGAAAGAAGAAAACGGAAACACGCCGATCATCGTCGAAATACCATCCACAATCTTGAAGACTGAGCTACTAAAGTCATGCAAGGCCTTTAACTACAAGCACAAGGAAAAAATCTGCGCCAAACACTAGGGGCTTGCTAAAAACGCCGACACCTCTGTTTTCGTCACTGAACAGCTGACCGCAAAAGGCTCTCGACTATTCTTCCTGGCGCGTGATCTTGTGAAATCTTTTGATTTGACATTTAAATTCTGCTGGACCTCTTTTGGAAGAGTGTACTTAAGAAGAGATGAAAACTCAGCCATTATTCAGATAAAAACTGAATCACAAGTAAATGCATTAAGAGATATAAAATGACTAATTATTATTATAAGTATAAATTTTAGGGCCTATTTAGGGTATATTTCCTATTTACTGAAACTTGAAATTATAATAAAATCGACAAACATACACAATTTTACTCAAATCAAACACATTAACCCTCCCATTCGCACCATAAACACTAATATTCACACATACTTACAAAACAACTCACAAATAAAACGATTCTACACCTTACACACAAAACATGCTCAAATACTTATACAACGTGTAACAGAAAGGTGTAACCATATTATTTGAAGAGCTTATTCAGTCAATGGTTTAGAACAACTTTTACTATGGAACAAACCCTGTATATCGAAAAAAAATATTACTTGCTTCATAGGAAAATGCAATGCCGCTCGGCCGAAATATATGGAAGGGCAGATTTTTTTTTGAGATTTTCGGTTTGGCTCCATAGTAAAAGTTGTTCTTTACCATTGACTGAATAAGCTCTTCAAATATGGTTACACCTGACTTTTTAACGTGTTTTTTCATTACTAGTTTTTGGTCGAAGTGCACCCCGAGATACTTAACATTGGTCTTTATTGGTAATACCTCTCGTCGAAGTTGAATAGTACGATTGTATTTGCGTTTTTTCGGAAACATCACGTACTCCAGCATGCTCACATTGCACTGCATGCCCCATTCCTTATAGTAATCTGTAATTGTGTCAGCAGCCTATGCTGCCCGACGCGATGTCGTGTCTGGCTGATTAGACTCGTTTAGGATGCATAGGTCGTCAGCATATTGCGGGAGTATGATGCCTGCGATATCGTTTCTAGGTATACGCTTACATACAAATTGAAGATGATCGGTTCCAGAATAGAGGCCTGCGGGACCCCGTGTGGAACCGACTAACGTCTTCCGTGTACGGAAGTATGATTAGTACGATGTATCGTACGGTATTCACCACGAACCTCCCGTCCCGCAAGGTAATTCTCGATAAGCGTTATTACATTGTTCGCCATTCCAGCATCGAACAGTTTCCTGCTTAGTCCTGCGTGATGAATGGAATCAAATGCCTTGCTGAGATCGGTGGAGATTATCGGCACGCTGTTTCCTTTAGCTAGAGCGTCAGTGATAACCTTGCCCACCTTAAGATTTACGTGCCTGTTCCTCTGTTTTTTGTAATACTCTGGGATGAGTTTAAGACGATTAACCTCTGAGAGTACTCGACTGTACATGATCTTACCCATGATGTTGAGTAGCGTAATTGGATGATACGAGGCAGCCTCAGTATGTGGTTTGTGTAGTAAGATACGTCCCCTAGCTTCCATCTCTTTGAATAGTAGCGCGTGCGCAGAGTGTAGTTTATCATTTTTACCAGCGCATTATAGTATGCTGGACCAGCGAGTTTAATTACGTCAGCCCTCAGTTGATCGGGTCACTAGCTTCCTTCCCTATTGCCGTATCAACCAGAGTGTTGATTGTATCTTCTTCAGTTACAACTCCATGCAAGTCGGGCAAGCGCTGTGGCTTGGCCTTCAATGAGCGTTGAATTTTCCACATCTTTGAATAGTTATTCTCGATTCATATTATTTTCGATTTCTGATGGCCCTGTGTAGCAGCGCGCCTGCTCCTTGTGTTGGAGAGTGCCCGAGTTGTTGAATTCTTAAATTTAAGTCCCCGACATTGATTGAGGTGGTGTTATCTTCTAGTAATGCTTCCCTATCTGCTCGGATTTGATTTCATCGAAGAGGTGGATTGTATAGGCCTCGTAAAATCTTTACTTCGCTTGTCTTACTGTGTGCCCGATTTTGTTACAATTGTAACACACATTTCACACTACTTTTTCACCTTGTTGCTGAACAGAATCTGGTTGCTCGGGCCTGTGGCAGTGAGATTTCATATGCCCAAATTGCCAGCACCGCTTGCATTGTACCTAGTCACTGCAGTGCCTCGTATTTTATATTTCTCAATCGTAGCTCGTTGGCTTAAGATAAACTTGATGTCTTTGGCTACTGGCATATCGGTTTCTCCTGAGAAAATAAGATTCAAGGCTGAATTTTTCATGATAATCACTCGTTCCATTTTAATCCCATATCTCATAAGAATATCTACCTTGATTTCTTCCTCGGTGTACCCTTCGGCGCAGATGCCTTTGGCTATAAGTTTCTTTGCCGGGCGACGATCGTCATGTGTGTATTAGTTATATTTGTCATGGTCGTTATTTAGCTGCTTTTGTATGGCCTCGTATGCTTCCATGCTTTTCGGAATAAATGTAATTTTCTTACTCTACGTCTCCGAGATTGATGGACCGAAGAATATGTCAAAAATGACGATTATTATAGATCATAACTGCCCAATTACAGGAAAACAATAGCGTTAAAAAAAAATTGAACATAATGAGAAATATAAAAAAGTAAAATAAATAAAAACAATATTTTATAAAAATACATAATACAATAGCTTGGCTATATGCATTTTGAATTGAATTTTGAATATGTATATATGTATAAATGTATATATAATTAATGCAATTACTTGCATTAATTTCGAGAATTCTTCGAAAAACCACAAAAAAAATATGTCCCCTTCCTTATCTCCAAAACTGGCGGACCAAAAAATATGAAAAAAAAAAATAAGGGTAATGTGCTCACGTAAAGATTACAGGAAAAATATAGCGGTTGAGTAATTCTCGAAAACAAAATGACAAAATTCCCAAAACTGTCGAATTACGGAACCCTAGGTATGCAAGTCTGACTCGCACTTAACCGGCTTTTTTGAATTTTTTCACTTTTTAATTTTATGGTCTTGTACATACAAAAAAGAAATTGGGCCTATTAAATAGGTATCTGTTTCAAGTGGATGCTGTATAGTTTAGGGGTCGTCCTTTAATCACGTGAAGTTTATTTTGCAATCAGGATATTTTGCCTACCTAGTCGTTTTGAAATCTAGACTTTATGAACCCAACACTTTAGGTCACTTTTTATCCCCTCTCCACCTTGACGATACGTTGTGTTGTGAGGTTTTAGGCTACCCCACTCCCCACCTCCCACGTATTTTTGATTAAAAATATCTTTTCTCGAAAATATATTGTAATGTTATCATTTCATATCACAAAGACAAGCCTTCAATCCTGTACAGCTATTTCAAGTCAAAATTCAAAATTCAAAATTCAAATAGTTTATTTTGCAAAGTAGGTTTATATAATACACGTTTCACAAGTCAAATTTTTATCTTATAAAAATATATGTAATAAAATAATAAATGTACATGAACTACTTAGATTAAATGTTTATTTAATTTATGTAGCAATATATATACGATTAAAATTATAGGTAAAATATTATTATACAAGGTGAAATCCAATCAACCGCCCGAACCCATACCGGAGACCCGGCCAGGGACCAGGAACAAGGTTCAATGATCACCAACCGAGCCCCCAGCACGAATCCAGGCGGCCGACCAAATCCCATCCTATATACTACATAGTAATAGGTTACATATATAAATACATGCCTACCTCCGCCCATTCGATTAGTCTTGCTAAGAAGAACGGGCAAGAAACTTGGCAAGATCATGTCTTTTTTTTAACATAAACTTAAACTATACATTGAATTACTTATATCTACTTTAACCAAGGGATAAGAAAATACAAGACAGCAGAAAATACAAGTCTCCAGTTAATCTCAATAAGTGTTCATTAAATTCGTATGAAAATCCATTAGATATCATGTGTTTATTTTTGAAGCGAATGCTTGTTTGTTCGCGCCTCATATAGATAGAGGGTCCAATTCAGAACTGTACGTCACTTCTGTGATCGACTTTAGGAAATAATTCTGCAGATGAAGGCATTTTCATATTTAGTGCTTGTCAATAAGAGCATTTAGACAGGGGACTTCTTTCGTGAAAAAAAGTTTATGATAATCTTTTATTTTTGACGAAGGTTTAATTTATTTCTTATTACAGATTAGTACGTTTTTTAACTGTATTTCTTATTAGTTATCATTCATGATAAATTCATTTTTATTTGATCGTAATAATAAGAAAATCCGTAAGCTCAATGCGCGCTCTGCCATCAGGAAATTCACATAATTCTTTATGCCTTTCTATGTGATTTACATCTAATGCCACAAAATGCAGTCTTGAATAACTAAAAGTAGTAATATTTAATACTGCACTTGAACTTGAAGCTTCAAGCACTATGCTTAAGTTTTCAGGCAGACATGAAGGTTTGACGAAACAAAGAGATAAGAATGGGAGCGTTTTATTGAGAAAAACAAAATACAATCGCACAAAATTGTATCACAAAGTGCTACAGTGCACTGTAGCAATTCACGCGGCATAAGATCCTGGATGCATCCAGGATCTTATGGCGCGTGAATTGCTGGTCTACGAAATCGGAACTAACGTCGCTACCATACTCTTTGTTTCACAGCTTCGACCCCCTGTCACTATCATCTACGCGCCATCAGATCCTTCGGATCCTATATCCTACATATAGTTTATGGTCATAACTTACTCTATGGTCACAACTCCCTCACCCCTGTTGTAATTCACGTGATAAAAGGACGATTTTATGTTTCCACAGGTGGTCAGAAGAGTAACGGGTCGGCGGTACCGATAACGTTGCGCAACCGTCCGCGCATCCCAACCCCAGACGTGAGCAAGGAAGGTGCGGGGGGCGGGGAGCGGCTTAGCGTCGGCGTGCAGAACATGTCGGTGATCATGGCGCAGCACGGCTACCAGAGCGAGGTGCCAGTGCTAGGCGCGCTCGTCCTCTCCCCCATACAGGAGCTCGACAGCGGCTCGGTCAACAACACGCTGCACGCGGGGCAGCCTGGCACGGCGGCGCTGGCGCAGGCCGTGCTCACCCCCGGCCTGCTGAGTGCGCCGGTCACGCTCACGCAGCTCATAGCATCGGCGCCGGGCTCGCCGCTCGCGGACCATGGGCCTGGGCCGCGCGCCACGCTCACAGAGCTAAACGACGATTCGGACCACAGCACGGGCTCGCTGCCTACTCCTCCCACAGCCACGGCCGATACGCCACCCGCCGCCACCCGCCAGCGCGCAGGCTCCAAGAGGGGCGAGGTCTATGTGTAGTTGTGTTCCAGACATATACTCTAAGGAATTACGGCCTGGACACACAAACAAAAGACTAAGTTTCGGATTGATGCATTGTAAAAATTTAGTAATACAATATTTTAGTATTAAATAAGTTACAGGGAAAATTGTGCCGATTCGGGTAGCTTTCCTAAACGCCTGGGTAAATGTAAAATTTAAACTGTATGCAGTGAATTTTACATTTCTAACAAGGTTTATGAACTGTTCGTTTTCACTCGGGTAGTTGTATAACGGTTGACAGTTAATTTTTACCTTTATCCCGGCGTTTAGGAGCGCTACCTTAGTTTAACACAAATTAACTTATTTGACAGGACTTAATTTAAACGTTCTGTCTTTTTCTTTCTGTATCGAAAAGACAAAGGACGCTGAAAATAAGGTCAGTCCTGTCAAATAAGTTAAGTTGTGTTACATTGAATCGACACCAGTATCGATGGAACGGAAAATGTGGGTGGTGTACGCCGTACACTACCTGGTTGGCTAGAAATACTTAGATTCTGACGGATTGTGAATTATAATAAATAAAAAAAATAAAAATAGTTTCATTCAACATACAGTAGGTAACCCTATGTAACAAGATGGGACCAATTCCCATAGCTTAATTTCTAAAATATTTTTCGTTAATTTTTTTTCTGAGGATATACACCATTTTTGAACGTAGTTTTCATTATTTTGGTAGATAAATTAACCATTACCTTTTTATGATTTTTTTAAGAATTGTCGGATATGACGTCACTTGAGAATTTTAGACATTATTGATTGTGATTGCTTATAAAAAATGTGGTCTGTCTCTGTCTGTCTATTGTAGTCATCTGTTATCCAACTGTCAAATCAGTCGGCAGCAAACTATTATAAGGTTATCTTGATAGCAAGACACATTTCTAAACAGCAATTCTCAATTAGTGACGTCACACGAAGGCAAATGGAAGTTGCAGCTTTTTCGTAAAAATATTCATCTTCATCATGAGGTTATCTTAACCACAAGTACTAAAATACGGCTTATGAAACCAAAATCTCGAAATGGTTTTCGAAACGAACTTGTAGTTGTGTAGAAATAAAACCTACATCAAAATAAATAGGGTTACGCGTGACCCCTGCTTGAAAACCATTGTTATTTCCTGTTACGTTTTTAAGTAACATTAAAAAGGTTGCATAGGAGAGGCCTAAGAAATTAAGTTAATTAAGAATAAATAAAACAATAAGAAATTATAGAATTAAATGAGACTTGAGGATAATTCATGATTTATATAAAAACGGCTCACCTCAATACGTGTTATGATCGGGAAAGCCGACCAGTTTCAGCAGATTTAGACTGCCTTCATCTGGGCGAGTAAAGACGTTTACGCGACGACGTTACGCCTCACACTGCGGGCTGCGGCTCGCAGGGCTCGGGATGACATCGATGCAGATGGTATTGGTGGTCGGACCGGTAGGGCGTCCGCACAATTAGTTACTTCCGGGCTTGCGTTATTAATTACCGGAGTGACACCAAACAACGATAAACACGCGGAACTTATAGTATCTACGTCACTTTCAGTAAACCGGTAAAATTCTGTTATCGGATCACTCACAAACTTTACTGAAAGTGACGTAGATACTATAAGTTCCGCGTGTTTATCGTTGTTTGGTGTCACTCCGGTAATTAATAACGCAAGCCCGGAAGTAACTAATTGTGCGGACGCCCTACCGGTCCGACCACCAATACCATCTGCATCGATGTCATCCCGAGCCCTGCGAGCCGCAGCCCGCAGTGTGAGGCGTAACGTCGTCGCGTAAACGTCTTTACTCGCCCAGATGAAGGCAGTCTAAATCTGCTGAAACTGGTCGGCTTTCCCGATCATAACACGTATTGAGGTGAGCCGTTTTTATATAAATCAACAATAAGAAAGTTCAAGACATATATTTTAAAATAAGAAGTGAAGAGATAAAGAGGGTTGCGGTAGGTCGAAGTCCCAACACACTGATCAGTTCTTTGTTGTAGCTCGTTACGGTCAAGTACTCCCCTAGTCGAGTGGAAGTACTTGGAGGTCCCGACAGTGAGACCGCAGCCGCCGTAGTTCTAGGTCAGAGGTCAAGGATGCTCAGCCAGTATGTAGTCCTGTTCAGATGTAGGCGTCAACTCCGTCAAGGGAAGAGATGATGCCTCGTAGATTAGGTGGACCGGCTGTGAATCTGTCCAGATGGTGAGTCCCAGACTTGCTCCCTGGAACGCGTCGACGACATACTCAGTACACAGCTATCGAAACGTTTCCGTGTACGCCACCGATTTTAGAAAATACTCAACAAAGGCTTGAGGTGGCGGTACACTAAAGTTAAGCAGAACGGAAGCAGAAAAGATGAGAAGAATACAGATAATTTACAGTTGATATTAAATTCAAAGGCAAAGTAAGCTAAATGATTTATTTAAATGAGTAGGCATGATAAATTAAGATGTTGACAAAAGGCACGAAAGAAATACAAGAATAAGAACAAAGAAAGTTTTAGCCGTTGATATTCAAACGGGCAAGCGACGCCGATGACGTAACGAGCATCGTCACGTCTTCGAGCCGTTACAAAAACAAGTTTGCTATTAGCGTAGCAGCAATAATAAGACGTAGGTATCTACTGTACGCGCATAAAGATATAATTAGAAAATATTGAACATTTTAACACACATTATAGCCAATTCTAAAGGCTTTAATTTTAGTATTAGTGCTGTCAAAAGTAAATTTCTTTCATTGCAAAATAGTCCTTATATGTTAGGAACAGAATCTAAATTACTTTCGAATAATTTTATGTTTGACAGCACTAAAACTAAAGCCTTCAGAATCGGCTACAATAATAGTCAAAAAGAGCACAGTTATATTATAAAATGTTGTTCACACTTACCCAAAGTATGGGGACACCGGACACAATTATCTATCGCTATCGCGATAGCGGCTGGCACGCCGACGGGCTACGTGGAGTCGCGCTGAGGTGGTATAAGCGACTCACGTGCTGCTGAAAGAAAAATGACTCGAGGGACATGCGCGGGAGCAGGGTAGAGAGGGGGTAGCATTGTAATGGTTTGAAGTACGGTATGATAATTAAATATCACAACGTGACATTCCGTAATGAATCCTTAGGGTAATTTTGTGTTCCTATATTTTTACAATTAGCCACACACGACACATGGGATGACCATGTTGAAAGTTGAATAAAAACAGCAAGCTGAGAGTATTATTAACACAAAAAATCGCTGCCCACAGATATAAAAATAATCTTAGCTTTTAGACACTGGGTAACGCCATCTATGTTTGCCTCTGAAAGCTTGATCAAGCTTGTCTGGAAAACCGCTCATTGATGAGAAAAACACCTGAAAGACCAACAGCTCCAGGGCTCTCATAATTTCTTGCTTTTTACTGTTACAACGCTTTTTCAGTATCTTCTGAAGAGAGTCTATGGATCCCAAAGTATTATGTGTAACCTGGCTTTCAATCTCAATCTCAGACATACCGTGAGTACGTAGTAATACTTTATATTCTCTGCCGTGAGGGAGAACTTGGTCTAATTTTATACTATTATCTGTGCTTGTTCCTAAAAGGAGGTAACACTTATGTTCTCGCAATGGGTATCTACCATAGGATTCTCGACACTTAAGGGCCCCTTAAAAAACCTAATCCGGTCATTTTTAATTAAGTACCTATAAGAGTAATAAGTAAGTATCTTTTTGATATTTCACCGATTCGGCACCCAAGGAGTAGCCTCATGGTTGTGAAGTCCGCCGATGACTGGACCAGCTTGTCCAGCCTGAAGCATCCAAGCCTGTTTTTTCTTCATTTCCTGGTAAGTTTTGTGTACTTTTGGTTTCATTCTCTGAAAATCCCTTTTGACCCGTTTCCAATACGTTAATTTCCTTGCCCAGATTTCGTAGGCATGTCTTGACGCTGTTGTTTTATTTCTTTACAGGGGACCCTTCGGGTTTTTTAAGGGTTTTTTTCCATTTTCCGCGCACCACCTTTTCATCCTGTTTGGTTGCGCATCTGAAGTAAGGCTGAAGGAACGGACCACGTGCGCTGGTAAAGTCCGTTTCCCAAGTTATTTCTGAAGTTGGCGCATGACAGTCACGGTTTGACTGACTACTCCGTGGGAAGATTTCCAACATCTACGTCACGAAGACACTCCTATCAGGTTTTTATATCTGTAGCCTGGCATTTAATAGACCCTGAATCAATCATTTTCTTCCTTAATGTAAAGCTAGATAACGATTGCTTTTAATACCTTTAAGTTATATTTTCTCTCGACTAGAAGTTACTAATACTTCCGCGAAATTCTAGTTTCTGGGATCCTATAAACTAGTTTTAATATCCAATTTCGAATCCATAATATCGTAAACCAATAGCGTCGTTAAAGCTCGTAAAACAAAATCCTAAAACAAGATAGACAAGGTATTTTTCGTGTTAATTTTCGAAGTTCCGACGTACCTAATACTCTTCTGATATTCTTGTGTTTTTATACCATTTTTTACTTCAGTTTTGTTATTTAGTATATCCGAAAAAAATATATAGTGTCTTTATCCTGATTTATCTTTTTTTTTAGCAGTCCAAATTTAGGTCAGATCGACCAAATTAATAAAATTACACTCGTGATTCTATAGTAGCTTACGAAATTTTTAAATTGTAATGCTACAATATGTATGTCTAAAAAGTGTATAAGTGTCTGTTTATTTACTCTATATGATAATTCTAAGCTATGCATATGATTAAATACTTATTTATCAACATACAAGGGGCATCTGCACAGTCAAGGAAGTGTGTGTTTATTTACTCTTCAGTGTAATTCCAAGCTCTTTTTTTCTATATATTTTGTAAAAACCTTTAGGATGTTATACCAACTCTCATACTGTAACTACTGTAAATATATATTCAAGATATGCATGCATAGCTTAGAATTACCCTGTTGGATAATTAAACACACATTTATATACTTTTAAATATTTTAGCAAAAACTTTTTTCCTCGACTATACAGATTCCCTATATCTTGATAAATAAATCAATTGGACATGGACAGCTTAGAATTACCATATAGATTAAATAATCACACACTCATACATTTTACCCTATATATTTTGATAAATATTTTCAGACATACATATACGTAGCTTAGAATTACATTAAAAGTATAAAACCCTTGCTGCTTTTTTGTTTGTCCTGTGTAGAAAGAAGTTGGCATAAAAAACTTAATGTCAAAACTAAGCACAACTGTAGGTAAGATCTGGGACATTTGGCATACGAAATGTGTTGCCGTTTTTTGTACATTTTCGCAAAAAACTCACTTCTACTTCATTATGCATCATCTCCCTCGAAACTTTTGCCACGTAAAATATTTTACTTTGGTTTGATTCAAACTGAACAAGAACAAAGTCTCCTGCTTTGTGTGATTTAATCAAAGGAGCAAATTTTTCTCGTTCAACAATCTCATCTTCCAGCTCTTCCTCTTCCCAAAAACCTTCCTCTTCCGAGTAGATACTAGTTTTTTTCTTCATCTTTTTCACTGGAGTTACTCTGTAAATCTTTTCTTTTTTGTTCTTAGCTAATTGCTTCGTTTTTTTTTAAGTTTTTTCCAGTTCTCTGTCTTCAATTTCCTTTTTGTTGGGAGTATCGGTTGCAATCATAGATTTTCCTTTGCGTTTTGGTGCTCGTCCAGGTTTTCGGGGCCCTGCTTCAGGTACTCCCCGAAAAACGAAAGGACTACGGAAATCTTTTGATGTCCCGGCTAAAGAAGTCGAATCAATAATTAATGCCTTTGTCGAACCAGTTAAAGAAGGCACTCATTGAGTCTTCATTGTAACAGGTGGAGTGCATGATAAACCCACAGGTAGCATCAATGACGGCGATGGTGTTTTTGAAGTCAATTCGTCTTGGCTGTACATATCTCATTCTCATATTTGCTGGTGGAGTTTGTGGTTCTACAATTGGCAACAGAGGTGAGGACGATCTTGTGGGCTGCTCGTCATGGTCAATTTGTGTTTGCGTATGTTGGTCTCTTTCCGGTGAAGCACGATTTTCATCCACTAGTGGCCGGTCTGTTACTTCACTTGGAGCGAAATCTTTGTCAGTAAAAATATTTCTATTGTACGGGGTATTATTCCCGGAATATTCCCGTCGACTCAAAGCCACTGCAAATGTTTGCAGGCGTCATACTATAATATGTGCTACTTTGACACATTGTGTTAATGTTTTGCCGGGATCCCTCATCATCCAGCGTCGACTGCAGCGTTGTAGGCAATTTTCAAGGGACCATATTATATCGCTACATCAAGGGGCTGCATCTTTGAGGTAGAATGTGGTGGCACTGTAAGCACGCAGTAACACCATTTGCTTTTGCTAGGTCAAGAGCCTTCAAGCATATATGAGGCTCAAAGTTATCCATTATGAGGAGGCTTGTTAACGTTGCTGCTCTGAGTGTTCCAAAGTTTTTACGAATAATTCTGAGTTCATCCATCCGGATGGGGTGGCTAAGCTAAGAGTGCCAGCCGGAGCCATAGAGAGCATATGATCCTTGAAGTGTACTCTGGGAATAATCATTATAGGGGGCAGAGCATATCCCAGTGCGTTAACGATGTAACACGTAGTAACTAGTGTTCCTTTTTCGCCACTAGTTCTTTGCTCACTTGCTTCTGGCCTTTGACGGCAAATACTTCCTGATTTTTGGCACTGCGGACCCACGATACCCCTGGTGGTACCATTTGCCCCTGGTGGTATCGTGGGTCTTTTAAAATCAAACGATACCCCCAACAAATAGTGTTGCGACACTAATTAATAAGAGCTTTATCATCTCTCGAATTTTATATTTACAAAAAAAAAGACAAATTATAGTCTTAGTCTTCTTCCAGCAAAATTTCCTTTATACAATATTTAAAGTACTTGCCGTCTGTGTGGCATAGCCGTAAAACGTATGTACGCAATTTTTCTAATGCGTGACCAATTGAAATTTCTTTATTTACAAGTTCTAATTGCACGCTGGTTATGAAATTATTGGTTTCATCTAAGTTGTATATTCGTGTTCCATTCCCAAAGGTTTCATACCGCTCCATCACAGTTTTCAGATTTTCAAAGAACACGGTCACGTTGTGTCGAGTGAAAGATGTTGCGCGACTCAGGCTGCATCCTTCAGGTGTACGCAAGCTGAGAACTGCATGGCGCTTTCTGAAGTTGTATAGCGATTCAATTCCTGTCATTTCAAGCTGGTGCCAAGTATCTGGGATTTAAATATTATTCTCCACTGCCATCTCATAGGCTAAACGTCGTACATCAATCGGTGTTATTTTTATATTTATACATTTGACTGCATTTTAACAGATGGCTGTTCTTATTCAAGAGTAAAGATTCTGTTAACGCTGTAATTGGGTGTTAATCTTATGGATGTTTCAGCGTTCTGTAATTTCTTGTTGTATCTATATAAGGTGGTGTATTGTATCCCTTTAATTCTTGCTACAGATCTGATTTCATTACCTTCCTTAAACAATTTAAATTGCAGCCTCCATTTCTTCTTGCGCGTGGAGGCAAATGGTGGTTTTTGGCACTCGGTTACGTGGCATGGTGTTTCCTGACAAGCAAAAGTTAAAATATTAAGATACAATAAGTAAACGGAGTTACAATCATACACAACCGTGCAATATAAAAATTGTTGGGTTACAATGAACCGCGATCCACTGTTACCCAAATTCAAATTATCCACTGTATCCCAATCACTACGAGAAAAAACAAAAACTAATAAATATTTGTACTTTACCTGTGGTCGACCCGTTGCGACGCGTTCTTCCGAAACTATATCGCAGCGGTCACTGAAGCTGCGGGGAGAAGTGCTAAAAAGAGTATGTTCGATGCTGTTAGGGTGTGTTTGTGTGGTCCTAAATGTGAGACGTTTTGTCCGTCTACAGACCCAAAAGTGAGGCGCCTGTCAAAGCGAGGCGGTCTCACATTTTTTCATGGATAATCTGACTTTATTTTCAAAATCTACGGCCTTTGTTTGGTCAAAAACATACTTTTGACGACCCAATCAGAGGTATTGACATTTTCGCCTCGCTTTTGGTAACTATGACAGGTCGTGTGTGTGTTTATAAAAAAATCCCGAAATAGGTAGTACCAGGGTGTGCCCGCTAGGTGGCATAAGAGTCACAAGAGTGTAAGTTCTGATCCTAATTCTGAGGCTGTTGTGTGAAATCGGTGTAAAAATGAAAGCGCCTCGGAATTTAAAACACGTCTATGTCTGTGTATCGAATATTTACACTCATTTGAAGATGCCGTTAAATAAGTGTACAGATCGCGCTAAACTTCTAGTTAAATCGCCTCGTATTCAGAGTGGACTAGAAGTTAAGCGTGATCTGTATATTGCATGACATTACATGCATGACATGCGTTATATTACTTGGTGTTACCGTTTGAATGATTATTATTTAATTATATTATTTAAACTTAGTATTTTGATCTCAAAAAACGTTCTACTTTTTAAGTTGCTTATGGCTGAATAATTTACTTTAGTAATAATTAAAATAAATCTAAAAATCTAAAAAGAAATTATTGTTTCATACATTTTGGTCGAGTAGGTATGAAACGTTTCTATAGTGCAAAATTTTTTTTTCGCGGGTTTAGATTTAGTTCCATTGTAAAAGTTATAAGCATAGACGAGTAATATTGCCAGTTTCCGGCTTTCACAACATCATCATCATCATCATCATCATCATCATCATCATCATCATCATCATCATCATCATCATCATCATCATCATATCTATCTAAATATATAAAAGAAGAAGCTGACTGACTGACATATCAATGCACAGCCCAAACCGTTGGGTCTAGAGATTCCAAATTTGGCAAGTAGGTTCCTTTAGAGGTTTAGGGGTGCACTAAGAAAGAATTTTTCAAAATTCTTCCCCTGAGAGGGTGAAACGGGGGTCCAAAATTTGGATGGGGAAACGAGAATAGTTGGACTATTTTATTTGAAACTTCACAAGAGTACTCTTATCAATAAATGAGTAAATACGTATTTCAGGTTTTTTCAGAATTCAACCCCTAAAAGGGGGAAATGGGGTAACAAAGTCTGAAAATCAACATGGGTATCGTTTGTATGGTTTATCGGGTCGCTGATTACGAAAACATCAACGATTTTTAAATCTAACGTAGTGGACATGCAATACCATCATCCCCTGTTGGGATGCGATGGGGTTGAAGTGTTAAAATGTGTAAATATCAATATGGGTGTCGTTTTTATGGTTTTTTGGGACGCGTATATATCTATATCCAAGCAAAATATCTTTGGTACGGAAGGTAGTACATCACTACATCCCTAGGGGTTGGACCACGGGATGCCAAAAAAAGTTTTTTTTTTTGTCAAAACATTGACGGCCTGTATCTCCCAAACGGCTGGATATAAACCCGTGTTGATGGGTGTCTAGGAAAAGGTCTAGACGAGATCTCTCTGCCGAAAGTGTCAAAACTTTACAGGCTCATATCTCCCAAACGGCTGATGCTAGACCCATCTTCATGGTACTCTAAGAAAAGAGCTCGGCGAGGTCTAGATGACGGTAAAAAAAAAGAAAGTTTGTATGAAAGTTCTTTATTATAAAGTTCATCTGTTTCGAAGTTAGGATCTTTAATTTTTGTGTTTAGACTGACAATTGAAAATTACTTTATACGTGTCTCAGCGTTTGTGATAATACCAACCTCGAAGGGGTGAAAAGGGGGATGAAGTTGTCTTTGGAAAGTCCTTCATTTACAAAGTAAAATGACTGAATTTGTTATTTAGGCAGTCCGTCTATCCGACCGTATAAACGGGAGACTCAGTAAGTGGTCAAGACCAAGGTTCAATGACCCTTTTAGCGAAAAACACAAAATAAAATTTGTGCCCTTTACTAATTTAAGAATAACTCCCAGTCAATCAGTACAGCAAACCTATTGTTTTTGTTGTGTTTTTTCTCAAAAAGGGTCACTGACTACTTACCGAGTCTTCAGTATGTATTTTTGGCTATATCATTAGAAGTGACCCAATGTAGGTACCTTACAAATATTGCAAGTATTAGGAATGTGTTTACTTTCGTAATTACTTTCTAAATCCAATAAAAGGAATAGAAAATTAGTGTTTTGATGTCCATAAAAATTTAAGGGATGAGTTAATGTTCTTTCGTCTTGCGGATGCACTCCTCTCATGTAAGGTACATCCAACTAATATTATAAATGAGAAAATTGGGATGGATGGATGTTTATTACTCTTTCACGCCGTAACTGATGAACCGATTAGGCTAAACTTTGCACAAATGTAGTTCCAGACCTGGAAAAGGACATAGTAGACCACTTTTTGTCCCATTAATCAGTTCAGAGGCAATTGGGTATCAAGTGTTGAAGATATTATTTAACTCCTTTATATATTTGTACTGTCATTATTTTGTGGCAACCCAGAATTTGACTTTGTCTATTCCTAGCTCTAGTCTAGTATCTATGTTTCCTGTTTAAGCATGCCTGCCATCTTGTTTTTACCGTGTCCTTCTCATGTGCATTATTACAATGGCTACTGTTAAACTATTATCGAGTCAAGTTACTTATTAAATAAATACGAAATCCACAAGTTCACGTCTGTGTTTTCACTCTGCTGAATCCCTGATTCAAGAGGTTATGGCCCAGAGTTCGTCGCAAGTGAATTTTGTTGTTGTGGATTCGTTTTGAGTTTTCGTTGACTCTTGTGATTAACAGTTTTGTTTTTCCCATCTTGAACAATGGCTTTGAAGTTGGATAAAGTGAGTGTCGAAAAGTTGGAAGGTGATAGAAATTGGATTTCCTGGAAATTTGATGTTGACCTTCAACTCACTTTACACAAAGTTACGGACATAGTTACCGGTTTCACTCTGAAGCCTGCAGCGGACGCTGATGCTGAAAAGGTGAAGCAATTTGTGGACAAAGATGCTATCGCTCGGTATATCATCGGTTCTACAGTGGGCGAAGAGCCTAAACAGCATATTCTCACATGTAAAAGTGCCAAGGAAATGTGGGATACCTTGCATTCTGTGTATGAACAAAAGAATGAACGAAGGTTAGATCTTCTTTATTGTGAGCTGTTTTTGTACAAAAAGGATGAAAATGACAGCATTGCGATGCATGTGTCAAAGCTACTAAGAATTTTTCAGCAATTGAACAATGAGCTGAAGTCGGAGAAGAACGAATTGCCCATGTCGTTGTTGCTAAATCGCATTCTTAACACATTGCCCAATGAATACTTAGAATTCAAGAATGCTTGGGAATCTGTGCCTGCTTCTGAAAGAAATGTCACTGTTTTGACTGAACGTCTTCGATTACATGAACAGCGACTCAAGGACACACAAGGTGTTACAACTGATCCAGGAGTGGCATTGTTAGCAAACAATAGTAGTGATTGGTTTAAAGGAAATTACAACAATAAAGCAACATGTCATTATTGTAAGAAGAAAGGCCATTTGAAGAAAGACTGTTTCAAGTTAAAGAATAAAAATGTAAAGAATAAAGATGTCGGTCAGGCATTTATGTGCAATGAAAATGATTTTGATGAAAGTTGCTGGCTGATTGATTCTGGTGCATCACATCACATAACCAGTCACATGGAATGGTTTCAACAATATACAAAATTTGAAAAACCTATACCGCTGAAGTTAGGTGATGGTAGTGAGATGCTGGCATACGGTGAAGGAACCATTCAAGTAGAAATGTCAATTCAAGGAAAATGGAAAAATGGTGTCCTTAAGAAAACCTGGTATGTTCCGAATTGTAGTCAGAATTTATTCTCTTCAGGTTCAGCATTAGAGAACAATTTACTGGAGTATGCTGATGCCACTAAGAGATTGTTCACAAACTCTAATAAAGAAACAGTTGCTGTTGGAATAAAGACCACAGGAGGTTTATACCGTTTGTTGATGCGAGTAGTATTACCTAAGAACTCCTGTTTGTGCACTGTCAAAGAAACAGATCTTCAAGTGTGGCATGAAAGACTGTGTCATCAGAATTTTAGGCACATTCAGAGATTTTTGAAGAATAAAGGCATATCAGTTTCATCTACAGAAAAAGAAACTTGTGAAGGCTGTATGTATGGAAAAATGACTCGTTTGTCATTTAATTCTAGAGAAGTTCGAGCATCATCACCTGGACAAATTGTGCATGCGGATGTATGTGGTCCAATGGCAAATGCCTCGATTGGTGGTAGTAGATATTTTGTGGTGTTCAAAGATGATTACACGAAATATAGACAAGTCTATTTTTTGAAAGAGAAGAGTCAAGTTAAGGATATGCTCTTCAAATATCTATCGGAAGCAAAAACTAATAACCACATTGTTCAGGAATTGCTCACTGATGGAGGAAAGGAATTTGTGAATAAAGAAGTAGAAAAGATACTTAATTCCTTTGGTGTCAATCACAGAGTAGTGATGCCCTACACGCCGCAGCAAAATGGTTCTGCAGAGCGCGAAAATCGCATTTTGGTGGAAGCTGCTCGTAGCATGCTGTACTCTCAGAATTATGATAAAAGTCTATGGGCTGAAGCGGTTAATACAGCAGCTTACATACTAAATCGAACTGGCCCAACAAGCATTGATGATAAATCTACACCTTACAGCTTGTGGTTTAAAAGAGAAGCTGATGTAAGTCATATTAAAATATTTGGCACTAAATGTTTTGTGCACATTCCAGATCAAAAGCGAAGAAAATTTGATAAAAAAGCTATAAAAGGAATTCTGGTGGGATATTGTGGTGATAAGGATGGTTTTAGAGTGTGGTCAGAAGAAAGAAAATTGTTGTTGTCTAGAGATGTCAAATTCCTGACAGAAAACACATGTGTTGATCGATTCACCTACTCAAATGATGCGAAGAAATTAAATAAACTTCCAAAATCACCTGCAGTTGTTCATAAGCAAACTACTGGTACCAAGAAGCTGCATCCAGTTACTGAGAAGCTCCCACCTATTACTCAAAGTGTCGAGTTGCCTTTTGATTTCAATGAAGATGGAGTTCAGATGGAGCAGGTTTCATCTTTGCATGAATCACCCATGTCAGTGGTTTATGAACCTGTTGTTACTGACCCTGTCATTCGAGATGTGGAAGAGTGTACAAATAGTGAAATGCAACTCTATGATGAAGCTTGTTCAGGTAACATTGAAACTCCTTTTGTTGACTGTTCTTTCGAGGAGAATTTCTTTGAAGAAGCTAAGTGTTCACCACCTGATGATCCATTAGCTAGTGAGAACTATGTAATAAGTGAGTGTGAAAATGACAAAAGATATCCGGTGCGAGATAGAAAGAAAAAGGACTTTTCTGATTATTACATGTACTCTTGTGTCGAAACTAGTGATGAGTGTGTTGACATAAACAATTTACCCGAGTGTTGGCAAAGTGCTGTAGATGATGAATTGTCTTCTCTTAGAGAAAATAATACATGGACTCTGGTAACTTTACCACCTGATGTAAAACCAATTGACAGTAAATGGGTTTTTAAGATTAAGAGAGATAGTGAGGGTAATATTGTCAAATACAAGGCCCGCCTTGTTGCTAGAGGATATAATCAAAAATTTGGTATTGATTATTTTGATACATATTCACCTGTTGTAAGATCTAGCACTTGTCTCAAGCCGCTAAAGAGGCAATATTCCTGAGAAATTTAATTAAAGAACTCTATGTGGAGATGGTTGATTGTCCAGTTATTATATACAATGACAATCAATCGTGTCATAAAATAGCATGTAATAATATATTGAGTAACAGAACAAAGCATATTGATGTCAGGTTTCACTTTGTTCGGGATGCAGTCATTAATTCTAAAATAATTATTAAATATTTGTGTACTGATAAAATGGTGGCAGATATATTGACAAAAGCCTTGCATGGACCTAAGATTAAAAATTTTATTCACGATCTGTCACTAAGCAAAAAATGTTAAGTTTCTTTTTAAATGATGTTTTTATTTTGCATAAAAATTTGTTTTGATAGTCAAAGTCTGGTTTGAGGGGCCGTGTTGAAGATATTATTTAACTCCTTTATATATTTGTACTGTCATTATTTTGTGGCAACCCAGAATTTGACTTTGTCTATTCCTAGCTCTAGTCTAGTATCTATGCTTCCTGTTTAAGCATGCCTGCCATCTTGTTTTTACCGTGTCCTTCTCATGTGCATTATTACAATGGCTACTGTTAAACTATTATCGAGTCAAGTTACTTATTAAATAAATACGAAATCCACAAGTTCACGTCTGTGTTTTCACTCTGCTGAATCCCTGATTCAAGATCAAGTTCTTACAGAAAAGTGATGTACATCTTCATGCCGTACCTCCCGAACTGATAGGGCTGAAACTGCTTTAAATGTAGTTCTAGACTTGAAATAGGACATACGCTACTTTATATCAAATCAGTAACCAAAAAAAATTTTCGTTTGGAAACGCGGTATGGCTTTCGGTCTCGCCTAAGATCCTTTAGCAGAGGATTCATTCAGAGAACAAAATATGGTGTCTTTCGGAAACGCAGCCAACCTTCGGCTTCGCCAAAGACGACCAAAGATACTTTAGCAGATGATTAAAATTAATTAGAAAACAAAAGATAGTCTCGACTGGAAATGCGGCTCGGCCTTAACCTCACCAAACAATACAAACATGCTATACTAGGGGATTAAATCACTTATCAAAGACAGCCAAAGACACATTAGCAGAGGATTAATTCGGAGAACAAAAAATAGTGTCGACCTGCAAAACGGCTCGGGCTTCGGCCTCAGCAAAGACGGAAACGTGTATTGGTTTTTGGCCTAGCCAAAAACACTTGACATAGCGATCAAATTAGAGATGATGAGAACCAAAAACACTTTAAATACTCCAAATCAAAGTCAGGTCAACTACTAAAACTAAAAATATTTACAGATTCGATACGACTATACAAAAACTTAATCAACGCGGGCGAAGCCGCGGGCAAAAGCTAGTATATAATAAAAAGAGAAGTCCTGACTGACTCACTCATTCACTGACTCATCAACGCACAGCCCAAACCCTTGGACCTAGAAAGCTGAAATTTTGCACAGAGTTTTCTTTTGTAATGTAGACAAGGAATAAGAAAGGATTTTTCGAAATTTAACCCTTAAAAGGGAGAAATGGGGTGACTAAGTCTGAAAACCAACATGGGTATCGTTTGTATGGTTTATTGGGTCGTTGATTACGAAAACAACAATAATTTCTAAATGCAACGTAATGGACGGGAAATACTATCATTTCCTGTTGGGGTGCGATGGGGTTGAAATGTGTAAATATCAATATGAGTGTCTTAAGGGTTTTTTTGGACGTTAATTACGAAAATGGCATCGATTTTGACATTAAATATAGTGGACATGAAAATTCTTGAAAGTGTGTGTGCCAGAGCAAATCGGCTGTAACAGACGGACAGACAGACAGCGACACAATTGATCCTATTAGGGTTCCATTTTTTCCTTTTCGCAATGACGATTAATAAGTCTCAGTGTCAGTCACTGAAAACAGCAAGAATTGATCTTAGGGGGGACTGCTTTTCGCACGGCCAGTTTTACGTTGCCTGCTCGAGAGTGAGCTCACCTAGCAGCCTGGTCGTGTTAACAGCTGAGGGCAAAACTTCTAATGTAGTATATAAAGAGGTATCAAATAATTGTACCAAAAACACTCCAAACCAGATTTAAATACGTTCTATAAAGGGTAGTTTACAAAAACTAAATCTGCGGGTGAAGCCGCCAGCAAAAGCTGGTATTTAATAAATTTAAAAAGTGAAACTAGTGCTATTTGCACCAAGCTGTTGAAACATGTTCCGAAAAAGAACATAAAATGAGAAACATACGTAATTGAAACACTTAAACATATCCTGAGAGCAAAAAACGTAGTTAAAATTTAATTATAATTCAAACTATAACACCAATGTTTTTAAATTTTTAATACATATTTTTTTATTTCTTTGTACGTTGTCCGGGTGCTAAGTGTTGAATGCTATATCGGGCACAGTTTTTCCTGAATAAATTTCTGACATTTGCATAATATAAATTTCATTTTTAATTAAGACATTATTAATTGAAATGATTAACTTGATAAAGTCCTTTTTTAAAATATGTACCTATTTATGTGATAAAAATAAATTATTGTTGAATCTTGAATAGCAACAAACTCCAAGAACAAAAAATATTTCTTTTGGCGTGTTGAAAAATAGTAATACACTTAACATACAACCGTATCATAATTAAGAGACGGCCTCATATTTATGCTTTTGACATGATCAAAACCGAGTCTCCTTACACACAACAATAGCTTAAAATGAAGCGGTCTCGATTTTGTGATTTTGGCAATACCAAAACCGAGTCGTTCAACACACACTCAAAACCGAGGCGGTTTACAAACACCGTATTTTTAAACACATAAATGTGAGGCGGAGTCTCGCAATTGTGCACGCCTCGGGTTTGGGTGTGTTAGCACTTTTACCTTTTCACTTATATCTTTCGTTGTAAACGTGATAGACATACATGGAATAGACAGTTAGAGTGAGAAAACACTAGGCAAGCTTAAACAATGTATAAGTAGTAAAAAATATGCATAGATCACTGAGGTCTCGCTTTTGGGTACTACACCGGGTGTAAATCAAACGCCTCACATCTAGGATTCAGCAAACAAGGGTGTGTGTGTGTATGTGACTAATACAGACAAAGATATTGCGCTTGATGCACTGTGTAACATGATCCACTGTTACCCACTCTCCCCAAATTTATCCCCCTTTTTATTTTTATTCATAAGATTTGAATTTGTTTTACTACATTTGATTTTGTGTGTATTCGCATTTTGTGGTGATTTTTGCTTCGATTTGGGCTTGCAATTTTAAATTTATTTGGACTAATATTTCAGATTGCAAATTTTGGAGACATTTTCTTTTTATTTTAAAGGAAGCCTTAAGTTAAATTAGGGTGGGTTTAGAGGTAGGCAACCCCTTCATTAGGTTCCGATCCAGAATCCATTTTTTTGTGTAGGCGTAAATATAGTTCAAGAAATATTATAACCCACAATGTTTTTTTTGTTTATTTAATATTGTATTGTATTAATATGTCTTCCTAGCTTTCCAACGACACCCATATTGTATATAATATGATATAAGTACTACCCATACTTTAAATTTGCCACGATCTTGTCTTAGGAAATCCAATCGGACCTGTTACAATTCTAAGGGTACATAATACTTAAACGAGGTAAATATTATTTATGTAAAATAAATTTTAAACACTTTTAATCTTTTATCAACCATTTATTAAAATAACATGCACATACAAAAAAAAAATCGAGGGCACCGCACCGTTATATCACATAAGTACTTGAATAATTTGAACAAAAATTACAAACGTATTCGATACAGAATTTACATTTTAGTAGTATTCAGTAATAGTATGTATATATTTCAACTTAATATAAATTTATTAATTAACTTATTTTTAATCTATGTGAGAAACTGGCAATACTCCTCACTCGTATATAATTCTAGTAGCTAATTAGACAGACTCGCGGACGACCGACAAGCCGACGCTTCACACAACATGTCGCATATAATAGTAATAATAAATAGCTAATAATAGTAATAACGAATCTAGTTTAAAATTAAAAAATAATTATCACAATTTTACAATAAACTCAACATGAAATAAAACATGTAAAGCCCATGAATACAATAGAACCGGAACAAAATTTACATCGATATGCATTTTAGTTGTATTCAACAATTAATATACAAATAAATAATTTTTTATTACTTAATTAAGTTAGTATTTGGCTTGCAACTACTTAGGTGTTAGTCCTCAAAGCTACCTATGTCATCAAAAGTAAAATACACACAGACAGGGCCTGTGGTATACTTATAAAATATTTAATTTAATCAAACAAAGTGGAATTGTTAACATTATCATTTTATCTTAATATAAAATGTAATAATATCAATAAAATTAAATTACAAAAAAGTAAATTACACACAGACAGGGGTGTCGATTCGGCTAAACACAATTTAACTAATTTGGCAGGACTAACCTTATTTTAAGCGTTCTGTCTTTGTGTTTTCGATACGGAAAGAATAAGACAGAAGGCTTAAATTAAGTTTAGTTCTGTCAAATAAGTTAGCCGAATCGACACAAATGCCTGTGGTATACTTATAAAAATATTTAATTTAATCAAACAAAGTGGAATTGTTAACATTATCATTTTCAACTTAATATATGTCATCAAAAGTAAAATACACACAGACAGGGCCTGTGGTTTACTTATAAAATATTTAATTTAATCAAAAAAGGTGGAATTATCATTTTTATCTTAATATAAGTGTGATGTTTGTTTTATTGGACAATCTTTTACAAAATACGTACACAAACCCGAAGCTTAATTTAATTAATCGAAACAGAATACTTAAAGTCAAAATTCACTCAATAGTTATCACACACAGGGATATCCACGACACTGACGACGAAAACCATGCATGTACGATACGACAGACATGGTGAAATTGACTAAGTACTGGCAGAGCGGCAGCAGTGTGGGGTGGGGAGGGGCACCCGAGTAGGTAAGTATTACCGCTCTAAGCCGCCGCAGTTACCGTTTATCAAGATAATTTTAGGGCATATTTATTTTTATAAAAACGGGCATAACTCCTTCCTCAAGTGCTATTTTTTTTGTGTGCTGTTTTTTGGTATAATCATCATGAAATTGAATGAAAATTAAAATATTTGTTAATACCATCAATATGAACAAACATTAGGCTAAGTATATAACATACACAATACAAAAACCTTTATAAAAAGCCTTTGTTACTGGCTACTAATGCTTAATACCTATATTAAAAACCGTAATATAGGCATCAGTGCTTCTCCCGTTGTGTTGAATGAAACAAGCACTTGCTTAGTTAATTTGCGTACCGTAGATGTATGTTTATCATCGAAACGCCCAAAGGCCTTTTAAAAGGACTCAACTGTCTACTCGGTACCAGCCCAAGACAGTTACCCAATTCATCTCATAGACGCCCAGGGTCCTTGTATACCCTACTCAAAGGTATGTAAGTACTTATATCTAAAAAGTTGTAATTAAATTTAGCGGATGGTCCACACAATATGTAAATGCAATAAATTTAGAGCTATCCATGAGTATGGGATGTCCTTTGGCAGTGTAGATTGTGAGGGCCCAAAGATTTTTGTAGGAAGTGAATGCAATATTTCCAAATGTAAAATATCTGAGAAAGGAGAAAATTTATAGAAAGTAAAAATATTTAACCCCAAACTTCGAGTCTGCGAAACAATGAATGACGTGTCTGTATCCCTTACATACATATTACATGTGTGTGCTAGAGTAGGTCTACCAGAGCTTGTTGTGATAAAATTTGATGTCGAAGTAGCCCTGGCCGGTGAGCTGTGTGTCGCGCGGTGTCACGACACCGGCCGCCTGGAGCAAGAAGGGGGGGGCGGGCGCGGCACACCGGGCGGGAGTCTTTTCGATGTGCAGCGAGGAGGGGCGTGACTGAGGGACCGGCGCCTGTAGCACCTCAGCCTTCTGTTGACTCTGCACCTCGGCTCCGGGTGAGGGCTCGCTACTTGCTGACCTGTACGACAAAGGGATCGTGGGAAATGCTTAGTGAGTACCATAAGCGTTCTTCTTTTCTATCTCTATACATATAAAATGCAACGTCTGTCTGTCTGTACGGTTATGTACAACATAAGAACCATTAAGTCTTAATGGATTTTGATGCAGTTTTTAAATAAACAAAAAAATAAATTTGACAGTTGACAGGTTTTAAAAAAGTGGTCCGATTCGCATGAAACTCAGTATCAAGGGACTTATGGCAATACTTTATATTCTCTGGTAAGGGGCTCCACAATGCTAAACATCAGTTTTGTATTTGAGTCAGTTCCGTTAATGTACATGGTAAAAATTTGAAATAAATATGGCGTATTTTGTGACTCAGGACTATTATTAATTACACTATATAAATAAACATACTGTCAATATTCTATATATTACTTTTAAAAAAGCATGTATTTAACGATTCAGTTTCCATATTTAAAAACCGATTGTAACAAAACAACACACGCAGATACCAACTAGAAAAAACCATCTTTATTTTATTACATAAAGAAATTATATTTAATGTCCTAATGGAGCCACGAATTCAAAAATAACTGAAGTTTTGCGTGCGCGGCATCAGATTAGACTAGGATGGACAGTTAAAAAACAAACAAAAGCGTTAGAGCAGGACTGAATTTTAGCATTGTGCAGCTCCTTGTACTCGTATTAAAATTTGACACTTTTTCTGCCAGTTGCAGAAAGGGTTTTTAAGTTTAATGAACCTTTAAAGTTGATGCCATCCCTTACATTGTTCTTGACAAAGAAAGTGACAGCATTCATTTTAAAGTTTTATTAAACTTAAAAACCCTTTCTGCAACTGGCCGTTTGACAGTTTTTCGGCAAAACTTTGATTGGCCATATCTCCGGAACGGATGATGTTTGGACTCTAATGAACGGTACTACAAGACCATTCTGACTGATGACAGTTTTTGACATTTGACAGCTGTCAAAATATGACATTTGCGAATATTCGTCCGATTCGCTTGCAATTCGGTTTCCACGCGTATTTTAACTTGTTTACTGTAGAAACGATGACCGTTTAGTAACCTGAAGATGACCGACGATATTTGTTGACACCTTTGACAGCTGTCAACGTATGAATGTCGTTTGATGGAAAGGTACCATACTACATTTTAGGTAAAAATAAATGGAATTTATAAATAAATTATCTTATTTTAATAAGTCATCATGCTTTATATTGTTTTGATTTATTATTATTATTTAAGAAACCGTTACCAAAAAATGAGAACGGAACTACAAAGATAACAAATATGTAGGTAAAGACCTCCCTTAATAAATGAAAATTCTACTCTCTTTATGATAATTCAAAAACTTATTTTATGACTTATGTTAGTCATCCGTCAGCAAAAACATGTCGTGGGCATCGTATGCTACCTTAAGTATAAATTTGCTGAATTCTATTTTTAAGAATTTATTATACTTTAAATTAAATGAAAAAGGTTATTAGTTACGTTACGGTGATAGCATTTATTATTTATCGTTTAAGGTTTGTTTTATTCAGTCTATATGATTTACCACCTTTTCAATTTGTTACTACAACCTATATTGTCTGTATGTTACAGGCAAAGTGTTCTGTTAAGTAAACTGAGAAACAAAGAAAATTGTTTTATTGTCATAACAATTTTTATATTTATATTTTAATTATATTTTACATGTAATATTCATAAGATTTAATTGGTTACAAATTAAATATATACAAGGTGACTTTTTGATCATCGTCCAAATTCATACTGGAGGCTTGATAAGTGATCAGTATCTTGGATCAATAACAATTTTTGTTAAATTCCTAAAATGAAATTTCGGCTTCCCATAGAAATTCACTTCCAGTCCCGAGTGAATCACTATGGGGAGTCGAAATTTCATTTTACGAATTTCACCAAAATTGTTATTGATCCATGATACTGATCACTTACCAAGCCTCCAGTATGAATTTGGACGATGATCAAAAAGTCACCTTGTATATACGAGGGGCATGCCAAAAGAAGTTAGATACTCTTTACTCCTTTGATTGACACTGGAAAGTTATATATCATCTTATAGGCTGGTTGTTTGTTGATATATCTGAAAATAGAACGCACTTCATTTCTTTTTTTTTTATTTGGATGAGCATCATTTTTCCGAGAATCTGGCGGGAATTCGCTTGCAGCAATGGAGCTCAGTCGAAGTGATTGTCGCGCTATGATTTATTATGACTATAAAAAAGTTTTAAGCCTCAAGAATGTTTTGAACTTTTGGCTACTACTTTTGGTGAGTCTGGTTGCTCGCGAGCAACAGTATTTAATTGGTTCGCTGAATTTAAAAGAGGACGGGGATGTCTCAAAGATGAAGCGAAGACAGTTCGGCTGCCAACCGCGGTCACAGAAGAAAACGTTCGTGCAGTCGAATACTTATTCGCGAAAACCAACGAATTATGTATGTAGAGCTGGAGCAAGAACAGGGAATTGGATCAGCAGCAATGCAAACCATAATTCACGACCACCTTTCTCTCCGTAAATGTTGTTTGAGATGGGTACCGCACAAACTTACCGATGAACAGAAAGACCGTCGGTTGGATTGGTGCCTGTTCATGATAGATAAATTCGATGGTGGCGAGAAAAAAAATGTGTATGATATACTGACTTGTGATGAAACATGGCTTTATAACTATGATCCCGAAACAAAGTGACATTCGACTGTATGGTGCTTTGAAGATGAGCCAACTCCAACGAAATGTCGCCGTTCACGAAGCACACAGAAACAAATGGTCGCCTCGTTTTTCAGCAAAACGGATCATATTGCTACTGTAGTGCTAGAGAATCAAAGAACGATGAACTCCGAATGGTATGTGACAGTTTGTGCTCCAACAGTAATATCAGCTTGGTGTGACAAGCGACCGAAGTCAGGAATCCGACGCCTTCTCGGGCACCACGACAATGCGGCGTCGCACACGTCTGCCAAAACACTTGATTTTTTCGACTCAAAAAATGCGTCAATCCTCCCTCACTCACCAAATTCCCCTGACCTAGCACCTTGTGATTTTACCTGTTTCCAAAAATCAAAAAAAAAAATAAAGGGGAAGAAGTTTGAAAGCAAAGAAGATGCACTGGCTGCCTATATTTTCGAGATTTCTGAGGTGTCTAAAGAAGAGTGGTCAGTGGTATTTTCCAATTAGTTCAGACGTATGGAAAAGTGTATACGTGCTCAGGGTGAATACTTCGAAAAGATCGATACTTGTAATAAAGAATAAATTTTATAATTTTCGAGTATCTAATTTCTTTTGGCATGCCCCTCGTATATATATGTATAGTTACAAAAGAATATTTTAGTAAATCAACTGATAAAGAATAAAATTAATAGATGATTATGTATGATTAAACATACCCCCGGTTTCTGAAAGGCCAATCGAATTTAACAGTAGATTAAAAAAACTTTAACCGCAAATAACGGTGAAAATAAAGCAAATATGAAGTCTGAATAGTGATGAATCAATAATTAACTTAGTTAATTTTTGATTTCAATGTAAAATTCCCACTTTTTATGGCTTAATCCGCAGATAATTATTTTTTAATCTACTGTTAACATTGATTGGCCTTTCAGAAACCGGGGGATTTACTCCTATATATTGTGGTATGAGAAAATTACATGTTAAATATTTTGCATTAACTGTAACACCGACTCTTTCCAGCGTCAGATCTAAATTTCATTCTTCATCGAATTCAAAAGTTACATTTAGTTTCCTTATCTAATGTAATATGAAAAATAAAACATAAACAAACAAAAACTCAGTAACAAACATTGTAGAATTACAACATTGTAGAGACACAACTAGTAATAGTAAGTACACATTGCAGACAGGAAAGCATTACAGTGTTTGTTCTGATGCAAGCTAGATCGCTTTTTCGTAAAGTTCAATAATTTTTAATTAAAGGACGATATCTGAGATATTTATTTCGGGTTTGGTCTCGTTCGCTGTTCAGGACACCTGAAAACGTTTATTTGTAAGGTTTTGATTCAGTTCGTTGTTCTAAAAACCTCATTACAGGATTTGAGCTTTGTTCACAGGTCAAAGCCGTAAAACTCTAGTCGTCCTTGAATAATAATGTTGTTACTTATACGAGGAACCGTAAAGGTTTGGCGTAGTTCGTTGATCTATGCGCTTTTACAAAAGGACTTAGATTTTGTTCGATTATCAAAACGTCCTTAGATCAAACTTGCATGTGAACTGAAAGTGAGTGAAGTGTTTTTCTGTTTTCAAGACATAATCATCTTTTCTCATCGGTGAGTATATTAATTTAAACAAAAATAACACTCGTTAAATAGTCATATTTTGCATAAATCGAAATGATCAATTGAAATAAAAACAAACGATCCAGCATGCCCAATCGCAATATAATCATATTTTACATTAAATTAAAATAAATGATCTAGCCTTCTCAATAATATTACGGTCAGAGTGTCGATAAGGGGGCACGATACCAGGAAGTCTTTTATCCCTTACTGCCCCCTTATCTACACCCCAACCCATAATATTGCTCATTTACTTGAAAATTCTTTTTCAGCTTACCTATTAATTTTAAATATCTCAGAGCACAAGCTTGGGCAATATATTGCTGGCCTGATCAGGAGTGATTACCACTTGTTACTATCAACGTGGGACTTAGTAATAAAGAGCGTAAAAGAAAGACAGGAGATGATAAAAGAAAAACGTTGAATCATTTATTACATTTGATTTTATATTGATGGTTTAACTTCAACCTTGACGAATGGCCAACATCTCTTAACAGTTTTGCCTTTTTACCAATATTTGTGTAATTATTTACTAGAATGCTTTTTTGTTAAATCTAGTTTATGTAAGTAGATTTTTGCGCTAAAAAAGAATCAATTTCCCGTTTTCTTGGATTTTGTTGGCATTGTACAGTCAGCTGACTTAACTTTTACATATTATAACTGTATTTTCGTGTCGTTGGTTTTAGTTTTTATTTACTTGATATAAAATAAAATATACATTGCTTTTTATTAATATTTTATAAAGATAATGTTTCTGCAAAAAAGATTAGCTTCAAGTACATGCAAAGGGTCAATTTTTAAAATGCTACACTATATACTACGTACCTACCTATACGCGCTACATTCATCTTGAGTCACGTGACTTTGGAGACTTTTGTGATTGGCTAGGCGTGTTTTTGCGAATGTGTGTGTTGCCATGTCCGATAATGTCCAGTTTTTATAGTACTGTGATACCGTTCTCTCGGAAAGAGTATTATATTCCTTGCAGTAATCGCTAATAAACATACCTATTGGTATGTATTCTGAGGGTAGATTAATTCTGTTACCTTTTAAAGGTAGAATACAAACGTCAGTCTCGTATTCGTGGTGTTATCATTTACAGCTCATTACCCAATTATATTATTTGGCGACGACTACGCTCGAATTTTGTTTAATAATGTTTGTGAGTAGTGGCAGGCCGGACTTTAGTGGTTTAAAAGACTTCAAGGCCCACGCGGTTCGTTGAGCTACTTACGTAACCAAGTTGAAGGCATGGTTTGAAATACAAAAAGCCCAGACAGAAGAATATTAGAAATATTTGGTTGCCGTGGTCGGCACAGAAGCGTTAGACCTGATCATAGATTTGTGTTATCCAGACAAACCTGAAAACATTGAAATTTCGTGATGCAGCCCGGATCAAGTAGTGGAGATCAAGGATCGAGGTTACGAGCGCGCGGCTCCCAGGCGGGGAGGTATCAGCAGCGCGGGCGGCGTCCCCCGGCACGTCGAGGTGCCAGAAGTGGAATGGAACAGCGTTGTCATTGGTGTAACGGTCGTCATCTTTCAGAAAGATGCAGCTTCATCAATTGTGATCGTTACGTGGCTGGAATCTTACATTAGCAAACGCAGTCAGGCGGTTTCAATAAAAGGCTACACTTCTATGTTCCTTCAGATTGATTCCGGAGTACCGCAGGGCTCCCATCTGGGTCCCTTTCTGTTCACTATTTATGTAAATGACATAGGCAATAGTTTACTCAACTCCTGTCATCTTCTCTATGCAGACGATGCGAAACTTTTCAAAGTGATCCCATAAGAAGACGATTGTAAAGAATTGCAAGCCGACTTGGACAGACTAGCTACTTACTGTCAAACTAACCACTTACTCCTCAATCCAGATAAGTGCTATACTATTAGTTTTACCCGTAAACATAAGCCTATCATTTCTAATTATAACTTCGCAGGCAATAGTAAACATCGAGTTAATGAAATAAGGAATGGTGTTACTTTTGATTCCAAGTTGAATTTCTTTACTAAATATATAATATGCCTCCATTAGCTTTTTATTTAGAAGTAATACACATATATAACTTTAAATATACATATACAATAAATAAAAGAAAATTTAAAAATTGAAATATATTTCGGCCGTTAGTGGGCCGTCATCAGTCAAGTATTAAAAAAAATTACAAATAATAGTAATAAAAAATGAAATATTTTTGTTAATTCATCTATATGCTCTTCTTATGCATTGTGATTTAAAAGGCACTTGTACTTGTCCACAAACTTTTATATCAAATAATAAAAGTTTGTGGACAAGTAAAAGCGCCCTTAAAGTGCAAACAGTCACCACCATCAACTCTTCTCATGCCAAGAGAATTGTAATCAAGATATTGTAATTTGTTTGTTGGCTTGAAATATACGGCAGTGTTTGTTTGGTTGTTGTGATTAATGGTGATGTCGACGTCAAGGAAAGTTATTTTATGTAAGGATGTGTTGTGGGTGAATCTAAGTGATGAATGATTGTTCAGTCTGCCAAGGAATTTACAGAGGGAGTCATAAAGATATCGTCAATGAATCTTTTCCACACAAGAGGTTTCAACGGTTCTGTAGATAGAAAACTGGTTTCAATTGTACCCATGAATATGTTTGCGTAACTTGGTGCCATCCGAGTACCCATGGCTGTTACTTTTATTTGGTGATAGTAGTATTTTCAAACGTAAAGTAGTTGTTGTTTAATATGACGTCTGCGTCTGATGGTGTGGTAGGGATCGGGTATTTAGTTCGGAACGGAGTGCTGCAAGGCCATCGGCGTGCGGAATATTGGTATAGAGGGATATCACGTCTATTGTGACTAAAAGAAGTGGTGTGTTGTTTGGTAACTGTATTGAATTAATAATTTGGAGGAAATGGTTGGTGTCTTTGACATAGGATAATTGTTTGTATGTGGTAATCAACAAATGATGATATTCTTTCTGTCGGTGCGCATATTTTTTATTACTGTAGTATATTTGTCATTTTTTTATTACTTGACTGATAACGGCCCACTAAGAAATATATTACAAGTTGAATTTCAATATTCATATTGATAATGCTTAGTTAGAGCATATACCAAAGGAGACGCCTTACACAGGCGTTCCCCTCTGCCAAAGGTATGTATTCATATCTAACGCGTTATATAAAATTAGTTCAGCCGCCATTTTTTTCATACGATTCCCGAACGCCTTTGCATAAAGAGCTCCGAGAAAAATGCTGTTTTGTGCTGTGTATGGGTGCAAGAAAAAGTTCAACACATCAAATTTACAAAAAGATGGTGTTACATTTCACTTGTAAGTATATTTTTGGTTCTTTCATTCGTAATTTACTCATTATCTAACATTATCGAAAATTAATAAAATTCATATTTGGCGCCATATATTCTTAGACGCTACGTCACGATTCAGGAATGCGCATTGAGCGAGACTATTTCTGGAGTTGCCAACTACAACAAAAAAATTACCTCAACATTCATCAATTACTTTCATTAACTTCATTTTTGTGTTTAGAAATATGCTAATATTTCATAAAGTGTACGGCAAAATTTAAGTAGTTATATTTTTTTTACCGAATCCACTGTTATTTTTTTAAAACTAATTTCAATTTATTCATCGCAGGAAGCAATATAAGCAATGAAAATGAAAAATACTTTATTTATAACATTCAGAGTAGGTAGATTACCTGTGACCTTTAAACTAAGCAAGCTTGAAAATTGAGGGCCTTAACAACGATATTCCACAAAGTGATTTACACTAACATATAAAACTACTTACATGTTTTTCAAAACAATTTAACAAATAAGCCTCAAACAAATATTTATAACATGCTAAAGTTAATAGAAAAGAATAAGTACTCAAAATCAAACGCTGCTTTGATAAATAAAAATAATAGGGTTACGTTATGTTGTTTTCTATGTATATGTAAGTATATTACATAAACTTAAGTAAATTATTTATAGTAAATAAGTATATAATTTACAGTAAATATTTTATATACGTAATGTTATTTAGAATCACTTTTGATTTGGATTTAATATTTGTTCTGTCTCGTCATAGGTAAGGGATTGAAGCCAGTTATGTACTATTTGTTTTGCTTCAGTTAGCTTGCAGTTTTTAATGGCACAGTTCTTGGCTACCAGAGGGCCTATTATGTATCTTTAGTTGCCATCTGGACTGGGTGTCTATCATCAAAAACATAGATATAATATCGAATTCCGATTGTCTAAGGATATGTTCGCACTTGAAGTGACGACACAGTTCTTAAATAGTTCAATACCGACTAATGGCAATTTTGAAAGTTCCGTTTTTAGCTATGTTTTTGATGATAGGCACCTAGACCAGTTGGCAACTAAAGATACAGAATAGAGGGGCTTGTTATATATTTCTGATGTCACACGTAGACCAAAACGCTTGGCAAACGATGTACTCACGGCCGGTACAGCCAATTTAAAAATTCTCTTGCCTTACATCTTACATGTTTTCATAGTTATATGAGTTTAAAACAGTCTTATGAACACTAAGAAATACTCTTAAAAATAAATAGCTGCCGGACCGTAAGGACATTGCAGTCTTTTCGTTTCTTATAAGGCCGGTTTCTTTGTCATTGTTTTTAAGACAGACCGTTGTGCTCTTTCGACTTTCAGTATAACTGTCTTTGCTGCACTTCCCCAACAAGAGATGCAGCATACCAGTAACGACTGGCACAAAGCATAGTAGACCGTCTTTAGGGTTTCCATGTGAGCTGTACCACTTAGCTGTTTCATAATATATATCAGGTATAAGCGACTTGAAGTGTAGTAATTTCGGTACCTACGAATTCGGCCTGACAATACTCGTATGTGCGATTTAAGACTGTACCTGAGCCTAGAGCGTGACCAACTCCAGGCTATCTAAGATTCGTTTGAAGAAATTCGGACTCTCCTTGTATTGAAAAAAAAATATATTTGATTTATTAATCTTTTCTCTAGGGATCTTACCTATAAACAATGTACTAAGATTTATACTTTTGTCAAAAAAAAATGTTTTGCACCCTCTATTTTTTTAGTTTTCAAACGTTCGCTCCAAGAACGCGGTTAAAAGATCAACTTTATTTTTATTTCATAAAATAGGTAATAGAAATATGAAGGTATATCACCTAAATTCAATATTTTTTTCCTTACAAAATATTTCGGTATTAGCTAAAAACACACCAATTTGTTTTTTCGCTCCGTGGTCACTAGTATTACGCGTCCAAGAAAAAGAGCCAACATATAATCGCCTCTATGAAAAGTAAATAAAGTATTTGCCATTAGACTTGTTGTGCTGGACGGGTAATAAAAAAAGTTGCTAGGGTATGCCATCCACTTAAAGTTGAGTTTTTGATCTATCAGCACGCCCAAGTACTTAATTTCATCAGTTTGTAAAATAGGGGTCACAGTTGCGTACAACTTCAGAGTCCATTCCACAGAAATTAATTTTTAGCTGGGTTTCAGTCGTTGGTGCGGACGCTGCAGTTTTATGAAAGCAAATGTATTTGGATTTTTTGGTATTCAGAGTAAGCAGATTCCGCTGTAACCATCTAGCAACGTGGTTCATACCCTTCTCAGCATTATCGAGAGCATTTTCCCAGTCCAGGGAGCTGAAGATAATAACGGTGTCGTATGTATGTATGTATGTAAATACTTTATTGCACAAAATAAATATACAATGCACAAAGGCGAACTTAATGCTAATTAGCATTCTCTGCCAGTTAACCTTTGGTGATGTGGAAAGTTTTGAGGGTAGTGCCAGATAAGTTAATTACTATAATAAATTCAACCAAGAAATCATATTTTCATAGATACTATAATATACTAAATTTAATTAGAATTAAATAAATATTGTACATACATATATAATCTACTCATAAATACAATAATATACATATATTATACCTAACAATACATAGGTAATTACGAGAAGGACAATGACTCACGGGGATACGTGAAAATTACAAGTTTTATGACTGATTCTGTAGCTGTAGATAGTGTTGATAGACTCTGGTTTTGAAGGTAGAGATAGAGGGAGACTGACAGATATTAAGAGGAAGACTATTCCACAGCCGGATTGCTGATACTGTGAAAGAATTTGTATACATATTGGTGCTGTGTTCGGGAAATCGGAGGAGCATAGCTCTGCTTGGTCGCTGAAGCCGGCCAAGGGATTCAATAGGAGCAAACCGGTCTCGAAGATAGGGAGGAGAAAATGGGCTATTAAGAGCATTATAGAGAAGTGAGACGATGTGTGAGTTTCTTCGGTGGCGAATATTGAGCCAGTTTATCTGGAGACGAAATTGAGAGACATGATCGTATTTGCGCAATCCGAAGATGTATCTGATACAGAGATTTAGGAGACGATCTAACTTGTTTAAAAGTTCTTCTGTAAGATCAGGATAACTCACATCAGCGTAATCTATAATAGGAAGCAAAAGAGAATTGACTAATGTAACCTTGGCAGAGTATGGAAGAAATTTTTGCATGCGTTTTAGTGAGTGCATTGAGGCAAATATCTTCTTGCTTATTTGTGCAACCTGCAAGTCCCAGGACATATTATTAGAAATGTGAAGCCTCAAATTTTTGACAGATTTGCAGTATGTAAGTGGGGTGCCACTGAAGCAGACTGGAGGTAGAGTGGAGATATCGGTTTTGTCAATCAGAGCTCTACTACCAACAACCATCACCTGCGTCTTAGATGGGTTTACAAGTAGGCCGAATTCCTTCGTCTACTCACTGATCCGATCAAGATCGGAAGTGAGCTTGTGTATGGAATCTGGTAAGCCATCTTGCTTACAGGGCAAGTATAACTGAAGGTCATCGGCATACATATAACATGAACAGAAAAAGACCACGGAAACAAGAGTATTGATAAATACAGAAAATAGTAATGGAGAAAGTACACCTCCCTGTGGGACCCCAGCGGTAATGTCACACCACTCGGAGTAAGTGTCATCAATACGTATACGCTGTTTACGCCCAGAGGTATGATTGAAACCACTCAGCAGCTGCATCCGATAAGTTGAGAGAACGGAGGATAGCGATAAGGATATCATGGTCTACGCAATTAAACGCGCTACTAAAATCAAGGAGGGTTAGGATAGTTAGCCGCCTATCGTCCATGGCTTCACGAATGTCATCAGTGATTTTAATGAGTGCAGTACTTGTACTGTGGGATGGACGAAATCCCGACTGGAGAGGATTTAGTAGTTTGTGACAGTGGAGGTAATACGAGAATTGACGATGAGCAACGCGTTCAAGCACTTTGGAAAGAAATGGAAGTATAGAAAATGGTCGATAGTGCTTGAACTCTGTTGGATCAGATGTTTTGGGGACTGGGACCATGTAGGCAAGTTTCCATAGGGCAGGAAAAGTATTGGATGACAGGGAAAAGTCGTCAGCATAGCAGATTGTTTCAGCTTGACTAATTGGCAGATTGTGTATGTCATTCATATAAATTATAAAAAGCGTTGGGCCAAGAATGCTTCCCTGTGGTACACCGAAATTACTACACTTCAAGTCGCTTATACCTTGACCAACCTTAACACACTGTCTCCGCTCCATTAGATAACTTGTGAACCACTTCAGGGATATAATAGTTAATGAATATATTTACTGAAAATATTACTAAATCTACTTGCTCGAAAAATTCGACAACTAATTTTTTTTCTAAAACGTAAGAATTTACCTAAAAATCAGAACTTAAAAACTACGGCAACACAATAGTCTCGCTGCTCCAAAATGGCCGCCATGTAGCCTCGTCTTGAATAAGCAAGGGATGTATCGATGATAGTTATCGATAAAGCACAATCAGTTTAACATTTTAATAATTTCTTCTTTGTTAATGACTAATAAATAGATCTATCGCCACGAAATGTTTTCAATCTCAGATAAATTTAAGTTATCAGAAGTAAATAAATTTTAATTTGTATCTTATAATATAATATATATATTATATATCATGTCGTGACGATACATAGCCTAATACCTTCCTCAAGAAACTACCTTACAATGAAAATTCCATCAAAATCCAATGAGTAGTTCCCAAGTTATAAGTAAGCATACATACAGACAGACAGACAGATGTTGCATTTTATATGTAGATATAGAGATGATTTTGTCCACCTGAACAGATTCTGATGGAAAGGTGTCAATTAGGGAATGCAATCCCACAAGACAATTTCAATCCAGGTATTTGCAGGACTGAATCATCGTAGTCTCGCTGGATCCAGCAGGGTGGACTTAGACCTCTGAAATTAATCGTAATAAAGACCTAATAGTCCTCGGTTTCGTGGTTTTGATTTTAACCCAAATTAAACACGTTTTTTGGTACATTTTAAATGGTTTATTAATACTTTTAAGCAATAAATTAACATAAAATAAGATAAGACACAAATAATACTCTTTGTAGCAAAAAACCCCCCGACGTAACCCATAGAAGTGCTGATAATTTTAAAACGGCTCAACCGATTTTGATAAAACATGGCTAAGAACACTCTCGATCAACTCACCTTTCAAACAAAAAACTAAATCGAAATCGGTTCAGCCGTTTAGGCGCTACAGTGCCACAGACAGATACACAGATTATGTCACTCATTAAAAAATATAAAACCCAGAAAATTCAGTTTACTTTGATTTATCTAAAATAATCAATATTCAATGAATAAATCACTGCGTTGCGTCATAATTACAAGTTGTAACTGGCAAAATATAAACAAGGGGCACGGGAGGGGAATTCTCTCTCCGGCGCCCTTCGTTGCCACCGCGAACATTAGCGCGTTGCTAGGCGGGTATTTGTCAAATTGGATGTACATTTGGAGAAAAAAAAGTCGCAAATGTTTGAACAACAGTTTTTTTTTCTAATTGTGTTTGGATCATCAATTTGGTGCCGATTTCAAGGAAATGTATTCATTATTTGAATAATATTCATTAAATACTATTCCTTTTATTTTCTCTGAAAGGAGTTTTTTTCCCAAATTACATTTTTTTCGTTCTATGAAAAGTTAAATGTATAAGTTTTTTTTTTCTAATTGTGTTTGGATCATCAATTTGGTGCCGATTTCAAGGAAATGTATTCATTATTTGAATAATATTCATTAAATACTATTCCTTTTATTTTCTCTGAAAGGAGTTTTTTTCCCAAAAAAAATTTTTTTCGTTCTATGAAAAGTTAAATGTATATTTAACTATACTATACTATACTATACCTCAAATGTTTGTCGCGTTTGTAATGGCCATAAAACGAATTAATAAAATTTAAAAATAAATAAAATAAAATAAAAGTAGCCTTTAATTCCCAAAAAAAAGTTACATTAAAATAAGTTTCACATTTTTAAATATTTCATGCATGCATTATGTATCAATAAAAAAAAAGAAAATTAACAATGCATTATATTATATCATGGTTTCATTTAATTCATATTAAATTACAAAAAATAAATTAAAATAATAATGTCAAAGAAAAAAATTATAATAAGATCACAATTAAATAGTCAGTCTTTGGGTATCCATTGCTGGATGTAGGCCTCCTCCAACCTATACCAATCGGGTCTGGATTGTGCCATGCGTAGCCAGGTCCTGCCAGCGGTAGCCACGAGATCATCTCTCCAGCGGCGACGTGGATGTCCAACGTTGCGCTGTCCGTCGCGTGGGTGCCAGTGTAGTACACGCTCTGTCCATCTGTTGTCTGTGAGTCGTGCGATGTGGCCCGCCCACTTCCATTTGAGTCTAGTGCGGTATGTGCTGATTGCACTGCCAAAGTCAAACTGGAGAAAGTCTGAGAGCCTTTCAGTGTTACAAAAGGAGTCAGACAGGGAGATACCATCTCACCCAAACTTTTTACAGCGCTTATGGAAGATATTTTCAGGAAAACAGAACTAAGCAACTGTGGATTAAACATCAATGGAGAAAATCTGTCGCACCTTAGGTTTGCAGATGACATAGTGCTTCTATCTGACACACATCAAGAGCATCATGTAGTTACATGATTGAATCACTTGACAGAGCAAGCAGAGGCTGTGGGCTACATATGAATCCCAGCAAAACAAAAATAATGACCAACGGACCAGAAATACCTCTCTTTGTGAACTCTACAAAAATTGTAAAAGACTAGTCTACTTAGGACACAACAAAAGTTTTGAGAACCGTACGGAAAAAGAAGTTGATCGTCGAATAGCATTATCTTGGAAAAAGTATTGGGCTCAGAAAGAAATACTTAAAGGAAATTTTCCAATAAACCTGAAACAAAAAGTGATAGACTCAAAAATAAACTTTTAACAAAAAAATAGCAACCGACTTCAATAGTAATAGCAGTCATTCACTAAAAAGTTAATAATAATTCTATAAAGACCGATGGTACCGAAGCAACACTTTTGCAGACTTCTTTCTTCCTGAATGTTATGTTATCTAGAAGTCGGCGTATTGCCTACGATATAGCAACATAAAAAGCAATATAAGAACGCCGACTTCTAGATAACATAATGTTTCAGGAAGAAAGAAGTCTGCAAAAGTGTTGCTTCGGTACCATCGGTCTTTATAGAATTATTATTAACTTTTTAGTGAATGACTGCTATTACTATTGAAGTCGGTTGCTATTTTTTTGTTAAAAGTTTATTTTATTTCACATTTTTTAGTGTTGCTCGGTTAAATTTTGAAATATGGGTAGTTCTTGCAAACGTGGTTTTAATATGAAACGAAGTTCAAGTGAGTATAAGTAGCTATGTTTGAGTAGGTTCCTGGCAATGATCTAGATCATTGGTTCCTGCTATCAATCTCGAGTTATGTGCTGTCATTCGTTAAAGAGTTCTACGGTGATGAAGCCAAGATCGAAGGTCAGGTGGGTACATTGGCACCTTTCAAGCCATGCCCTGCAATGAGCACCATAACACAAACTGATTGCCGCAATCCAAAGTTATGTGCTGTCATCCTTTGAGGAGTTCTATGGATATGAAGCCAGGATCGAAGGTCAGGTGGGTATTCTGGTAATCTCCAAGTAATACCCTTGAATTAGCACCCTAACGCAGTGATTGCCGCAATCTCGAGTTATGTGCTCTGATCCGTTGAGGAGTTCTATGGTGAATATGGTGATGAAGCCAGGATCGAAGGTCAGGTGGAAGAATGATGATTTTCAAGTAATACCTTGTAATCAACACCCAGGTACAAAGCGATTACCTCAATTTCGAGAGGTATGCTGTCATTTTCTGAGGAGTTCCACTGCCTATCTCTGAAGACCTTCATCAGATCATGACCAAACCCAAAATGGGACCTACCTGGAAGTACATTCTTTCAAACAAAAAAAGAATTGTTCAAATCGGTTCAGAAATGACGGAGTTATGGAGTAACAACGCCAAAAAAAAAAAAAAAAAAAAAAAAAAAAAAAAAACATACAGTCGAATTGAGAACCGCCTCCTTTTTGAAGTCGGTTAAAAAGTGATCACAAATACTGCCATGTCTACTGTATGGATGTCAAAGCTGGGCAACAAATGATCGAGTCAAAACGAAACTGAGATCTTTTCCAAAGAGCAATTGAGAGAAGTATGCTTAACTTTCGACTCAAAGACAGACAAAACTCTAGAGACATACGAGAGAAAACTAAGATTAAAGATGCCCTAGAAACCGCAGCTAATAAAATTTACGGCTTTTCTATTCAGCACCTTGTGTGATGTAGTTTATGACATAAAGTTATTTTATACAAGGTTCCCTAGTAAAAAAATAAATAAAACGCAGAAAACCATTTGTCACGCCTAAAATACTTTTCGATACATTAGTTTTAGTAACGTGAATAGCCGTACATTTTTCAATTACTGAACGCAAAAGTAGGTTTTTAACTTTAGCAACACTAATATTTTTCTGATTGGCTGATGGTTAGCTATCACCGCCATGTTTTTTCCAGTAAAACGAGTGGTGTGTGTAACATTCGAGTGAATTTACTTTTCGTTATAACAAAAGCGATACCACCTTTATCACGGTAAGTCATTCTGATTTAACAATCATAATTTAATTAGTGTAGATTGTTCAATTTGTTGTACAGCTACATACGTTGTAATAAGTTTAAATGAAACACCGCGTTCCCAGAACACTTTTTAGGTTATTTTTTCTTTACTATTAGTTACGTTTCGTTACGCAACGAAAAATTTCTACAGAATATAATTGCGATCGCAAAATAAAGCTGCGTACATATTGGGCTCCTAAGACCTGATTACTATTTCGTTTTTATAACATTATTTGAAAATTTATTTCATAACCCAAAATTACGTCTTCTACTGGTTCATTTATCTATCATTATCAATTAATACAGCGGGTCTACCGCGTAATTCTCATTTTCATCAACATCAACTTGAGATTGAAATTTGACGTGCGTGCGACGACGCCCGCCTCACATGCCATCTCTTTTGCACGCGTTGAATTTCGCATGCATTTGCTTGAAGTTGATACAAATGAGAATTACGCGGTAGAGACCCAGGTTTTTTTTTGAAATGCCATTTATAATGCCATATACCATACATAACATAATAATATAGTACCTATGTGGATACTAAATTGTACACATGAAAATGGTTTTTTTGTTTATTAATAAGTTTTGATATTAATTACTTTATTATGAAGACCAAAACTAGATTCTATAAATAAAAACAAGAAGGCTTAAGAAATAAATAAATATTGATTTGATAAAATAGCTACTTTTATTTTTCGTGTTTAATTAGTAAAAAAAGACATGATGGTGTCGATTCGGTGTTTGACAGGACTAAACTTAATTTAAGTGTTCTGTCCTTTTTGTTCTGTATCGAAAAGACAAGGACAGAATGCTTAAATTAAGTTTAGTCCTGTCAAGTTGGTAAACTTACTTATGGTAAAGGAAATGGTAAGGTAAATGTCATACGATGTATTTGGATGTTAGAGAGATAGGAAAATTATAACGTGTCATTTACTTGTTACAAGTGAACAGTACTAGGTATTGTTAATAAAAAACTTGTAATAAATATTCAATTTCATGGGTATCTCGTACAACAGATGAGTGTAAGACCAAATGATTATTAGACAAATTTTATTCTGAACAATAACCCTACCGATTCGTATAATAAAATAGCGAGGGTGTATTTTTTTTAATTTTAAGTTGGTTCGATTCCCGGGTGAGACAAGCGAATTTCAGAAGATCTTTGAATGCAATTTTGTTTCTTTTAAAAAATAAAGGAATGTTTTCTTTCAGTAAAATGAGTTAACTAAAGGATTTAAGGTAGTTCCCATCCAGGGCCCTAAAATTTTTTCCACCCTGTATAGGATGGGATTTGGTCGGCCGGCCGCCTGGATTCGTGCTGGGGGCTCGGTTGGTGATCATTGAACCTTGTTCCTGGTCCCTGGCCGAGTCTCGGGTAGGGGTTCGGGCGGTTGATTGGATTTCACTTTGTATAATATATATTTTACCTATTATTTTGACCGTATATATATCATTTTCTGGCAACGACACTACCGCGCCTATTTTGGATCAAATTGTACAGTCAACACAAGTAATTAACAACAGCTAGGTATCTTAAGAAATGTAACTCTTTATTTTTATAACTAAATAAAAGCAAACTTATTTGGACGAACCACAATAAGGAAAAGAAATTAAATCATACTTCGATAAAAAAAAATTACCTTATACCTTACGCATAGAGATCTCATTATGTCTTTCATTAGTACTGAGACCAAATAGATTAACTCAAAGTTCTAACTTATGATCAACCTCTTATCAGAATTTTTTTTTTCTTACGAAATTAAAAATGACGCATTGATCAAACGACATTCACAATGGTAAAATTAGTTGCAAGACTATTTACTCACATTATCTACATTCTATCTTCATATACCTACGTAGCGTTTAAATGTAAAATGTCGGAAGTTGATCAGTTAGAAAGCGAATCAGATTTACAATATTTATCAACAAATGGTGGAACTGCGTTGCTTTTGGGCAAACACAAGTATCATATACTGAAAAAATATAAAAATGGTGCATCTATTTGGAGATGCTCGAATTATAAAAAAGGAAAATGTTCAGGAACAGTTACGGTCAAGGTATGTACAGCAATGTTTCATGTTATTATCAAGGTTGAAAACTACCGTGCAAGCCGACTTTTTTCTCATAATTTTAAATTATTAAAATATTACTAAGTTTACAATTTACATATCGCTGCCCTAGTGCTTGAATATGGTATAGACCATTTAGCTAATTTTACAGGAGACGTTTTTTTTTGTTTACTCGGGTATTAGAAGAATTTTAGCATACCTAACGATGTTTTAGGAATGATGTTATGTACTTTGTTATGAAAATATAACTTAATAATAAAATATTTAAGCCAAACACTGCTTATTTTCAGTTTTAAAGTGGATATACAATAAAATGAGTCAACCGAAATTGTCTAATTGGATATACGATACACTGACGTGGATGTACGGTAGTATAACCAATTTTCAGGTCCGTGCTTGTTTATTGTATAGACTTTTTGTATGTACAGCATGTTCGGTTTTATGTTTTTTTTTATATTAAATTATAGGGTTGCAGATATGGAACCCTTAGGGATCCTAAAAAAAAATGGAAACCCTTATGTCAAAACCTTGTATAAGTAAAAAACTGCAAGACTAGACTGCTAATAGTAAAATGTAGTAGAATTATGTAAACTGCGGCTTTTCCAAGATTCAGGAAATCTGTATACCTTTTTTTTTATTTCTACAAATCTTGTAGAAAGTACACCTTAAAAGCAAAAATTATTATTACATTATCCTACATCCTACTAATATTATAAATGGGAAAGTTTGTGAATGTGTTTGTTAATGTGTACGTACATGTTTGTTACCACTTAACTCCGTAACTACTCAACCGATTGGACTGAAATTTTGCACCAATATATTTCTAGACTTGGAATAGGACATAGGCAACTTTTTATTCTAAAAAGTATATGTAGTTTCCATGGAATAGCAAAGAAACGATATCCACGTGAGCGAAGCCGTGGGCAAAAGCTAGTTATTTAAAAAAGGTTACGTTTACCAAAAAAAAAACGAACAAATAAGATTTAAAAAGAAATTATATTATTTAAAGAATTATTACAAAAAAAAAAGGATTTATTAAGGATTTATTTAGGCTTTGAACCTAAAAACTGTTTTTAGAGCTTCTTGAATGGATTTGATAAATCTGTTTTATTTTACACTTTCTAATACTTTGAATGTTTATAAAAACAATATTTTAAAATGCAAGCCACTTTTTTAGTTTTTTTACATTTTTGTGAACCTGGTCCTTATAAACAAAACACATATTCGGATTCGATTCGAAAACAAAGAAATATTCAAGGAACCTATCCAATTAAAACTGTTATTAAAATCATGCACCAAGATAGCCAACCCTTGCCCAAAACACGAAATTTGATAAATCACTAATTTTGATAAGTCATAAACTTGGGTAAAATAAGAACTTGTCTCAGGTACTAATTGTAGCTAAAAGAAACCAAGTATTTATGTAACTCTTGTACATTTAATCTTGTACCGTACTCAGGCAGACAAAACTGAATAAAGTCAAGAACAAAATTGAACCAACCTGTATCAATTGTATAGAAAACGCTTACACAGAGTAAAATCAAAAGAATATCAATAAATCGGCAACGTTCCTTTCTTAACTCATCTCAAAATGTGTGTGGTGCTTTTTTTCCTTCGTAACAGACATATTTGCCACGAAAACTACAACGTAGCTGTTTCTATCGATTATTTTAGACAAAAAATTGCTACTCCATTCGTATCACAACAAATAATAAGCAAACAAAATGGCGTCATGTGGCTGTGACGTCACGAGAATGCTTGTTGCTGATTGGTTGGCAGATGGATATACCATACAAAAGCATGAAGTTTTAGATTTGGATGCGTTCACTTTGAACAAAAATGGATATACCATATACAAGATCTGAAGGAATTTTACTATTTGGATATACAATATTTTATTTTTGCTAATATCATGGGTTATGGTAATTATAAAGCAAATTTTGTGACATTATATGGTGCGTTATGAGTAAATACACAGTTTTACTTGAAAAAAACAATTTCTCAAAAATGGTCTATACCATATACAAGTATTGGGGCAGCGATATACCGGCAAACGACATTGTCTTAAATATAACTATCCAGTATCTACAGTCTGCTTGTATGTTAGTTACGCCACGTTAGCTATCTTCTAACCAAATTAAGTATCAATTTCAAACTTTTCACGTCTTCAGGGCAACAGTATCCAAAAAAGAAAAGAGCATTCCTGCAATCCAGATATTTCGAAAAACTTAGTTTTAAGGGAAATTGTTGACTTCAAGGAGAGAACACGAAATACGGACATACCAGTTACTCAAATATACGATGACAAACTATCACAAGTTCAAAATAGCGGCGCTCATCCGTTTGTAATCAAACTACCTCCGTTTCCTAGTGTTTCCCGTGTCCTTTATGGTGCTCGACACAAAGCAAATGATGTCCCTAGAAGCACATACACAGATGTAGAAAGCGTTGTAGTGCCATTGAAATTTCGTGAGTCAATCTTAGCTGACTACTATGATAACTGTAATCGAATCATAGTGTTTTGCTGGTTGGATGCGGATGCACGTAAGAAAATTGAAAATATAAAAGAGATCTTTATTGATGGAACTTTTAGCAGCTGCCCGCATCCGTTTGTTCAGATTTACATAATTCACGGCGATGTTGGTAGCTCTATCAATTCAAACAAAGTGAGACCTTTATTTTTTGCTTTAATGACGGATAAAAAGACATCTAGTTATTATATTTTATTTAGCCTAATCAAATCACAGCTACCGGAGTTCAAGCCCACTAAAGTGCATTGCGATTATGAAATAGCACCAATAAACGCTTTGACGGAAATTTACAAAGACATTTTAGTTAAAGGCTGTTTTTATCACTGGTCGAAAAGTGTCTGGAAGAGGGCAAAACTCTTGGGCCACACAAAATGTAAGGCAGAAAAAAGAATTATCTCGCTTACGGCTGCACTGCCATTGATTCCACAGCCACTTATTAAAGAAGGATGGGAGTACATTAAGTCGGAAAGTATCAACATGGAAATGTCAAAATTCATAAATTATATTGAGAGGTTTTGGATGAAACCATATTTCAGTACCATGCTATGTGTATTTGGAGAACATCATCGAACTAACAACATCTCCGAAGGCTGGAATTCTAAATTGAATAAGTCTCTAAACAAAAACACTGTAAATCTGTTACGCTTACTTAACATTTTACAAAAGTTTCAGAAAACCACAGACATAAAACTTCAAAATAGTAAAACTAAAAGAACTAAAAGAGTTATCTCTAGCGACGATTTTATCTTACATGTGCAAATGCAACTCTTAGACAGTGAGATAACCTTAGGCCATGCACTTGATAAACTCAGATAAGGAGATACAGTTACAGCCGGTCACTTATAATTTAAGGTAGTACAATATTTTTTTTATCGAAGTATGATTTAATTTATTTTCCTTATTGTGGTTCGTCCAAATAAGTTTGCTTTTATTTAGTTATAAAAATAAAGAGTTACATTTCTTAAGATACCTAGCTGTTGTTAATTACTTGTGTTGACTGTACAATTTGATCCAAAATAGGCGCGGTAGTGTCGTTCATTTGGCAACGACACTACTGGTAGTGCGGCTGGTAGTGTCGTTGCCAGAAAATGGTTATGATTACCCCTCGCCTACCACCTTTAGCTATAAGTATGAATGCTTATAAATTAACAAAACCAGTCACGATTGGACAACCGTCCACAGAACACGCGTATTTCATTTAACCGCCCTTCTGAGTATACTGACAGAACAACATTAGGTTAAAGTGGTGACCCGACGTGTAAACCAGCAATAGAACCAGTGACTCACAAAATATTTTTATAAAAGACTTGGTAAACGAGACAATAAGAAAAGTGAAAATGACGAATGACCAGTCTCCACCCGGTTATAGTGGCAATTACGTGCCACCTCCAAACAGCATAACTCCGACGGCGCCACAGCAACAACAGCAGACGCCACAGGGACTGCAAGAATTTCCTCAACAAGTTTACATAAAGCAGGAGCAGCCAGAACTTACGGCAGTTTCAATAAAAAACAGAATGCCGGAATTTTGGAAAGATGTGCCCAGGATCTGGTTTCACCAATTCGAGGTAATCATATGGGCCCCAAAAGCAAGTAAACAAAACAAATACGAACTTCTTATCGCCCGTCTGGGGAAAGACGAGCTTTGCCAAGTCACAGATCTACTAGAAACACATCCCGCGACGCAAAAATACGAAACCCTTAAAACAAGACTATTGAAATCTTTCCAGCAGTCCGAGGAAAGACAGCTGCAACAACTGTTAAAAGAAATCGTTCTCGGGGATAAAAAGCCATCACATTTTCTTAGAAGAATGCAAGAGTTAGCTAGAAATAAGCTATCAAACCATTCAGTCAAACTATTGTGGATCAAGAGACTGCCTCCCACGGTACGAGCAATTTTAACTGGTTGCGGTATTCAAGATATAGAATATTTGGCGGATATCGCAGACAAGGTCATGGATGCAACCAGCGGCGGCGAAATAGCCGCGCTAGCTACGACATCCACCGCTGCAAGACCCACTGACACCGGAAACCTAGAAGGTAAAATGAACTACATTATTAACGAACTCAACCAGCTCAAAATGGAAAGACGCGACTACTCGAGGCAACGTAATTCAAGACAACGGTCACAGTCCAGAGGCCGTAACAATTGATCTCCATCACCCGGTCCGTACAAAAACTACAGGAATCATACAGCACAGCCCGGAGATGCCAATTGGGTATGTTACTTCCATTATGTATTCGGAGACAAAGCACGAAAATGCAAGGACCAATGTACATTTGCCAACCAGGAAAACTAGAGCGGACACCGGCAGTTGAGAGCGTCGGTGTCAAATCATCATCTCGATTGTGTGCAACTGACAGAATAAGTGGTACACAATTCCTCATCGATTCAGGTGTCGACATCTCGGTTCTCGCATTTAACAGACAAGCAACGGCAAAGAAAAGCGACTACAAACTTTTTGCCGCAAACGGAACCACGATAATTACGTACGGTGAAAGATATCTAGCCCTTGATTTAGGCTTAGGCAGGGAATTCAAATGGAAATTTATTCTCGCGAACCTACAACGCTCTATTATCGGCGCTGATTTTAGCTACTACACGGACGAAAATTATTAGACAAAGTAACAAACCTCAAGGTTCGAGCGCAAACAACAGAAAGTTCCGAATATACGCTACGATCCGTCGACATAAACAACGAATACCATCGCATTCTACAACGGTACCCTGATATCACGCGTAAACAAATCTTTAAAGAGACACCGAAACACGACGTCCAACACCATATTTTTACGAACGGGCAACCAGTGCATGAAAAGCCAAGACAACTTAACCCAGCTAAGTACAAAGCAGCAAAACAAGAATTTGAGCGAATGGTGGAATCGGGAGTATGTCAACCCTCCGATAGCCTAAGGGCAAACCCATTACATGTCGTAAACAAAAAAAACGGCGAACTTCGGCCATGTGGCGACTATAGACGCCTTAACTCAATAACAATACCGGACCGCTACCCGATACCCAGGCTACTTGGTTTCTTGAATATATTATTTATATTCAAGCTTATTTTGATTATATTCAGCAAAATAGATTTACGGCGAGCCTACTATCAAATCAAAATAGCGACAGAAGACATTCCAAAGACGGCCATAATAACCCCATTTGGATTGTTCGAATTCACGAAAATGAACTTTGGCTTCAGAAACGCCGCGCAAACGTTCCAACGGTTCATTAATACTGTCCTAAAAGGCTTAGATTTCACATACGGGTACATCGACGACATTTTACTGGCTTCCAGTGACGGAAAGCAGCACCTGGAACACCTGGAAGAAGTTATTAAACGCCTTAACACATATGGTATCACGATAAACACAGAAAAAAGCGAATTCGGTAAGATGGAACTTGTATTCCTCGGCTGTCACATTACCCGAGACGGAATCCGACCCTGCACAGATAAGGTCGAGGATATAACTAAGTTCCCTCGCCCAAAGACAATTGACGAGTTAAGACGTTTCCTAGGAATGATGAATTTTTACCAAGCCAGCATCCCAAAGGCCGCAGAAATTCAATCACCCCTCAATGCATATTTACATAACTCGAAAAAAAAGGGACAAAATACAAATAGAATGGACCGACTCGGCAATCGATGCATTCGAAAAATGTAAACAGAGCAAAACAGTACAGTCACACTCGTGCATCCCGACGCTGAAGCGCCCTTATCTCTTATGTGCGACGCTTCCGGTACATCGGTCGGCGGCGTTCTACAGACACAAATTAATGGCACGTGGCAACCACTTGGATTCTATTTAAAGAAATTAAGCGAAACACACCAAGATACAGCACCTACAACAGAGAATTACTCGCAATTTACATGACCATCAAACATTTCAGAAACATGGTGAAAGGAAGAGAAATTACAATATATACGGACCACAAACCTTTAACTTTCGCACTTTCTAAGAAAGTCACGCCTTCCGATTCATCCAGACGCTTACAACAAATGGATTTTATCTCACAATTTTGCAATAAAATAGAGTAAGTAGAAGGAGAAAAAAACGCAGTCGCCGATGCACTTTCTAGAAATCAGCGTACAAAGTATTTTCGACTTTAAACAATTATATTCAGCCCAAAATCAAGACGAAGAATTGCAATCACTTATGCAGAAAGAAAACCTACAATTCAAAACATTAACATTGCCAGATCAAGCGATATATGAAACCTCAACACCACACGCGCGACTCTACCTACCGGTCCAATTCAGAGAAAAAGCAATTAAGATTATATACGAATTGAGCCACGCGGGTACGACAGCGACAAAGCGTGCAATTTCTTTACAAAATTATAAACAACCAAACAGACTCCGAAGCACTTTTGGAGAAAGTAACACTTAAAACCCCTCGCATTTCTTCACGATCCAAAGATACCTTTTATACCCATTTATGTTCAACAAATATGGCAAAACATTAATTTTTCTGGCGAACCCTGTATCTCTACAATAAAGGCCTTGGTAATGTAGATATTTTTAATCTTTCCTTGGGCGCGTTTAAAAAAAGGACTGGCGAAATATTGTTCAATCTTTAAGGTTTAATAATGTATCTCTATGTCTTTAATGTTTATCGTACGTTTATGTTATCAGTGTGTATTTAATGTTTCTCTATGTTATCAGTGTTATGTTATCGAAACGGGGGCAAATTCAAATTCAAATAGTTTATTTTGCAAAGCAGGTATAGAGATATATACACTTTTTACACGTCACATTTAATCTAATAAAGAAAATATATTTCATAAAATAATAAATGTACATGAACTAAATTAAAGGTTTATTTAATTTATGTAGCGATATATTTACCATTTAAATGATAGGTAAAATATATATTAAGGTAAAATCCAATCAACCGCCCGAACCCATACCGGAGACCCGGCCAGGGACCAGGAACAAGGTTCAATGATCATCAATGGGCGCCGTTGTTTCCCACATTATTTTTGCTAACCATCTTTACTTGTACCATACTGTAGGTCTGTTTGTGTGTCTTGTATATTGTTATCCGTTGTTTGTGACTGTGCTTCCTGAATAAATAAAAAAAAAAAAAAAAAAGCGTAGGGATGTGACGACCCCATAGCCCTCTGGTATGTCCTGTACGTCCAGTGCAATCAGTCACCGCAGGGCGGCTTGTGGCGAGCCGATGGTGAGTGGCGACACCACGGACCCTACCTCCAGGGGACACTATCACACATGCGCTTACACACACACTTACACACAGCAACACACCCCCTGCCTCTGCGCTTGCCTTAACCAGCCGGCCAGAGTGGAGATGCAAGAGAGACCTATGCTCCAGGTTGGAAGTGTAAAATGTCATAACGCCGGGGGCACTTGACTGTATAAGGATCTTGCGCCCCGCAGACTCACCTCTCGACAACCTTAGCTGCTTACATAGTGTTGCCCCCTGGCCACCCCATGGTGGCTAGATAGGGGGCCCACAACGGCTATCATGTTGGATAGTTATTAAGCAGCAAGTCACCATCTGCCATATTTAAATTTGTGAGAGATTTTCGAGGCAGATGTCCGTTATCTCACTCCATAGCCCTGTAATCCGGCCCATTTAGCATCCCATCCTCATAGCCCACTCCAAGCCGCTTCCTTCCTGGCAATAGTTTGGCAACTGTGGGGGACTGTCCGTTAGTGTATCACAATGATACATTGAGGGAGAGGCCCCCATGGATGCAGCCATCTCACATTTAGATTAAATGGTACCAAAGGCCTCTTCAATGTTGGCCCGTGACTGAAAAGTGTACCTACAAAATAAATAAAAAGGTAATATTGTAATTTATAGTATGTAAAATCGGTCTGACTGACTAAACGGCCAAGCAAACTCGCGGCAGCAAATGTTTTTCTAGTTATACTAATCGAGTGTTATCGTATGAGTAAACTTTGATGCTGGTACTACATGACATATTTTGACATGAAAAGAGCCCAACTTTTTTCATGACTTTACAAAACCTGCCAAGTTTCGCCAAGATCTGCCGGCTTTTTAGGAGTAACTTTTTGTCCTTCTACTCACAGTAACTATGTCGTGCTAGTACTCGATGTGATATAGTTACCCACGACAAACATTCGGTCTAAGATTGTAACGGCCAGTGGCAGAAAGGGTTTTTAAGTTCTTAGTTAATAAATTCTTAGCGAGAATGAAGGTATACTGTTAAAGTTGCTTTTTACTATACTAATTGAACTACTAGCCATTTAACTATTTAGTTTTTTTTATCCAAAGTTTAGTTTTTTTTTTATTTACTTCGCTTTTTTATTATTAATGGATTCCGTTCCATAATCCTAATTTGCAATAAAATAGTATCTATAATGTAACATCGATAACTTAAATGTTGATCCACTATTACCTATATAGTTAATATATTAATCGGAACATAAATAATAGCCTAAAAATAAATCATCATTAATAAATAACATTAATTAAGCATGTTGTATCACGTAGGAGAGGTCACCACCTGCCGCCGCGCGCCATTCGATATGAAACAAAACGAAAACAAGCAAACTTAGGTAAATTAATGTTAACGTGAAGCTTGTTGCTAAGCTGGATGGACGTAGTGCATCAGGCGTGAATGTGAAATGTGAACCCGCTAGTCTGGGTACGAAATAGAAGCAGGTTAATTGAAAAGCGAAGAGGATAGTAGTTTTAGTACACCGGCCGCGAGTATTTTCGTATGCGAAGATGGATGGCATTTGTAAGATTTAGAATTTGTTGTTTATTCGGGATTCGAAGTGAAAACGTCTTAAAATTATAAATTGATATATTTTATTTTTACAGAAAATGGGCAAACGTAAAAAAACTTGCGAGTATTATAAGCAAAAAAAGCCGGTGCATTGGAAAAAAAGGAGGTAACTTGTAGTCCGATTTTAATTCCGTGGAATATTGAGAGCGTAACTAAAAATTAAAGGATGATGTAACTGTTCCCTTGAAGTCTGGCCCGAAATGTCCGGACTTATTGCCCACGAATGCAGCCTATGCCAATCGATAGATCTTATTATTATTATTAGCCATTTTATCTGGCTTCTTTAAACGTGTCTCCGCACATTAGTTCCGCCAATATCTTGTTTTAAGCAAAAAGAATCATAGGAAGCTTCAGTAGATTCCCCCCCCTCCCTAAACTCGAATTTTCAAGCGTGAAACTACAAACGTAGAATATAGTACACTTCTACATCTATGAGTACAACAAAATAAATGAATATTTATATACTTAGGTAACAGTAATGAATACCAAATATATACAGGTGGAAAAAATGAAAGGGCCCTGGAGGGGAACTACCTTAAATCGTTTAGTTAGCTCATTTTACTGAAAGGAAACATTCCTTTATTTTTTAAAAGAAACAAAACTGCATTCAAAGATCTTCTAAAATTTGCTTGTCTCACCCGGGAACTGAACCAACTAAAAATTAAAAAAATAAACCTTCGCTATTTTACTATACGAATCGGTAGGATTATTGTTCTGGATAAAATTTGTCTACTTAACTAAAGTCTTATACTCATCTGTTGTACGAGATACCCATGAAATTTAATATTTATTACAAGTTCTTTATTAACAATACCTAGTACTGTTCACTTGTAAAGTAATAATTATACGCCATTTCTACACAATGACAGCACGGAATGAAAGCAAAACAAAACAAAATTTTAATTTCGAACGAAATTTATGGTTCAAACTTCAAATTTGTTACTCCGCGTTGCAAAAAAAAAAAATACGTTCCTTTTTTAAACTTTTCGTCAGTACGCCTAGTGCAAGAAGTAATTGTGCTCTGCATACATTTATTATTACCATTTAACGATTTTCTTATTGAAGTCTTCAACAAGGTACTTAAGATAAATAACATTAGCAAGCTTGTACTTCATACGATGTCTTTGGATGTAAGAGAGATAAGAAAATTAGAACGTTTCATTTACTTGTTACAAGTGAACAGTACTAGGTATTGTTAACAAAGAACTTGTAATAAATATTTAATTTCATGAGTATCTCGTACAACAGATGAGTGTAAGACCAAATGTTTATTAGACAAATTTTATTCTGAACAATAATCCTACCGATTCGTACGATAAAATAGCGAGGGTTTATTTTTTAAATTTTTAGTTGGTTCGATTCCCGGGTGAGACAAGCGAATTTCAGAATATCTTTGAATGCAGTTTTGTTTCTTTTAAAAAATAAAGGAATGTTTTTTTTCAGTAAAATGAGCTAAATAAACGATTTAAGGTAGCTCCCCTCCAGGGCCCTTAAATTTTTTCCAACCTGTATATTATGTATATTTAAAAAAATATATATATTGGGATTTTTAATCTAAGAAGCATATATTAAGTACAATTCTTTTTACAAATTAATTTGATAAATTTATCTTAACAGCAATAGCAACTTATACTATGACACTAAAAAAATCTAACCGGGAAAAAAAGATATGGCGGGTGATAAGAATGAAAAAAAAATGTTAAATTAATATATGACATTTTATACATGTTTTAAATGCTTGTGTTTAATTAATGAGATAATTTAATATATATTGCCTCCAATTGCCATATACAAAGTGTTCAAAACATGAAAAGAAAAGTTTTTTTAATTGTGATTTAAGCATTGCCCAATAGTAAAAGTATTAACGGGTAGAATAGCCAGTTTTAAGGGAAAACTTTATTGAGTTAACATTCTGTATAAAAAATACCTCTATTTCACATTTCATATACAACGTGTAACAGAAAGGTGTAACCATATTTAAAGAGCATATTCAGTCAATGGTTTAGAACAACTTTTACTACGGAACAAACCATGTATCTCGAAAAAAAAAAAAATTAACTTTTTCATAGAAAAATTCAATGTCGCTCGGCCGAAATGTATGGCAGGGAAGATTTTTTTTTCGAGATTTCAGGGTTGGCTTCATAGTAAAAGTTGTTCTATACCATTGACTGAATAAGCTCTTCAAATATGGTTACACCTTTCTGTTACGCGTTGTATATTTATTGCATGCCACATTGTGGTCTTAGGTGGTATCTTAAAGAAAATGTGACGTCCTGTATGGACGCAGCAACTTACTATTATTATTTTATAACTAAATATGCTATTAGACTTTGATTATATAATATTTACATATTTTATTATTATATCTAGTGTCATCTTTCACATATTCACATTATTAATGATTAATATCTACACTTATACAGTATTTATTATCTATTATACACCACTTAATTACATAAAACATACTAATCTGAATTTATATTATATTTATGAATATACTATGTTTCTTTTATTTTTATTAAAATTTGGATTGTACAAATTATTTATTATCATTGAAGAATTCATTTACATTATAATAGCTTTTGTATATGAGGAAATTTTTTAATGTTGTTATGAATGTTTCTGAGTTTTTTATATAATTTGGGATGGCATTGAATATCTTAATTACCATAGAGTGTGGTCCCGATGTAGACATCTTTAATTTAGAAAAGGGAGTTTTTAATTTATTTTGATTACGGTTGTTTCTTTTTATTGCCTTCTAGGGAGAGTATAAGCTCTCATGAGTTCTAACGAGTTTGCATCACTCTAGTACAAGGCTGGCCAAACCCAGGCACGCGGGCCACAAAGGCATTTGAATTTGCCCCCCAGCACTTCGGTCGGCCAGCTAGTCAATAAATTACTATCAGGAAAACCACTTCACAGCTCAGATTAAATAAAAAGAAATATGTTATTTCATTTCATTTACAAATAAAGTAAATTAAAGTATATTTCGTATTTTTTGTGTATAAATAACCGATGGCCCGGCGTCGCCAGTCTAAAAAATTTTGCTCACCTGGAAAATCTATTGGCCAGCCTTGCTCTAGTATATAGATAGATGTAAGTGTAAGTATTCCATATTTTATGAAGTATGGTTTGTAAGAGTCCATTTGATTAATATTTGTTAAAATTCTAATACATTTCTTTTGTAGGATAAATATTTTATCTGTTTGTGGAGTTTCCCCATAGAGTGATACCGTAGTATCACTTTCAGTCACGAGCCCATAGGGACCCGGTCATTTGAAAGGCATTCATGGGGCCGAAGCCAACACGTAGAAGCCCTTTAAATAATTTTGTCTAAATGTGATATGACACCAACCGACGATTATCAATTTATCCCTGTACGCACTGTAGGATTGCACCCAAGGACAACCCCCGGTCTGTGTATGACTATTGTAAGGAATGAACACGAAGGAAATCAGACTATTGCGTTGAGGTGCTAGTGGACTGCATATCTGGGACTATGGAAGGAACTATGGCACCTGTCCGATCTATGTTAACAACACGGAAAAATGGGCAGGCGGAGACTCGCCAACTAAATTAAATGGGCCCCCCAAACGGTCGCTCGCACGGAGAGACAAGGGGCAATGCTCAGCGGCCAAAGGGTGGAGAGGTGTCACTGGACTTTAAACGACAATCACTTGCTCCTTGAGGGTCCAGCATCATGTGCCCACTCGCCACTTACGTTTCACATCCACCCTTCGAGCATATAGCTCTTGCTACTCCACTCTGACCGGCCTCCCACGGCAAGCCAAAGGTGGAGGATCTGTCTCTCGTCATTATTTACTCCGGCCGGGCAGCAAAGGCAAGCCGAAGATGAGGAACAGGACCTTCCCCCGGGAGCACGTTCGGGTCCGTGGGGTCGCTACTGCCCAACAGCTCGCCTCAAGCTGCCCTGCGTTATGCCATTGCCCTGTTAGCCATATAAGTTTTGTACACGTTGCCCGCCTCTCACGTGGCCTGATGTTTGGCTCAGACGTAGGGTTGGATTTTGAGAGGCTCATTATTATTATTATATTCAAAAATAGAGTTATTGTTACAGTTAACAAGAAAGCTTTCCAAATTCTCTCTTGTAATCTACGGCTATCTACGACAGAATTGACGATACGAAATATTTTCATATAGGCTGCATATAGGTGGTTGGAATTCACGAAAATACTGTCAATATCGTTAATATACTTATATAGGATAAATAGCAGAGCTAATTGGCAGAAAGTCTGATACAAATTCTTTAACAGCTACAGCTTTTGAGCGATTTTTAATGTAGGACTCGATTCTTGTACACCGATGGCAAGAAATTTTTCAATTAGTTATTTATACATTATTTTTTCGAATGCCTTGGAAAAATCCGTGTATACGGCGTCGACTTGTTGGCCAGCAACAAGCGCATTGAGAACCATATCAGTGAAGGTAAGCAAATTTGATTCGATATTGCGATTATTGCGAATATATGATTGCTGACAATTAGATATTTGATTACTTACTATTTTCTCCAGCAACTTTCCGAATACACAAAGTTTGGATATGGGACGATAACTGCTTATAATGTCTGCTTAATTTCCAACTTTAAAAATTGTCGTAATGCCTTTTTCCACAAACTAGGAAAACAATCCTCCGCCAATGATTTTTTAAAAGGATATTCAAAGGGACACGTAATTCGTTTGAGCATTTTCTTATTAACAACGGATGAATACCATCGGAGCTGGCTCCCTGTTAATATTTACCGCCTCTAGTAGCTTTAGAAAAAGTTTTTTTGTTATATTAATAGATGAAACATTCACTGCAGAGTTCAGATGGTCACGCTCGCGTGGCTGATTAGTCTGGCCAGCACTGTCGTCAACGAATACTGAATTAAAGTAATCATTGAATGGATTATAGATACAGTCCCCGCCAAACATTTAGTCGCCTAGAGATATGACTCATATAGGTATGAGTTACGAGTGCAAACTTGCGCAGGTACAGTCAAGGAAACAATAATATCAACGGTTGATTATTAAATGTTTACTTGTATTTGTTGTACCTACCTAGGTATTTCATTATTTATTTATTATTTTAGTGCAATCTTGACTATATAAATAAAACGCATTCATATTAGCTGCTATGGCCTTTCTTTCAAGTCATATTTAGATAAAATAAAACAACTACAGGTTAGATTAATAAAATATTTAGCTGATAAGAAAACAAAGGATAGTTGTGATGGAGATTATGACAAATTGTTTGCCTCATGCCGAATACTTCCAGTTTATTGTAAGGTATTAATTTATCTGATTGCTATGGAGACATATTACTCCGAAGACCATAAGAACCTGGTATAAAACACCATTATTGTACAAGATCAGCCAACATTAGAAAATATATCTTACTACGGACAAAGGACAAGAAGATATTTAACCCCTAAAATATGTAACAATATCCCACTATTAAGAACTACTGAAAAAATTTGTAAACCTACACTAAAATTTTAATTAAAAAAATATTTTTCTCTACAAAATGAATGCGCTTAACAAAGTGGACAAGTATGATGGAAAAATTCACCGGTCTGGGTAGATACGTCGGTGGCGCAATTGGTAGCGCGCTTGTCTTGATAACAAGAGGTCGCAGGTTCGAAACCTGGCCCGGGGAATTTTTTCAAATTCTTAGCTTTGGATTTGTTTCTGATTGAAGCGTTGAAATTAGACAATATTTTGTCCATTGCAGGTTATAAAAAGTGTCTCACATTGAGTTAGAATATTAACGCCGCAATGTTTATTTTTTCAAACATTATCAACACGTGTGTCATAAAACGGCCGCTGGTCATGGCTTTTAACACACATGTGTAATAAGTGGGCACAATGCCATGACGTGTTTGGTATTTTACATCTAAGCTTCATAGAAATACGGTGTTATTTTGGCTATATGAAGACGGGTGAATTTATGTGTGCGCTTCGTATGTTTACTAACTAGGTAATACTACATTATTCCACGCCATCCCCGTGGTTATATCTATTTATAGTTTTTCATTTTATAGTTTACTTATTTTGCAAAACAATCATCGTACAATCAGTGAAATATACGCACTCCACATTAGCGGTTGTTTTCTTCATAAATACGCCGCTATGTACGTACATCATAGGTATTAAAGCATACATAGTTTTTTAGGTAAGGTAAAGTTACCTAGTCATTAGTTTAGATTTAGAGTAACTTTAATTACTTTGTTATTGTAGTTTTAATTTCTCCTGCACGAAAACACTACTTTTTGTATTTCTTGTACCATCTTTGGGTGGACTGGTTGAGAATGCTTTTTTCTACTTTTTATTTGTGCAATAAAGAATGTGCAGTATTGAGGGTACAGTGGAGACCGCATCAAGTAAGACACATTGGACTTTGTACCTATCTTATATTCTTTTCTGTAGGGGCTAAGGTCGTACTGCAAGTGTATAGCTTGATGTGATCTCCACTGTACCAGGGAGGTTAGTGAGAATCACGTACAGTACGTTTAGGGACATAATAAAGCCGTTTCTGAAGGCTTTAATTTTAGTTTTAGTTCTGTCAAAACTGAATATGCTTCATTGCAAAATAGTCCTTAAGTTTTAGGATTAGAAGCTAAATTACTTTGGAAAATTTCAGGTTTTGACAGCGCTAAAACTAAAATTAAAGCCTTCAGAATCGGCTTTACTGTTCGATTAAATTGTCAACCACAGAATAAATATATAAAGTGCTCATTTAGTTCAAGATCGACCAGTCGGTATTAGATAAGCTTTCAGATACCTATGGATATGTAATTGCCCAATCGAAGCATGAATTTTTCACTGGTGTTGTTTTTTAGCGTGAGTGGATACCGCAAGTACGAGAAATTTATGGCGAACGTTTTTGGCTGTCAGCGGGTCAGAGTAGCATACGATCTTACAGACCAAATTTGACAGTACTAACTCGAGAATACGACCCTTAATATTTTGGCAGTGATTATATTGGTCTAAATTACAGCGCAGAATTGGGGTGTTATAATGTAATATTATAACATAAGTCCACAAAACCGGTTTTGTTTGACTTAGGAATCGCAGAAAAACAAGTCAAGATATTATATCGTTGGAGCCTAATGACTTGCCTTTGTTTGTGCCAAAGAAATTAACTTAACTACAGCCGTTTAAAATTTTGATGTGACTACCTTTCTCAAGGGAATGGCCGTACATAGAAACATGTCAATCAGTCAGTCAGTAAGTGACCGTTTTGCAATTATATATACATTATTGTTATTTATGATTATCTATTCTATTCCTTTGCCTGCTCCTTCCATAACCTAATAAAATAAAATTATGTAATAATTCATCTATTTACAAATATAATTCTTAGATAAGTTGCTCACAATAATAATAGTAGCATATATGTACATAACCTCACTCTTACACTCACTACACACCACATCACACTCCATTTACTACTCAACTTTACTCTACACACTTACACATATACACCTTCGCTCACTACTCACAATACACATTTCATACAACTTCAACAACTTTTGTAAATTAGATTAATTTTGTTTAAATCTAAGTTAAGTAAGTAAATATTTCAACTTATTTCTTAACTCTATATAAGCTTTGGAAGAGCGAAGTCTCTTGATACAAGTAAATATTTGCTTAAATGGAGACTCGAAACTTTGTTAACTTTTTGTAAGATTAAGTTGTGCAATAAACTATTTGTATTTACTTGTATATTTAATAATATAAATATACGTCCCAGACTGCATTCTGCATTGAATAAGACCATGACTATCCCATGTGCTCAAGATATTACACCAACTAAGAATTTAGCAGAGAATGTAAAGGTAAGAAAAGAAATGGGAGCCAGAAAAAGCAGTAAGTAATAGCAAAAGTTTTCAGGAAGATGGATGGATGAATTACATACACAAACAAGTGTTTTTTCAAAAGGACTCGTAGTTTTATGGTAAACAGGACATATACGTGAAAGTGATGCGTGGCACGTCACCGAGACGAAGCGGGCAAAAGCACGAGTGCTTACATATATGTTGCATATAGGTAATTAAGTCCAGCTCACCCGTTATTAGAGCGATAGTGGTAGCGGCTGCTGTCGCCCCCTCCCGCGCTGCCGTGAATCACCTATAATAATAATAAGAACTGTTTATTTCAAGAAAAATAATGACAATATGTTTACTTAAATCTAAAGTTAAAAATCTATAAATCTTAAGATTATATTACTTTAGATGGTTACCTCATCTCTTATAAATATCTTAAGCTGATCTTATTAATATTTTATACAATTTATTTTGTAATTTGGGTGCACATCCTCTCCATTTATGTATTTGTCGTGAATATAATACCTTTTTAATATATTCAAAGCCTGCTTATAGTGTGTAACTTCAATTTTGTCAACTAATGATTTTGGTAATTGGTTTAGTATAAAGGGTAGATTGTGCTTCCAAACTCTTTTACCATATTCATTATTAAAGTTAGGTGTTCGAAAATTGGTGGTCTTACATAAAGTTCTTAAGTTACTAGGTCTTACATGTTTCTCTAGCTGTGTAATTTTTTGTTGATTTTCTGATATAACTGCTAACTGCAAGGTTCTACAATTTTAAACATATAATATGGCGCGTCGTGAATCTTCTTCCACGTAGACATGAACAAACGATTCCGATGATAAACGAAAGCGTGATTAAAACTTACACTCACACTAGGATCTTTTAATTGAAAGGTGCAAATTACACTGCAACTCTTTTAATTATAAGGTGCAAATTACACTGCAACTCTTTTAATTATAAGGTGCAAATTACACTGCAACTCTTTTAATTATAAGGTGCAAATTACACTGCAACTCTTTTAATTATAAGGTGCAAATTACACTGCAACTCTTTTAATTATAAGGTGCAAATCACACTGCAACTCTTTTAATTATAAGGTGCAAATTACACTGCAACTCTTTTAATTATAAGGTGCAAATTACACTGCAACTCTTTTAATTATAAGGTGCAAATTACACTGCAACTCTTTTAATTATAAGGTGCAAATTACACTGCAACTCTTTTAATTATAAGGTGCAAATTACACTGCAACTCTTTTAACTATAAGGTGCAAATTACACTGCCACTCTTTTAATTATAAGGTGCAAATTACACTGCAACTCTTTTAATTATAAGGTGCAAATTACACTGCAACTCTTTTAATTATAAGGTGCAAATTACACTGCAACTCTTTTAATTACAAGGTGCAAATTACACTGCAACTGTTTTCCGTCTCAGTCTGACGTTAACATGCCTACCAAATTTCGTAATCGTGTTTTTTGTGTACACATGTACAGTAATACAGTCAAGAGTCTTGACCACGTCAAACTTTACACTTGCAGTACCAAATTAGCGCCAATTGAAGTCAATACATATAATAATAAAAAGAGTAGAACCCGGTGTCTGTACATCGAAGAAAAGTAATAAAAATTTATACTGGGTGTCTAAAAAGAGTAATAGAACACAAATCAGCGATTTTTAGAAATTTTTTCTGTCTGTCTGTCTGTTTGTTCGCGCACATCTCCGAAACTACTGAAGGGATTTTCATGTAGATTTCACAGGTGGACAGAGCTTAATTGTAAGAAATAATAATTTATAATGGATTAAAATATAGGCCATTGTTTCATTATAATCGGGTGCCGGAAAAATAAGTTATCGTCATTTAAAAATTTTTAGAATTTACGTTTTGAAACTTCTAACAGTCTATTGTTAGATGTTTCTAAACGTAAATTCTAATTCTTTTTATTATATTTTTTATTTTTTTATTATTTTACATAGCAAATAATAATTCCTGGCGATGAAGCTTTGATTCGTATTATGTAGCGTATAAAACTTTAGTACATGAAAAATTAACAGGTGGCGCATTATAATTGGCGTGTTCATTATAAGAACATACCTACATATAAATATTTCTTTAATAATAATAATAAAAGTTGTTTATTTGCCACTAATCAGCGATGCCACTTCGTGCATGACATTCACGGAAAAAGCACGACGTTCATACATTTTCATGATTGACCAATCACGTTTGAACATCGTGATTTTTCCGTGAATCTCATGCACTAAGTGGCATCTCTGCCACCAATGATACAATTTACACATAAGCGTCGTCTATTTCGTATTTTGTGCAACTGTGACATAATTTCAGACATTGGGACACGAGTGCTTGTTTACGAAACGAACGACCTTGTAATATCTGCCTACCCCTCTGTGAGAGAGACAGGCATGTGTATGTATGTTGTAGAGTGGACGAGGGATACCGACCATGCCGATGGTGGAGAGAGGTTTGTGCGCGGAGTAGCGGCCCACCGGCTGGCTCATGACGGGCGTGCTGCGGCCTGATGTTGGTCTGCAATACAAACACCACTCTTTGTAGTCTAGAGTATACCTGCCCCCCTATTTTGTATCTTAGGTAGTCAACTGGACAGGGTGCCTATCTTCAAAAACTTACATAAAAACTGCACTTTCAATATTGCCTTTAGTGGGTATTGGACTATTTACGAACTGTGTCGTCACTTCAAGTGCGAACATATCCTTAGACAATCGGAATTGGATACTATGTCTATGTTTTTGATGATAGGCACCCAGTCCAATTGGCAACTAGAGATACATAATAGGCCCGCTGCACGCTAATATAGTAACTATGTGAAAATAATTAAATAAATTAAATTTAGCGGGTATGTGCGTGTAGAGTCGTAAGTTTAAGCTCCCTACTTGTAAACGTTTCGACGGCTGTGGGTTATTCAGTAATTCTTGTAATAAATGTTCAATTTCATGAGTATCTCGTACAACAGATGAGTGTAAGACCAAATGTTTGTTAGACAAATTTTATCCTGAACAATAATCCTACCGATTCGTATAATAAAATAGTGAGGGTTTTATTTTTTAATTTTTAGTTGGTTCGATTCCCGGGTGAGACAAGCAAATTTTAGAAAATCTTTGAATGCAGTTTTGTTTCTTTAAAAAAATATAGGGATGTTTCCTTTCAGTAAAATGAGCTAACTAAAGGAATTAAGGTAGTTCCCCTCCAGGGCCCTTAAATTTTTTCCATCCTGTATGCTGACAGTATAGATATAACCTGCTATGTTGAACCCTAACGTGTACAAACATTAGTTTTTACTCTCTTTTAAGTAAGATTGTGTATTCTGCAGGCCGTGACTTCATGGTACACCACCAGTGAACAGACAGTGCAGTACCTGCTTTGCTTGGCGAGCTGGAAGAATTCCGGCACCACGGCGAAATTATTGCTTTGTTGCATGAAATCAGCGAGGCCGTAGTTCTTGCGCATGAATGTGCGCATCTTTTCGGAGGGGCCGTCGATAGCGAGTTGCGCCGGTGTCACGCCCTCCTCCTGCAACACACACACATACTTCACATACGTCACTCGCCATCACTATACAAGGTGACTTTTCGATCATCGTCCAAATTCATACTGGAGGCTTAATAAGTGATCAGTATCTTGGATCAGTAACAATTTTTGTGAAATTCGTATACTGAAATTTCGGCTTCCCATAGAAATTCAGTTCCACTCCCGAGTGAATCACTATGGGGAGTCGAAATTTCATTTTACGAATTTCAACAAAATTGATATTGATCCATGATACTGATCACTTACCAAGCCACCAGTATGAATTTGGACGATGATCAAAAAGTCACCTTGTATAATCATAATATAAGATGTAGTGTGACTATTACTATTGACGTGTAAATACTTTTATTTATCAAGAAATTGAGTATGAGTTTGAGGAGAGAATGCGATGTAGTGACCTGCAGCATGTGGTCGAAGAGCCGCTTTCCGTGTCCGTGCCGCTGGTAGTGGCGCAGCACGTAGAAGTCGAGCACGCACAGCGGCTCCGACTCGATCACCTGCGCATGCATGTCGTGCAGGAACAGTTTCTTTTGGCCCACCTTCAGGAAGCCGATCACGAGCCCCAGTCCCCTGCAATGTACACATTCTCTCTCACACACAAGTACAGGGCTACGGCAGATTGAGTGGCCTACGTTTATGTTTACGCTTTATTCCTTTATTACTGGGGCCATTTATGTAAGATTTAACTAGCACTTTGACATATTTATTTTCATGTTCATCTTATAGTGTGGTTAGTGGCCAACCTGGTATAGTCTCTGACATGACTCAACTATATGCTTTGATAATAGAGTTAATAAGTGTAAATGCCATTAATGGTCATCCATTGACTGATGTGCATAGACCTGGGTTGCATAGACCGGGGTAACACTTTAATTAAAGCAAAACATCATTTATCGTGAAATTACAAACATATACATAATCAATAGGGTGATATTAATTCATACTGAAGGCTTAATAAGTGATCAGTATCACGGATCGATAACACTTTTTGCAAAATCAAATATTGGCCTCCTGTAGTAACTTGCGTTTGTAGGGAACACGGAAAAAAAAATTGGGAATTTCACAAAAGCGGTTATCGAACCTTGATACTGAGGACTTACTGAGTCTTCACTATGAATTGGGCTGCATAAATTAATGTCACCTTATATAATGAAGAGTAATTCGTGTTCGCTAGCTTATTCGTTTAAGTCCGGCTCAAATCGATAACAAATTCGCAAAAGTTACGAAAATACAGGATCATGAACTTTAGTCTCAAAGTCTAGAAACAGCAGAATATCCACGGTTTAACAGAGTTCTTTAATAAAATGCAGGGAGATGTTCGCTTGGTACGCAGATTGGTAAGAGAATTACAAAATAGCCTAATAAACCGAATGATCGCGTGTATAGGTGGGCAAAAATAAATTGATCATTTTCTGGTGAATATTTAAATCGTTTGTACTATCCGTTTGCAAAGTCGGGGTTGGAGGTCATGGTTTGGAGTGCCAATCTCCGAGATGTAAGCTACCACTGCTTTTCATCGACCGGTATTAAAATCAATCAAGATTGTTTACTATGCAGAACATTTCACGGAATAATTTGTTGGAAAATGCTTAAACCTTGCATAATTTGAAATAGGTTTTATTTCCAACAACGCATACTCTCGCAGTCCCGTCTCACAAGAAACCCAGGTAAACTATTGTATCCCTTGGCAATAATGACCCGCCCCTTCATACTTGAAACAACTAGATTTTTCCAAATATAGGTAGAGATACACGCAGATGCAAGATTAGGAACACAAGACATTTCGTTTTGGATTAATTTAAGCGTCAATTAGTCAAGATATAATGAAACGGATAAAGAATCCATTCAGCCATCAGCCTGGTCTATCCACTGCTGGAAATAGGCCTTTCTAAAATTTCATCACTTTTGGAGAACCTCCCGGAAGAAATGCCCGTACTCACACACGGGCAGGCGGGTTGGTGAGCGCAGTGCCGAAACCCTCGCGCCAGTGACACCGCTGCCGTCGCCAGTCTGTTTTGTTTAAGGCCCGGCATTTGGAGATTGATATACCGCCATCAATCGGCACCAGGGGTGGTGGTCACTTAGTTGTGCCTTTTTGAGAGCTGTCCTCTTACTCTTCTCCGAATAACTTCGAGTTGTGTTTGTGAGATTGAGGATAATAAATAGCTTCAATTAATTCGCTTAGCTAAAGTAATTACAAAGTATGCACCATAAATATTAAGAGTTTGTGATCCACTCGCGATGCAGTTCGCATTGCATTAATATCGTGGAGCCAGGAGCAAGAGAAACGTGACCGGATCCTTTCTATGTTATACTGGATGGCGCAAAAGTACTGGCACTATAGAAAATACTTATATTTCTTTAAATGGCGTCTTCTGTCTTCTTGAAATAAAAACCGGCCAAGTGTGAGTCAGACTCACGTACCTAGGGTTCCGTATTGTGGATGATAAATTTAATTTTGTCATTTTTTATTTTTCCTGTAGTCTTTACGTAAACACATATTACCATGATTTTTTTCATATTTTTCAGTTTACCAGTTTCGGAGATAAGGGGGTGATGACGGCCTCGATGCAAGACATGTGCTATCATTAACACCGCCACTGCCATCAACACACACCATACAGTAAATACATATAAAGCCCAACCTAATAGCACATGCACAACAAGTAACTGCATTATACATCCTAGAATGCAGGCACTGCCCTGCATTCTATGTGGGTGAGACAAAAAACGCATTAAACATTAGAATGAACCATCACAGACATACATCCGACTCTATAACTAACACACTGCCCATCCCCACACATACTCGTCTCCACAAATCAAAATTTAAACAGTGTTTCACAGTCCGCATTCTCATTCATACCAGCCCTAACAGACATTTAACTCAGAACGTGGGAGAGTTCATTCATATGGTCGCTTGGTGCACAATATGTTCCAGGCTTAAACAAGCAACATTAAAAATTCTTTTAATATCTTGTAAATAGGTTAGATGTAAATAGTTTTTATTTTTTTACCTATGCATTATATTTTTTTTGTATATGTCACAGCCTCATAGCTTTAGCACCGTAAAAGATAAAGACATGCAATTTGGCACAAAAATTGCATTAATTTGCCCACATATCACGGTGTAAACAAAATATGAAAAATTTTAAATTGTTCAAAATATTTCAAAAAAAGTGAGAAAAATAAAAATATTAGCCTAAAAATACAATATGGGTATCAAATCGTAGATATTAAAAAGCTGACTGTAAAAATATATACTTTTATTATATTTGCTGACACTGGTTTCGAGAAATCTTTAAAAAACCCCAAAAATATGTATGTCCCCTCCCCCTTATCTCCGAAACTGGTAGACCGAAAAAAAATAAAAAGGCCAATTATAGATCATAACTAATTACAGGAAAACTATAGGTATTAAAAAAAATTGATCACAAATGAGGAAGTAAAATAAATAAAAAAAAATATTTTATAAATATACATAATGGGTATCAAATTGTAGGCATTAAAACGCTGATTGTAAAAATATGTATTTTTACTATATTTACTGGCACTGATTTCGAGAAATCTTTAAAAAACCCCAAAAATATGTATGTATTATCTTCGAAGCTGGTAGACCGAAAAATATGAAAAAAATTTCAATTATAGATCATAACTGGCCAATTACAGGAAAACTATAGCGATTAAAATCGCTTCGGATTTTGAAGAATCTACATTTCTGCGAGTCTGTCTGCTTCGAGCTTTCGCATTTTAATGTAATAAGTATAAAAATACAGCAGCAAACGAACCCATTGGCATGGGCGTCCTTCAGCAAGTATAGCGTGTTGGCGGGCGTTTTGTGCGTCTTCTCCGCGGTAGTGATAACTTTGTTCAGCCCCTGCGCGTGCGCCGACTGCTCGCCGAGATCGTCGATTATCCTCGACAAGCTTTCTTGCATCATCCTGGGGAAAACATTACTCACTATCAGTTACCTAGCCAAACTTTGTTTTATTATTTAATTAATAAATGTAATCTTAAACTTATAAATACTTTTTATGCAAACTAAACAAATTCAAAATTAAAATTAAGTACCTGACATAAAAATATTTATACAAATAAATAAATAGAAATAGTTATTTGTTATGCATATGCAAAGTTGTTATTTGGCGCGAGTATTGAAACCTAAAGAAGCGAAGGTTTCAAAGGTACGAGGCGGAAAATAACTTTGCTGCCGAGCGAAACACGCAATTTTTCACCTCACTACAGTGAGGAAAACGCCAGGTGCAAGACACTGCCATGTAGTAATACAAGTACGCTGGACATGTTGTGCAATACACAGTGACAAGTCTTTCTTGTGCCGATTCAAAGCGCGTTCGCCAAGCGTACCGGGAACTAAAATTGACAGTTGTTATAATAGATAACGCCATTGTCTCATCTTTACCATTAGTTCCGAGTACGCTTACGTCAGTCACGGCAGCGAACAGCGCCAAAATGCCGATAGTCAAATTGCTTCATTATCAGGTCGTCAATAGCCAGTCCAGTGTACTCGGAAATGTATTATTAGAGGTCAGTTGTGTAAGAAAAAACAAAACAAAAAACGAACAAATCTTTTTCTTTTTTCGTGGAATCTTCGTGCTGGCCAGTTCTAACTAGAAATGAGTATTATTACTTTTTGCCTCTATGGTATTAATGCATTTCAGTGGGTTGGCTGGCAAACTAAGGTTTTTCACGCTAGCGGTAAAATGCACTTTTGCACGCAAATTTCGAATGATACATAGAGCCTTTTCGAGATTGTGACGTGAAAATGAAATTTTGGTTATCTATTTAATAAATAATTACGGTATGAAACTCCGAGGAGGTGTCAGAGGTGTTCACGGGTGTGAACAGTGAACTACAAGTTACAGTCCATAGTCGGTACACCCACATAATTCACCGACGATCATGACGTCCCAACGTAATGGGTGGTGATGGTGAGGTGGTGAAAAACATTTAAGCTACTACTAGCTAAAAAATGATAAATTGCCCAAAAGGCTGAGGACAGGAACGCAAGGCAGGGAGTGTCACATTGGACACCCTTCGGATACCTAAACCACGAAATTGGATCGGTACGCTGGCTTGGGTCAGAGGTGTCAAAAGTAGACAATGGTATCGATTCGGCATAACATGTCTTAACTTATTTGACAGGACTAACCTTATTTTAAGCGTCCTGTCTTTTTCTTTCTTTATCGAAAAGACAAGGACAGAACGCATAAATTAAGTTTAGTCCTGTCAAATAAGTTAAGATGTGCTTCACCGAATCGGTACCATTGTTTCCAAAGGGTGGTACAACGCAGTGTGCACGTGAATTTTGGCGTAAAGACAGAATTTAATTATGATCTTTTTCAGAAGATGATTCCTGAAGTTTTGTTTTTTTTTTTCTAAAATGAAACTGGGAAGGGAATCATTTAGGTACTGGGGCACCTGCGAGGCGAAGATTTTTATATTCGCGGCCAACTATTAAATCTCCTAAGATGTAAAATTACAAGTCCTGACTGACTCAATATCCCAAACGGCTAGACCTAGGAACGTGAAATTTTGTTTTAGCGCTTTTTGAAAACCATCCCCTAAGGGGGCAAAATATGGGATGAAAATTTGTATGGGAATTTTGTTAGTTATGTAGTCAAAACCATAACAAGTGTTTCAGGGTTTTTGGAAAATCATCCCCTAGCTAGACGCTAAAATAGAGGATAAAAGTTTGTATGGTAAATTGTTAACCATGACAACCATGAAAATTGGTAGTTAACCTTTTGGCTAGAAAGCAAGAATAATATGTCAGCGTTTTTGTAAAAATGATCCCCAAAGGGAGTAAGATAGGGAATGAAAGTTTGTATGGGCATTTCGTTAGTTTTGTAGTTAAAACCAAGAAAATTGGTTTTGAGCCTTTTAATTAGCCTTTTAATTAGTTAGAAATAACGAACTAGTTGATGGAGCTTTATTAGAAAACCATCCACTAACTGAGTTAAATAGGTAATGAAAGTTTGTATCAGAACCTCGTTAGTTGTGTTGTTAAAACCATGAAAATTCTTGTAAAGTGTTTTAATTAGAAATAAAGAATTACATGTTTTAGCGTTTTTTGGAAAATCATACCCTAAAGAAGTAAACTAGGAGATGGAAGTATGTATCAAAACAAAACACTTTACCTAGGGATCTAATAAAAACTAACTTCGTTTGGAAACGCGGCTCCGCCTTCAGGCTCGCCGAAGACAATTTGCCTAGAAATCAAATAAGAGATCAAGAAATAATTTTGTTCGAAATTGCGGCTCGGCCGTCGGCCTTGCAAAATATACTATCTGCAAAAAATTACTTCGTTCAGAAACGAGGCTTGGCCTTCGGCCTCGCGAAAGCCAGTTTACCTGGGAATCTATTAAGAAATCAAAAATTACTTCGTTCGGGAACGAAAGACACCTTACCTGGGGATCAAATAAGGGCTCAAAAATTAACTTTGATCGGATCAGGGACCAAAATAAGAGATCAAGAAATAAATTCTATCGGAAACGTGGCTTAGCCATCAGCCGCACCAAAATCAATTTGCCTCGAAATCAAATAAGAGATGAAAATGATTTTGTTCGGAAACGCGGCGCGGCCTTCAGCCTTGCCAAAGACATTTCACATGGGTATCAAATAAGAGCTCAAAAATTACCTTCTTTCGGAAACGTGGCTCGGCTTTCGGCCACGCTAATGAAACTTTACATGAGGACGAGATTAAAAATAACTTCGTTCGGAAAAGTAGCTCGGCCTTCGCCCTTGCAAAGGACACTTTACCTAGGGATCTAATAAGAAATCAAAACGTAACTTTGTTTAGAAATACGGCTCGGCTTTCGGCCTCACAAGGCACTTTACCTGAGAATCTATTAAGAGATCAAATAAAGAGAAAATGGATTGGACATGGAAAGGTTCCTTTATGTACAGGAATTATGTTCAGGAAACATGTTCAACTATCTAGTTCCGCTAGTTCACAGATTTTTCAGATACGATAATATACGAATATCCCCGAACCTGGCGGCCGTTCGATGCGCGTCCAGGTACACAAAGTGGAAGAGGCGAAAGAGGTGAGTCAGGATCGTAGCAAAATATAGTCTCTGCCTACCCCCCTGAAGGATAGGCGTGAGCGTATGTATCTATGTAAATAATTGAAATCTTGGACGATTGCTCCATTTCAATGTAAAGAATCAAAAACATACTAATAATCAAACAGAAACAAGCAGAATAAAACAAAAGCAACAGGATTTTTTTAAAATTGTGACTAAATGTTTGGAATTTGGATCCCTTCTATAGTAATGAGGCATGGAAATGGTTTTCCAAAAAAAAACATTCATATTTATAACTTCTGTAGGGCAAGCACACCGAGCACCATACAGTGAATAAGCATATTATTTTACAATAACGGATAACTATTAAAATAATGGTAACCAAGAAAATATAGCATAAAGATAAGCAGGCTGACATTTTTTCAAGTGATATGAAATAGCACAAAGTAAACAAATATTAAGCATAATTAGTGGCAATACAAAAATTGGATAGGTACAGAGAAATAAGGACGTTGTATTTATTAGGCACATTAAAGATACTAGATTACGCGTGTAAATCATTATTTGTTCAATTTCGCAAAATTCGACTCTTGTGATATCTGGAGTAAGGGTGATGTGGCATTCTTCGTAATTAAGACTTGGCAGTTTTGTACCCATACGTATTTCACAGTTCCTTCCCTCTTCAGCAGTTTAGCCTTGTTCCCGACGGTGATGTGCTCATTACTCATTACTAATACTCTCACGGAGGGCCCGGGGAGTCCGATTTTTGAAGTTGTAAGAACCTTGTGTTTTTTCACCGAGGCAAGATATTCATCACGCTTGTATCTTGCCAAGAAACGCAACACTATAGCCTTCGATTTCTTATCCTTAGGGTCTTTTTTAGCGACACGATTAATAAAATCAGTGTCAGCTGTGCTAATATTAACCCAACCGTTTTAGCCAGGTACTATTTTACTTTTGTTACCATTTATCCTTCTTTGTTACATTCGTCCAGTACCTACTTACACAAAATTGTTGTATTTGAGAGTAGTCATAAATTAATCAACTTTTAAACTTGCAGGTGATTCTGGGTATGCAAAGCGTCCGTGGATGATGATACCATTCCTGAATGCGACTGCCAACTCTCTAGAAGAATACTACACCAGCCGGAGTACTCGGAATGTCATTGAGCTTTAATTAAAATTAAATGCTAATCCAAATCTGCATCCTAGCATCTAGTCTAGTCATCCTAGTTTTAAAATATTTTAATACTTCTGTTCCTTGTGTTTTTAGTACAGTTACACGGTAATTGAACCTGGCGTAATGTTTTTTTTTACAGTCCGAATAAATGATTTTTGTTTTGGCTGTAACCTTGTGTTTTTCTTACATACATTCCATTACTACTCACGCCTGTCTCCCAGACGGGTAGGTTGTTTTTCTTACCATTTTTATCCAAACAACTTCCTAAATTTGTTCATTGAAATCTATATGTACTATGTACTAATAATGATTGAGCGTGCTATTGAAAACAAAGAATATGCCCTCGCGTGTTTCTTCGATGTACAAGGAGCATTTGACAGGGCAACATTTGGAGCAATAGAAGCATCGCTCAAAAGGGAGGGCATTGACGAAGCAATAGTCAGATGGGTAATTAAAATGCTAGAAAACAGAGTCATATCTGCACATCTAGCCGGAGAAACCTATACTATAAAAGCAGGAAGAGGATTTCCGCAAGGAGGGTGTCTATCCCCTCTAAAGTGGTGCCTCCTGATAGATTCAATAATAACAATCATTAATAGAATGTAGAATCAATCTAGGTACGTTGGTAGGTATTCTAACTGGCCACTGTAGGCTGAACAGACATCTGTCAATAATGAAGGTACAGCAGGACTCCTCTTGCCCGCACTGCGGCGAGGAGGAAACGAGTAAGCACTACTTAGGTAAATGCTTTATATATTCTAGCCTAAGATGGGAAGTATTTGGTAATGATCACATTAAAGAAGAAGACCTCAAGTGCCTTGGGTACTCAGACATATTAAGATATATTAAGAGAAGTGGAAGATTTGAGGAGGGAATGCAACTGGGACAATAGGATACCAAAGCTCCAAGCAATGGGAATTGGATGGAATAGCTCCTACTGGAGAGCCGACCATCCGCCTGTGCTCAGCAGGCGTCCCACCTCTAAATCATCATCATGTACTAATAATAAATTAGTAAAAAGGTCACGTCTGTACATTGAATATTTTTCCGAAATTTTTCGTATTGCAATATGCCAAAAATACAATTTCTGGAATTGATGTCTATCTCTTATTTAATTATTATATATATGTATATTGGAATATCTATTATTTTTCCATTAATAGGCTAAAACATGGTTTGTTTATGATGTACCTACCTAACCATAAGTTTCAATCGACTGATGAGGGAATCAAATAGACTGAAATATATCCTAAGACCAGCGTAATTTTGTTTTTCTCATTTTTTGAGTAGTAAATAAAAAGCTAATATACACACAAAACAAAATATATTAAAATAAGGTAAACAGGGTATAAAAGAAAACACTACAACAATGACTGAAATAGCATGTTGCAGTAAAAATATATCATGTATCCAAGATCAGTGAATCTACTGGTTGGTTGAGGAAAAATCATATATTCTCTCAAGCAACTGTGCTATTTGAGCCAATGTTCTAGTGTTTTCTGATACAGCAGCAGAAATACTGCTCAACGCTGCAGCCGCCTGCTCCTCTGCAGTCACCCTGCGCTCCTCAATTTGCAGGGCCCACCAGTGTGCCATGGGTTCAACTGCAAAAAAAAACAATGTCATCGATACATACCTACATGTTACATCTTTGGACTGACCGACTTCACTTTATCTGAATGTTAACAAAAACTAAGCAAATGGATAATAACTCACTCCTTGACTTCTCAGTGGTTGCGCCAGGAGCAGGGGCTTTAGTTGGCGGCACTGTTGCTGTGCTCGGTTAAACTGTAAATAAAAACAATGTTATTGATACATATCTATGTATGTTTTATGTGAGGCCACATGTTACATCTTGGACTGGCTGACTTCACTTTATCAGAATATAAGCAAATGGATTTAAACTCACACTCCCATCGGAGGCTAGGGGCTCTAGGAGGTGGCGGCACTGCTGATGGGGTTGGCGAAGACTCCGCAGGTTCTGGCAGAGGCGGGCTCACAGGTTCCCCCAGGAACTCTGGCAGCTCGAGCGGTGGTGGTGTTGAGCATCCCACATGCAGTTAAATGACAAAATATTAGTTTTGTGACCAAGTAAATACAACAAAGACAATCACAACCATCAACATTTCGACAAAATATTAAAATACTGGCTTTTCCAATTACTCACATCTTTCCATTACGCGCTTGTTTTTGTGGTACCAACCCCCACAGCATTCAGTCGTGCCGCCAACGTTTCCCACTGAGACTTGGCTTGGTGCTTCGCATGTGGCACACTGTTAGTTAACTTCCCAACAGCTAAGTCTCGGTGGTCTTCCATAAATCCCACCAGCATCTACAGCTGCTAGTGGGAAGTTTGCTTGTGGCATTCTGAAACATAGGTATCATTTGAATCTTGATGCACTGCATTATGTTAAAAATTCAGATTTTCCCACAGATTTCAATCAGTCAATCAATGAAAGCCGTTTCATCTGGCTTCCTTTAACGTGACTTTAACATTAGTTCTGCCAATATCTTGTTTTATGAGATTATATAGAAGAAAAACATACTTACTTTTATTTTCTTGTTTGTTTTGCAAAGAAACGACTTGAGACAAGACGTCATGCTTTTTAATTTTCCTACTTTAGGAAAGGCAGAGGCTTTTTAACCATACAGCCTTAACAACTTTGTCATATGTGTTTTGTTATTAATTTTTCATCTCTCATTTATCATGTTACGTTACGATTTTGAAAATAAAACAATATAATTTTAATACAAAAAGTGTCACACTCATTTAATAAATGCTTGTTTCTATATTTTGCCTCTTACTTAGCTTACTTCAAAAAATCTCAACGGATCACTACATTGAATAAACAAAACGCGGATTTTAATTCATTCAGGAAGCTGATGTTGATGAAAATTTTTACACAATATGCTGTAATCAAATTGAGGCTTTTGCTATTTTCATCAACATCAAGTTGATGTTGATGAAAATCAGAATTACGCAGTAGACCTGCAGGTCACGTCGACAGCTGAGTCATAGCAGGGCGCGATCGCGCACGCGCTCGCGCTATGCTCGAAATCGTTCGCGTTCACGTCACACGAGAAACCGTTAGCCCACGTTCATGTTCAGATCTCGTTCACGCCGCAGTCACTCACGTGCTAGTGTCCATTATCGTTCAAGCAAAAGGTCCAGGTCTTGTTCTGTTTACTCGCATCATTATCAAAGTGAATCTCGACCCTATCATCACAATATCTCCATTAACCGCTATCGAAGAAAGCACGGCTAGTGGTTTGCATGACCCATCAACCATTGGTGGCAAAACACCTCTGCCAGATGCAAGCGGTGCTTCTGCGTTGTAATTCTTAGTTATCCCAACAAAAAATTAAAGACTTGTTGAGAGGAAGCGGGTCTTTTAGCCTAAATCCGCAAAAAGACAACTCGAAATGTATAAATGTATGTGTTCCCGGCCAAACCTGATTTTAGGACAAACTAGTTTGGCCTAGGCCTAGGGTGATAGAGCAGCTTTCAAATGTTTGGAAGGACTCTTATATACGTATATGTACCTATGTATATGTTTATGGGGGGCGATGGGGGGGGGGGAGGGGGTATAAGCCCCCCCCTAAAGGGGGGGGTACCGGAAATCAATAGTTTTTTTTTTATAATTTTTTTTCAAAATTAAAAGGTTATTTTATGTTTTATGTAGGATAAAATAACTCGAATATCAAGTATACGTATAGTGGGAGGGGGATCACTGGGGAGAGGGTGTAATTAACTAGTTTCTTGAAAAAAAAAAAAAAAAAAACTGAACATAACCTAACTTTAAAGACCCAATATGACTTCTGCAATTGCTTCGGCGTTGCGGAAAGTGCAGCCCCTTCGCCCTTGCGTAACAAAGCACAGTCACCCATGCTCACCTTCGCAGCTTCGGCTTGTTGGTCGCCTTCGGCGACCAGCCTCAGCCGCTACGGCTCGCACGGGTGCCTATGCTTTGTTACAGCAGGCGAGGGCTGCCCTTCCTCCACGCCTACGGCTTTTTATATACACTCTAGGGGTAGTACCCACAAGACTGTATAGAGTCGGGGTGCTCTGATTCGGTTTTGGAACTTATTCAACCTATTTTTTGCATGGAGTCGGGTGCTCTGATTCAAATCACGAAGAAAACAAAATGTCTGCATTGGTTTTTTTTTTATATCCTGGATACTAGTCCTTTGAGCCAATTTTTAGCGAAATACAACAAAAAAAAATTAAATTACGTCAATTTTAATGCGTCACTCACAGCAGTTTCGGAACACAACCAAAAAAAAAAAAAAATGAAGTCATTAAATCAATTAAAATTGAACCTTAAGACAATTTTTGAGGTTATTTTACGAAAGTTGAAAGATTTTTTTGAGAAAACTATTGATTTCCGGTAACTGAAATTTCGTGAGATTAATAACAATAACAAGAGCTATTCTGGAAAAAAAAATGAAGGTACCTTTGTATGTATACTCGTATAAGAGACGAGCCAAATGTTTATTACAAATTAATGACAATATGTAGTATTAAGATTTTTTAAATATTTATACGGATAAATAGTTTCATATAAAAAAATAAAGCAATAAACTTTGATAAAAAATGAATATATAAAAACAGTGATGAATTTGGCCAAAAATATTGTTTTTACGTCATTTTGTTTCTCAATTTTAGTGAAAACATGAATCAATTACGTTTCTATTTTGTTCACCAACACTAACAGTAACAGTTACTTCATAATTTCATGTGAAAATTCCGTCTACCTGTAAAATCTCAATAACTTAAGCACAAAATAAGCTTGTATTTTTGGAAATAATATCATTTTTCGTCTTTTTATTCTGTTCACTAACAATATTAAGATATTTTAAAGACTTCTAAAGGGTCGGTTGCGCCAAACATGCTCTCGCGTTTGGACAATTTAGCATATTAAAACAAAATACTTTTAACAAATAAAATTTACGTAGGTAGTTACATTATAGTTTTTCAGATTTAGACTGATTATGTTTAAATGTTTGTTTTGTTTTATATTTTACACTTCTGGTATCTAAAAGTATAATCAAAAACAATGACATACTTTTAAAAGTAGCAATTTATCCCCTCCCGATCAGAATCAACCACTGGTAAATGATAATATCGCTCTGTCTAATGGCGGGGGCAGGCAGTCTCACCTGATGGTGCACCCTCAAGGAAACCTGGGGGGATCAGGGTGTAGTAACGATCGCTCTGTCTAATAGCGGAGGTAGGCAGACTTACCTGATGGTGCGCAGGTCCCCACGGAACCCTGAGGGTATCAGGGTGTAGTTAAGTTTGGTGATTTCCTCCTGCAGCATATCGTTCGCCGGCATCACCCACGCCATTCTGCTCTCTCTTACTGCTTCTCTTACCAAACACACACTACTTATTTACGGATTATACAAATTTCATATCCCAGATTTATTACTAACGAGTGTAAAGGACATGTAGTATTCTATAATAACAAAAACTATTTTATTTTACAAATTGTCATATGTCATTGGTTGCGGTTGGAATCCAAGTGAAAGAGTATGTATGTAGGTAGCACTAGCATAGAGTAAATTATATATAGGGTACATTGGTTGGTTGGAAATTTGGAAACGAGTTTTTTTTTTCTTAATATTTTAACGGCTCTGGATTCTTGTCTTTTTGAGCCATTAATTATTGTTTTCTTTTTAACTTTATTTTATTTTCCTCCATCATTTTCACATCAATTTTATCAAAGTTTATTTACAGTGTTAATAACAAATTTGTACAGGGGCGTAAAGTATTTTGGATCAGCCAAAAGATCGTGTAGGAGGCGTGTTGTTGTTGTCGAGGAACTTAGAAGTTCCTTGGTTGTAGCAGATTCACAAATATATCTTTGAGTTCTGAGATTCGAACTAGAAACGACCTTCACCCATCTGTTTAATGGATGGAAAAAATTTAATATGTTAGAAAATATATCTCGAGTGGGTTGTCTAAAAAATTCCTGGCAAGTCTATGATTAATTAAAAAATGACTTTTTATTAAATATTGCACTCATAAGTTTAACGCATACATTTCATACCAACCGAAAGTATGAAGCCTATAGAATATTCATATTAGCATAACTACTGGGTTGCTAGGTATAAACAGGTAAAACGATATACAGCTTGTCTAAAAAGTCATAAAATGGAACTAAATTTTTTTTTAATGGTAACCCCTGATTTCCATAAGTAAGTAAAATAAAAAAAATAAATAAAAAAAAAAAAAAACCATACAGAAGATCGCAGGTGTTGCCATATTAATTCTGTTTTGGCAAAGAAAGTGGCGCCCCTATTTATTACACGACTTTCTGGTTAGTTGTACTTTCAGCTTCAAAATTAAAATTAAATTAAATAAATCTTATACCAAAATGAGCGCTATTTAATTGCGAATACGATGATATAGGATTGTCTGTAAAAAACTCAGACGTAAAAAATCTGGCATGAATGACAGTTGTCCAGTTTTGAAAGGTGAAAATTTTATGCGTGTGGAAACTTGTGACAAAGAGGTCCGTGCTTATTTGTTTTTCATACACAACAAGTATGCGAGTGTTGACCCACCTGCAGTTTAAGCTCCCTATCTGTAAATAAATACTTTGACTGCTATAACGCCGAAATAAGAACTAGTAAAAGGTATAGTCATGCTGATGTCCGTACACAACATGCCATGTCTAGAAGTCACAGACGCCACCTCGGCCCCTTTCGTGTATGTTTTTCCAAGCCTATAAACAATTTGAGAAACCAAACTATGGTAAGTTGTTATTATGACTCACTCAACACAGTAGCTTTCGGTAAATTTGATCGGAAAATATTACTCCGCCTTAGATCGTTAATAAAGCCGATTCTGAAGGCTTTAATTTTAGTTTTGTCAAAAACTCAAAACTAAATATTCTTCGATACAAAATGGTCCTTAAAAGTTAGGATTAGAAGCTAAATTTCTTTGGAAAATTTTAAGCTTTGACAGCACTAAAACTAAAATTAAAGCCTTTAGAATTGGCTTTATTGCCTACTTGCTTTAGGTAACAGTGTTACTCGTTGGGAAGAAAAAAGTTTTCAACGCGTAACAGATTTTAATCCCAACGAGTTACACTCTTGTTTTGGGGGTGTCACTCGTAAGGACGAAAAATAAAAAATTGTCTCATCGAGTAGCAGTGTGACTGGTTGGGACATTTCATTATTTTCTGTCCCAACGTGTTACACTGTGACTGGTTTCGGTGTGACTCGTTGTAGTCCGAGCGCCAACTAAGGAAAAAAGCTTGGACCTTGAATGAAGGTACAACTTTTATTTTATGATTGATTCTGGTATTGTTCAATATACTGAACCATAATCCGTGGGGTGCCAGAGTGGCACCTTTGGGAAATTTAAAATATCGAAAGTCAAAGGTCACGAGGGTAAAAAAGCTAAACCACCCATTTTATTCCGAATTAAGAGAAATAGGTCCACCCAAATCAAATATTTGTAGTAAGATATACTAATATATTATATACTAATATATATATTAATAAATAAATATACAGATATTTAATTATTTATAACTATTAACTAAAACTACAATATCATTAATTTCCAGGTATATTTCGACTATTTGTCGGCATCAGTGGAATTTAAATTAAAAATAAGTAACATGATATACATGACAAAATAAAATGGTAGAATTTTAGTAATTTACTAATTAATAATTTAGTAATTACAAAAATTCTACCATTGTTTGTTGTCTTGTATATTATGTTATATTAATTTTAATTCTACTGATGCCGACACATACTCGAAATATATCTGGAAATGTATGATTAGGTGTTTTTGTAACAATATATAATATCATAATATAATATAAAATCTAAATGAAAGACAAATAAGTTTTAAATATTCATTTATTTGATGTAACTACAATAGTTAGATAAATGTTTTAATAGAACTTTGTAACGTTATTCCGAGTCAGAAATGGACATTTCACTCTCACTGTCATTAAATTGAGTTACCAGAGTCTTCACATTGCCACACAAATTGCCATCAAGGGCGGAGGGAACGCAGATGCTATTGCGTTCCATGTGCATGCTTGCAAATGGCATCGTTTTACATGTAGTTCAAACGCCTCTGTTGTCGGAGGAAGGTTCTTAATTTTAGGAGGGATTTTCTTAGACAACCACACTCTGTATCTAACATCTGTCATGTTGTGAACTTCCTTCTTGTATCCCTAGCAATATGCAATTAATTTTGTGCAATTTGTTATAAATTGTTGCATTGAAGATTCTACACAACCTAGATGCTTAAGTTCAACACCAGACATCAGAACTATTATGGCTTTATTCTTTCCAATGCCAAAAAGTTGTGAAGCCAGTCAATGTGTGCTGCCTCTTTTTTAACAGTGACAGCAGTACAGACAACTTTGCTAACATAAAAAAACATAAATACCAATATAACAAAAATATCATTGTTGCCACATCAAAACTCTTTACGGAAGCAAAGAATACTAGCTATTCCTAATGAACTGAGAACCAAAAGCTTATTACCAAAATAGTCTGTCAGATTACAAATTAAACTTCTACGGCATCTTGTACCACCATTGTCCATATACGTAGCATATAGCTCTACAGAGTTCCACATACGACTACGATCACTGTTCATAGTGGAGATGACAAATGCCAAACCTTTATCTTCTTTACTTGACATACTAACCACCCCTTTGTTCTGTGCACTCATTACATTTCGAGCTGGCATAAACTTTGTGTAACATGAAAGATGTTCTTCCATCTGCTGCATGTAGATCACTCGGTGCCAGGCCCGGATCTAGGGGGGAGCGAGAGGGTGCACTTGCACCGGGCGGCTAGGCCAGGGGGCGGCAAAAACCTCTTCGCCCTCATAAGTTTTGCTGTCAATATGCCTGCAATAGGACTGAGTCACGCACGTCGATCAGGGCGCGCTCTGGAACCGTAGCATAGTGTTTAATCGCACGCGACGCCACTAGTTGGACCACAAGTGCAAGGAGCGTGACGCACTGTTTAATCGCAAAAACATCGTTTCACACTCCTCGCACTTGTGATCCAACTAAGTCGCTTCGTCGCGCGCGATTAAACACTATGCTACGGACACAAGTATCGAAACTTCATACTAAAACACTTGGAAATAATCGCTGATCCAACGTGTTGATTTTTTAAATAATAATTTGAACGATATAATAAATGATTTTGCGGAAAAAAGTGTAGGAAAATAATATTTTGTTTATTTCATTTTTATTTACTTGTTTGGTGTAGAATGCTCAAGAACTTGTTTTTTAAATTAAAGTAAATTAGCCTTTTGCACCCCCTGTGAAAATATGTAGATCCGGGCCTGCTCGGTGCTCCCATAACACGTAAGCGAACCTCATCCCCCCATTCTTCACCGCAATCGTTGCAAACCTGAACAATGTTTTTCTTAAATATGTCACTCCTCTTTTGATCTAATGTTCTGCACTCTCTGAATTTATTCCCCCGTTCTGGGTGTTTAGGGTCGAGTGGCAGACATTTCTGCCTACAAAAGAAACAGTGAACAAGAAACTGAAACCGCGCATGTGATCGTCTGGTACGTTTGGGTTCACTGCTGGAAGCTGTTTGAAGCTGTTCATCATTTTTCTTCTGCAATGCACGCTTAATGTGTTTCTTGGATGTATAATTGCTTACACACCTTGTGAAATTGCAAATTCTGCAAACTTCCATCTTGTAAACCATCTTCAATTTGTGTATGAAGGGTGTCACCACGCTGTCTACTGCTCACAGAAATCTTCTTTAGTCGATCTTCTCTACCAGTCACCAGTGAACCAGTACGATTGCAGTTAAAGAAACAGCGATTGGTATCTTCGGCCATGTTTGTTTAATCTGCGGAATAGAGAACGTGAGTTCACAACGTGGTATTTCAGGCAGAATCAAATGTAGAATCGCTTTTTTTGTAGTGTACTGCACATAATCTATTTATCTAACTATAACACATTTTTAACACTGCAAAAGAAGCGATTCCACACTTGTTTCAGCTTGAAATAACATGTAAGTAAGAAAAAATTCTTCTTAAAAAATTATACATAAATATAAATACATTATATTTTTTTGATTTATTTATTAAAATAACAAAAAAATTACTAAATTAATTAAAAGTCAAACTAAACAGCTAAAAATAAATAAATTAGCACTGACCTCCGTGACCTTTGATATTTTAAATTGCCCAAGGGTGCCGCTCTGGCACTCCATGGATTATGGTTCAGTATATCAAAGACTACTAGAATCAATTATAAAATAAAAGTTGTACCCTCATTCAAGGTTATATGGCTTGGCGACGTGACTATTGGGACAAAAGGGTCGGATTGGTTTGCTCAGTAAAAATCAAATTTGAATATAGGCATAGACAAATAAATTATTTATCTATTATGATATAGGTAAATATCTCAGAATAAGGAATACGTAAATATCTCAGAATAAGGATGAGGTAAATATGCAACGCAAACCAAACCACTGCACGTTTTTAGCATCACACGAAAATAATAAATAATATGAACCATATATCGCAAACGCGATAATGTTTAAAATACTTACAATTTCAAATATTTATTCCAAGAAAATACCTGCGCTCATTCAGTCAATGGTATCTATAGACCATTTTTTTTGGAACCGACCATGGAAACGAGAAAAAAATACCAGCTTTATATTTCCGCCCTTAAGGTTGCACTTGTCTATGATACAGCTGATTTTTATTACGTGATTTCTAGGTTTCGTTCGAGGTTCTAGAGTTGGCGCCATGACTCGTCTTGCGATGAAGTCTTTATTGTCTTTCTATTATGAACCAAAATGCCATATTTATTACATTGGATTTTAGTGTGCTTTCGTCGTGGTGCGGACGATACCAACACATTTTATACACCGAACATGGGATTAATCATAGATAAGTAAGTATAATGTACCGGGATTAATATAAAGACATGCATACTTACTTTTTATTTTCCGTCATTTTCTCTTAGGTGTTTGGTTTTGTTTAATTTTGTTCTTATTCCCCATATCGGCAATGTTATTATCCAAACGTTATTTCTTCACTTCTATGTCGATGATTCACTTATTAAAAACTGGCAGGTACCGACTACCGACTACCGACACAGGTCTATCTCTGACAGAGGTCACGGGCACACCCACGACACTCCATACCTCGTGCTCAAGTTATTTACCTACACTCTCACGCGCGCATCTGGCTTGTCCACACACGCTTGTGTGTGTGCGTGAGCTAGTCTAGGGCTGGCAGCAAGCGTGTGAGCGTCGTCGATCGAGAGGGACAACATTATAATTCAGCAACTTATATGATTCTCTTCCTAAATTTTAGCGTGGTTAATCCCTAGGTCCTAATTTGGTTCCCCGTGGATTATTTTTGTATTAAAAATATATACATCGTCACGACTTGAATCAAATGCTCGAGGGGGTGTTAGAGGTGATCCGAGTGTGAACTTTGAAATACAAGTCACAGTCCGCACTCGGTACACCCGCGTTTCACCTACAAATATTACGTCCCAACGTGATGGGTGGTGAGCCCTATCGCCGTACTTCGGACACAAATACACAATTTTAAGGACATGTTGAAATTTGCTCAGCTCGAACGGTGACACAAAAACATTCGATTTTTAAAATTTCAACTTAATGTTGAAATTCTTACCAACTGTTGGACAACTATTTGAGAGTTGCAGTTAACGTCCTAAACCAATACATAAAAGAAAATGCCTTGCTTTAGTTAATCGGCAGGAAATAAAAAAAATCTGCGTTCTTTATTTTTGCTCCGTTTTCATTGCATCCATAAACACCACAAAAACGAATCATATTAATTAAAAATCAGTATCGTAATAAAACAAAAAACAAAATACGCGCGCAGTGAACGAGTGGTACTCGAGCTCTACGTGCCACCAGATTTGCCACTAACTTGCGGGGGACGATAAACTAGCGCGGGGAGGTGAGTGTCGCTTCTTTACGTAGTAATACTTAATATTCTCTGTCACTTGCAAACTGGGCGGGAATACGAATCTAAACGAAAGTGACAGCGTTAATTACTTCTACATAAGAAAAAAGAGAGCGCAAACAATGCGCTCGACTCAAACTAAAATAACGTAAGCGCCAAACCACATAAAAATTGTTTAAAAATTGTCAAAATGATTTTCAAGGAGACTTTACAAATACATAATATCCACATTTTGAATGCAATTTCACATTGAAATTAGGAAACAATAAAACAATTTAGAGGTCTTTTCGGAATTAAATTCTATAGAGAAAATTTATGAATTAGATGACGTCATAGTGGAGTAAATGGATTCGCAAAAACCCAATTTTTTTGTATCGCCTTATTTGTAAGTATAATTAACACCGGTATACCTGGGAAGACAGGCAACCTCATCAAGTGTATGAAATAAAACCGAAGCAGATGATAAGAAAACATTTTATTTCCATTACATTTCGAGAGTGTGTATGTAATGTATATGTAATCAGCTTCTATCTTTGGATCGAATTTAATTTTATTGTTGTAACTATTAGGGCCAAGACACATAGAAAAGACGTAATACGAGGACGCGTCGCAGACGGCGCGCCATTTCGATCAATTTTCATACAAAATGTATAGAAGCGCCGCGATCCAACGCAAACAGAAAGGACAGGGCGCGGACGGAAGGGGCGAGGACTGAGGACACAACGCTTCGCCGACTGCGCCCTATTCGAAAACAAACTGAAGAGGCGAGGCACGGACACTGGATGTACCCAGTAACGTCTGCCTAACCCTTTGAATGTTAGCATGGTGAACCAAAGCGAGAAAATCCTCGTCGTCTGAAGAAGACATGTTGTTATCTTAAAATCACACGATAAAATGAGAAACGCAGTGTCTCTTCACTTGTGTCACCTCCCATCCTCGCCTCGACTTTTCTATATACTTTATCCGCGACACGTTTGCGCCCCGTCTGCGACGCGTCCTCGTCTTACGTCATTTCTGCGTGTCTTGCGCTTTAGCGGACAGGCGGAGGGGGGCGCGGTGTGTGTAGATATAACAACAAACACCTCCATACAGAATCCCACACTTACATAATCAAATTTACTATTTATGACTACTATTAAAATGTGCTCCAAAAAGATTTGTCTTGATTTTAAGGTAGAAACTTCAATTATTCAATTTGTGAATCTGCATTGTGATCGATTGAAAACTGAGAAAACAGAGATGATGGTCAGCAATCATCAAAAGAGCACTATTACATTGCCTTAATAACAGTGTCAGTAGGGTTTGTCCATAAAAGGCAATGTTGAGATTTTGATTTATAAAAACAAAAAAAAGCGATTGTGTCTGAGATACAACCGTAAATTATTTAATACTTCTTACTTCGCCTAAGTATGTACTAAATCAGGGGTCTCCAAACTTTTTAGCCTAAGTGCCACACTGATTCCCCCACTAAGACCCAAGGGCCATGACGTAGATAATTCCAAAATACTGTAGTTTTGACGTGCAAATTTTCATATTGGTACTAGCCGGTCGGTGAGATATCTTTTGTGCAGGGCATAGGACAGTACTACGCTCCGTTCGCAATTACGGTTCGTACTTCGGACAAGTGTCATTAAAAACATTGCGACTGAATTAGCCGAAGCGTGTTCTGTGCACCTTGAAATAGTTTTGTAAATAACATTCATATAATAACGCTACTTTTAGACAAATACGCATGACCTTTCTATTAATATCGGTTGTGAGTTTTGATAAATCATAAATAGTAAATAGCATTACGTTATTATTATAAGTTTGCGAATTTAAAAAAAAACTATAGCGAGCTAGAAACAGGGCATGTCCGGCCAGCGACCTCGGGCCGGATTGGTGGTCCTCGCGGGCCGGTCTTGGCCCACGGGCCGTAGTTTGGAGACCCCTGTACTAAATCAAAGCGGTAAGAATCAATGGCGGCCTGCCAATAGTGTCAATGGAGGATATCATAATAATGTCAGCGCATTCGCTTACGAGGTCATAATCTGATCAAATAATAACTGATAACAAATAATTGTATTATGTTTAAGTTAGTAGCTACATTATCGTCTTAGGTTAGTCCTGTAAAGATAGAAAAGTCTGTAACTTGAAAAAAAAAAAAAAAAAAATGAAAGTTTAAAACTGACGTACTCGTAGGTCTGAACAGGCCCGCTGGGTGGTTCTCATTATTTCCACTGAGAATAACCATTGACGGTTATTCTGATACTACATGTATCACTATTTCCATTGCGTTTTTAAAATCGCGACGCCGACTTCACGGTCGCTTATCAGACGCCGCAATTTCCTCTACCAATAGATAGGTACTGGCCACTGAGAATGTTTTTGATGGATTAATTGTCAATAAGTCGACAGTGATACGTAAACATTCTCTTGTGACCGGAACCTATAAATTTCCATAAATAAAATGGAAATTTCTGTAATTAACAGAGGAAAAAAAGAATTTTGCTTTTCCAGGGACACGAGTACACAAGACATTGTATATATAAGAACGGCAATATTTTGTGGCGTTTCCACGTCAATGGCTATTGTGAGACGGATTTGCATAAATCTGGCAGTATCAGAATTTCCATTCCAATGGAAAATGGAAATAATGAGACCCACCCGGCCCGCTATACGAAATGCGAAAAAATAAGCATTCACTTTAAAAAAAAAACGCAATTTGTTAAACAAATTCGTTCTAGTTTCTCCCATAAAATACCGACAGATCTTTTAAGAACAGTAAATATGTATTTATGGAGTTGCATATAATTTAAAAATGAAGTTATTGCATTTTTGATCAATTTACATTATATAAGCGATTATTATACATTAAATAACTAGAAGGTAAATAAGTACATCATCATGCCAAATAAATCCAGTTGTTATAAAATTTATAAATATTAACTTTTGACAAAAAACAAAAACATAAGATTAACACATTACACACATTAATCATACTGACGTCTCGGTACCACATTTTCATATCTGACACAATTGTACATATTTTTGTGAGTGGTTGACCAAAAAGGGACCTCAAGGGAAAATAATTGATTTCGAGTAAATCGCGTTTGAAGTTTGCGCTGTGGAAGGTGTAATTTCTACAACTTTCTCGGCTCATAAAAAAAAAACTACGGTACCTAAAAATAATGCTGGTTAGACCAAAACAAAGCTAAAATACCATAGATTCAAAAATTCAAAAAGAACAAAAACGTTTCCAATCCCTCCAGGTCCCTTTTTGGTCAATCACTCACATTTATATTCATTGTTATCAAGAAAATGCAAGTGACGGAAAAATAAAATATTTTATTTAAAAAATACATGACGTACATCTGATTCTTATTTGTTTCCCTCTGAATTCGGTTCACGGTTATCATGTTACATGAATTTGATCTATAATAGGATGTTAGATAACTTTAGTCTAAGTTACAAACATACGTATTGCAAGGAAATGCTTCACAAAATTCTCAAACTTATGGAAAGCAATAGCAGTAAACTTATCTGAGATAGATTGTCTGTCAGTGGCCATCAGTAACAGCTTCATTATTCAATATTTATTTACTCTATACAATCTCGTTACCCGTTAACTAATCTTTGAACTTTGTTTGGACTTGCATGTACAATATAAAAAAGAAATCTAAAAATAATGGGACCAGAAGTCAGCTACTTTCAAAATCTAACGAAGTTTTCGAGAGGTGAACAGATTATTTCATTTACGGGTATACCTGTAGCCTAAGCATGAAAACATCTCCGTATCCTACGGCGTATCGTTGCGTTTGAAACTAAACTTAGGTTGCCATACGTAGCTGTTAGTTCCGCTACTGTCCGTCTGGAGCGGTTTCCTATATTCCATACGATTTTGATGTAATTTGAAACGCAACTATACGAAGATGTTTTCATGCTTAGGCTACTGTATAATTTTAGAAAATTGTTCAGTACAATCATGTCTATACAACGTGTAACAGAAATGTGTAACCATATTTGAAGAGCTTATTCAGTCAGTGGTATAGAACAACTTTTACTATGGAGCAAACCCTGTATCTCGAAAAAAAAAAAAAAATACAACTATTTCATAGAAAAATGCAATGCCGCTCGGCTGAAATGTATGGAAGGGCAGATTTTTTTTTGAGATTTCAGTGTTGGCTCCATAATAAAAGTTGTTCTATACCATTGACTGAATAAGCTCTTCAAATATGGTTACACCAATCTGTTACACGTTGATATACATATAAAATGAGTTTATTTAACCGCCCGAATTTCTATAGGAGGGTCAGTAGGTGATAGAATACACATGTGAAGTTTCACGTAGATCAGATAAGGTAATGGCAGGTCACGTGACATCGAGAATCGTATTGGATTCATCGTGTATAGTCTACCCACAAAAACAGAATCAAAATTTTATTCACATATTAAAGCAGATTCTGAAGGCTTTAATTTTAGTTTTAATGGTGTCAAAACTTAAATTTTTCCAAAGTAATTTAGCTTCTGTTCTCAACAATTATGAGCTATGTTGCAATGAACAAAATTTAGTTTTGACAGCACTAAAACTAAAACTAAAGCCTTCAGAATAGGCTTTTATAACACGATTCACCATTGCCTTATCGGATCCACCGGGAACTCTATCGCCTACTGAATCTCCCATACAAGTTCCGGCGGTTGAATGAATTTCACCTTACCTGAATTCATATTGGATCCTCGGTTAGTGATCTGGAATAAGGTCCAAAGTTCCTTTTTTTCGAAATCAAGAAAAAAGTCCCTATCTTCCCCATCCCATACGACAGTGGCGTGCACAGAGCAAGATTGACAATAAAAAAAATATGAAAAAATTTAAATAACACTTTAAAAAAAAAGTTTGTTTGACGCCAGGGTAGGCACTGCCTACTCTAGAGTGAAAATTTTCATACAAACTTTTTTTTTTCAGTGTTATTAAAATTTTTTCATATTTTTTTTTATTGTCGTACTTGACCTTTTGATTGCTTTTCCGGAAAAAAGTTCTGTGCACGCCACTGCCATACGAACTAGACTAGTTCAAATACAAATCCCAGTATAGGCAGTACGGGAGCTAATTTTTTTCACTTTTTTTACTCGAAGGGTCATTAAACATTGTTCCTGATCACTAACCGATTCTCCGGTATGAATTCGAGCGGTTGATTATATTTCCCCGTTGTATGATACATGATGTCGTACAACTCCCTCGAAAGCTCGTTGCTCAAACATTCAATATTTCGCCAGGTAACAGTTTCTTGTGAAGGTAGTTCCGGACGTCGTCGGTTCAGTACATGTGACCCATCCGGCTTCATCTTGTACTAAATATAATACAGCTAGTTAGAACTGATAGACTGAAGGTCAAATGTGGTCCCAAGTTACATAAATTTCTCCACTAATATAAGAAATGACAGATTTTACTATGCATTTTGATAGATGATTCTAAGGATTTTGATATGATAAATTAAAGTTGACGACAAAAGTTCAATTAAAAAGGGCCAAAGAGCAGGTCCTCTAAAAAGGCCGTTTTGCATAAATCACATTATGATTCTGTTCTAATGCCATCTCTTTTGCACGCGTGAAAAATCTCTTACTCTATCCTACTTTCAAATCATTTAATGATTCACCCAAGTCTGCCTTTTTAGATCCCCTGAGAGCTCAAAATAAAATTTTGGCCTAAACCTAATATTTATCCACAAGTGCTTTTTTGGCCGATGATAGCGTTTGGTGGATACTAAAAATAAGACTAAATTCGTTTATATTTGATCAGTTTTAGTGATCATGCCGGTCCCGCGCCCCCCGCGTCCGCAGGGGGAGTTCAACCACAAGGAAGTTGATCTCACAGGCACGCACACAGCGCGAGCTTCTCACAGGTGTGTGCTTATGGAAAGAGAATTGTTATTAACTATGTAAAGGTATTCTCAACCAGCAATAATAGGTCTGACAAAGTGAGGACTGCACGAGATCTATATTTATATACGGGCCGGGATCTCATCAGTTTTTTGACGTATCATAAAATTAACTTGTATTAGAGCCAAATTATATAATAATAAGCCACGAATTGGTACCAACATTTGAACGACCGTGCCCGCACTTTTAATAAAAGCGATACAGAACATCATGATACAATTTATGCCTTATATGTCGTGGTACAATGAAACGTCAAAAAACTGATAAGACAACGACTTTAGTATAGTTACATGCCTACCTTACGTATTTAAATATATGTATAGACTTAAAATTAAATATATAACTATTACAATAATAGAGACTAGCATACATCAGTGTTACACTTACATAATTTACAATATAAATGGTTCGTTACCTATATCATAATTATATCGATAATAATTATAATTTTCAAATACCCTAATATTGATTACAATAAAATGAAAATTGAGCACATACCAATTTCTAGAAGCCGTATCACAGTACGCTAACTTAAATAAATAATGTCACGGGTTCGGCCGATACGACCGACTCGTCGCTCACTCACAAACTAAATATACAGAATGCATGTAATACTAGCAATATGTATGTGCAGCGGGCGTGCCGCCATGTTCATCACTACCGTCGCTATCGGTCCAACATGAGCCAGCTACCTGTTACAGGGGGGCTGATAAATGCACTAGGAGGATATTTGGCACCAAAATAAAATAATCATTAGATGGTGGACTAGCGTACGTGTGTGTCTCGCTCGCACATCAGTCTTGTCGGCCGCGGCCGCTCTCTCTCCCTCGCGCACACTTCCTGCCACCACACAGTACAACATCTCCCTGTAGAACCACACACGCGCGCTACTGACTTATATCGACGAGCACTCGATAACTACACACATAATATGTACATAATACATATTATGTAGAGTTTAACTTTACTTATAGCATTCGTACATAAATAGCTACTTGAAAAATATATTTTCATCACATATACATAATTATAATTTAGAAATAGTCAGGCCCCTCGATGTGTTCAAATGTAGATCAAATCCATCTAAGTACATAAAGTATATCTGTAATGACATCAGTGTGTAGTGGTGAGTCACGATCGGCCGCCGCGGCTCCTTTACCTGCAACGAAAGAAAACTTCTAATTCACAAATATCGAGTTCCCAACTAAGTACTATGACCATACTAGGGCTGGACCCTAGGACCCGGTTACCGAAAGAATGGGCCTGGCGTCGATGACGTCACTGCGATGCATGGGTACGGTGTGCAAAAAAGCATCAATAAGAATATTTATGAAACTTAAACCAATGTTTGTGAAAACTCTAGGTAACTATGTTGTGTTAGATTTGAAAAACGTAACAGGAATGAAAATGGATAACAATACTAGTTTTATTTCAATACATCATTATATACAGAAAATGCACTTGATTTGAATTTTCTTCCTCGAAAAATGCCAAGACTTTTAGTATTATGTTGCGTCCATCACTATGAATAGTCTTTCCTCTCATTTTTGTGGAACACAAAACAAAGGTCCAACACAAAAAAATAAGTCGGTAGGTACTTAATGATAACTGCCCGAAACAGTCTAATAACAAAAACTTAATAAAAATAGTTCAAAAACGTAACAATTATAACAAAACAAAAAATTAAACAAAACAACTACCTAACACAATTTGACAAAAAAATTAACAAGTCTATTCAAAAAACTGAACGTTATATCCGAGACGAAAGTAGACGCGTATCAGTGACAAATATGCAAACCATACTGACGCGACAGGACGACCGCGGGGCGGGTGGTGAGCGGGGAAGCGGGAGAGGTGTCACATTCCACCGAGGACCATTGTCTTAGTAACCGAATCGTACGTCATCAATCGCACGCGATCGATTTAAAATCTTACCAATGTTGTTATAAAACAATCGCCTAGCTCGGGTTTACTAACCCGCTTTGATATTATCATGGTGTAACTAACCCGACATTTCATTAGTCCTATTAACTCCTATTGCACCATTGGTTGGAAGTGAAGCAAGAAAATCATAAGTTTAGCCTTATTTCTCGATTTTTTTATCCACTTGTAACAATATAACTGCTGCAGTTTTCACTGCTGGACATAAGCCTTGGGCGAACTAGGTCGATGGATGGAAATTTAAATTTGAATTTGAATTTTGAATTTTGATGGATGTATGTCATTGTGCTGTGACTAAGGGCCAATTTCACCGATCGCTTTGATAACCGAGTTTAATAAAACTTAGTTTAGCTAAGACCGAGTTTAAATGGTCAACTCAATCTCAGTTTAGTCAAACAGATTTCACCACTACATTTCGAAAACATTTACCTAAACTCGGTTTAAGTCGCAATCACAATGGGTTGATAGATGTTTTATGGCTCAAGTCGCGGATTTGGGTCGCTCAGGTACTAAAAATCGCTAACTCAGTTTAAGAGCTTAACCGGCCAAAATCGGGCGTTCAGATTTTAAACTCCGTTTAGCTTAAACTGCGTTCAGTTCATGTAAGTGAAATGCTTTAAACTCAGTTAAGTGTCTAAACTGAGTTCAACTTGAACTAAACGAGTTTAGTTACAATGGTGAAATCCGCCCTTAGTCTAACGGGGGCTGAGCAGTGATCATTTAAGTGAAACAATTCGGAGTTAAATCGATTGCCAAGTCACTATATTTTATTATAGAAATAAAGATGACTAATACAGTCACTAAATATTGGTAGGTAACTAATTACGAAACAATTAATGATAACTATGGATAATGGTGACACTAGACCTCATTTTATCGACAAAAAAATGTTTTTTTTCTTAGTAAATCTTCCATTTATAAATTTACGTTTTAAAATTGTTTTTGCCCACCATGGAGACCATGTATAAAATATGTCATAACTTTTGATCTATCGCGAGTAATGCAATGATATAAAACTGTTATAATTCTTAAGAATAGACGTTGCATATCAAATCAAAAACAAAACATAATCAACTACCATTACCATTAAAATAATATCCTAAAAGATTATTTCTTTAATTTTTCCGTCTTTTTTTTTCAGTAATAGTCAATTTTTTCAAAATAATGTCCCCGTTTCACTATACTTTTATTCCTATTTATCATTGCCTATTCCATTATCTTTCAAACAAAAAAATATACAATGTTCTTGCACGAGGGACACACTGTATTGTTGTTATTTACTTTACCCATATTGTATAGGGGTACGGAACCCTTTTGTGCAAGTACGATTTGTACTTCACCAGTTTAATTTTTAATTTTTACTACTTTCTCTATTTTCGGAGACAAAGGTGGATATACATTTTTTTTACCATCTAGTGTCACGAGGTAGAATTTGTCGTGGTAAATATCTTTAATGCAAAGTAGCATACCACCAACGCCATATAGTGTCATACAAATTTATAGATGCAGCTGGAAACATACACTTTGTATATAATTTGTACGGAAATATTAAATTACCAACCGCAAAAAACATTTTTATATTTTTTTGTTGCAATGTACACTTAACACTAACCGCATGCAAAATTTCAAGTTCGTAGGTCTGCTAGAATTGATGATAAATCAGTCAGTCAGTGACAAAATAAGGGAACTTTGACTTGAGATATTTCGTAATCAAATGTAGGTACAAACCTGTAATTTGGGGGTAGAAATAGGTTCAGTAAGTACTCTTTGCATCTGAAATGTCAGACTTCTAGCTTTACCCACAACAAAGATACAGGGGGCTTGAAAGTGCCGCGAGTTGCTTCGAGAAAAGGATGGTACAGACCTGTTCACTCACGAAGGCACGCGCTTCCACATTTCAATTTAAAAAAACTAAACGAATAATTCTCGAATAAACTCGAATAATTTCATCAACATTTTTTTGCTGTCTGTAGTGTCAGACTTTACACGCACACTAACACATCTTGTACGCACAAGCTTTACTCGTACTAATGCACACCTATAATTTACTGTGGAAGGGCGTGCCTTCGTGTGTGAACAGCGGGTCTACCGCGTAATTCTCATTTTCATCAACATCAACTTGAGATTGAAATTTGACGTGCGTGCGACGACGCCCGCCTAACATGCCATCTCTTTTGCACGCGTTGAATTTCGCATGCATTTGCTTGAAGTTGATACAAATGAGAATTACGCGGTAGAGCCCCAGGTCTGTACTGCCGTTGCGCGTTTTTTTTTTTTTTGCGAGACTCGGCGGTGGCACTGCCGTGCCTCCAGATATTTTTGATGGTCGTAGATAAAGTATTGTGTGCAACTGAACATAATTAGAAATTGAGTCACTAGTGCAAAATTATTACGAAACTTTATATTCAATAGTGAAAACTATAGGCTAATTTGCATTACCATGTTATGTTTAGATTCGATTTAAAGCTTTTTGTTTTCCTATTATAAATAAATAAATATTGTTGAAACAATGGGTAACATCTGCGGTTCCAGAAATACTTTAGTAAATAGTTGTACCGCTAAACTGAGTCTGTCTCCTTGGTAACGATCTGCATTCACACCGAACCAAGCAGCATCATTTCTAACATTTAACTCCTTAAACCCGCGCCCGCTACCTAGAGGACAGAATCAGTTCAGAGAGATAATAGTGTGCGTCTCACCTGCTGATGATGTGCGCGAGCTCCTGCAACGCTTGCTCGAGCGCGTCTTGAGGGGCTGGTGTGCTTGGTGCGGGGGGCGGAGTGGCGAGCGCGCGCGCCTCCCCCTCGAGCCGGGCGGCGGCAGCGCGAAGCTGCACGCGCAGTAGCGGCGTCACCGCGCCGCCCGCTGCCGCCACCGCGCCGCAGGCCACTCCCAGCGCCGCCACGCGCTCCGACGTCTGCAGCCGCCATACCGACCCGCGGGACCCGGCGCTGCCGCGGCGCATCTGTGCACACACGTTACACGTTGACTCCTTCTGAGTATACCTCATTCGTTACAAATATTATATTGTTAGAGGCCACTCACAAAAAGGCTCGCTAAGCAACATCGCCAACAACGGTTTGATCGGTCTCTGGCCAGTGGAGTCCGGTGACTTGACTTTGGCAAGTGTCTGTTTGGTTGATTGTTTTCATTTTTATTATATATTTTTTTGCTCATATTCATCTATACCAGTTTCCCCGTACATGCTAAATAGAGATTTATCTTACCTGAGTAATTACCTGTACATGATATCTTTTTAAACTAGCAATATTTCTTATAATATTGAAAATATTAATAAATCAGTCAACACACATTTATCTAGAACACTTCTTTTCTTCCGCATGCAATCAGCGACCCCTCGTACGAGAAGAGGGGTATGTAAATTCACTTTCCTATTAGATTATAGAATTAAATAAAACTTGAGGATATTTTATGATGTAAACAAAGAGCTCCATAACATAAAAAGCATTTATTGCCAGAAAAGAAAAAAATATAATATATAACTTAATTGGCGGGCCCACAGGCTAAATTACACCTAATAAAAACAATTTTACCTAAAAACCTAACTCCTAAAAATACAACAACCATTTATTTGAATCCTTATTTTTTTTTTATTAATTCGTGCCCAATTATTTGAAGTGTCATGAATAATTTTATTTTATTTTATTTTGAATTTTTTATTTAAATTATGTTGAATACTATAACAATAAATACTTAGATCGGGATAACCGGCCAGTTTCACACTGCCTTCTTTTAGGCGAGTGAAGACATTATCCCGATCATATTATTTATTGATGTGGCCCTTTTGTTTACAGCATTAAGGTTCTTTGTATTGTATTAATAGTAGTTTATGCTACAAGGGCAGTGTTTTAAACGTAACCGAGTAATTTATTGCTTTTACGCCCGTGTATCATACTACGTTTTTCAATGCATAGTGTGAGGAAATGAAAACAAATATAATCTTGTGAACTTTAAATTATAATTGGCTCAAAAAGACTATCCAGAGCCGTTAAACAGTGGAAAAAAAGTATAATATCTATGGTACACAGGAAAGGCTGCAGGTTAGCCAACCATTGTAAATAAATAAAAAAAAAAAAATAATAAAGCCCTAGGGCAAAATAATCGACTTTCTGTTCGGTTTATATGCATAAAAAGTGGGCCTTTACGAGCACATGCATTGAAAAAATATATAGGTCCTCATAAAGAAATCAATATTTGTTGAACAGCTTTTATAAAAATAAATTGGGTTCCCTAAATGAACTGATTGCCCCCATTTAAACATAACATCAGTCTAGAATCTTAAGCAGATTGCATTTCTTGATTGAAATCAAAAATGAATACGCTAATATGTGTTGTATTTACAGGTGATTGGATATTCACTTCGACCTTGGGTACTGATGATATGCCAATCTATTGAAGCCAATCTACCACTGTCGATGAAATAACACGAGTTGTTAATAAGAATGTTTTAGAAGGCTCAGAAATGTGATGTGTTGGGAAGTATAAAGTAAACCAGAGATAAATTATTTTATATAATTTATCATATTTTTATATCAATAGATGTCAGCGGTTTTCTTACTTCAAATACCTATACATATATGTCATATAATATTTTTCCAATTCGCCTGATGACGACCCCATTGAGGGGTCGAAATATAGCGACTAAAACCATTTAAGTGTTTGTACTTATGTGGAATATAACATATATATATATATATATATATATATATAAAATAAAAAAGGCCTTTGAACGGTGTTTTGTAAAAATATTTTATTAACATACTTATTGAAATTTTGCTAGCTATTTTAGTTTTTTTAATAAAAATATAAAACCAACTTTTTTCCCTTTTACCCTGAATCCGCCCCTCTCGCACTGAGCGATTTTTCGCTTGGAGTGACAGTGATAAAAATTAAATTCGCATAGCCTCTTAAGTGTTTAATAAATCAGGCAGATTTAAGAATTTTTTTTAAATCTTGGAGCACCTATGTAGATAAACTATATAGATTATCTTTATATATTTAAACTGATATCGAAAGTACGTTACCTAATCATAAAAATGACATCAATAACGTTTTGAAAATCAAACGAGAAGTATCCAAAATTTTGAAATCAAACATAAGAAGACATGTATCGTCTTACCTCGTGCGTAGTGTGGTCGAGCGAGGCCCTGAGCGCGGCAAGGGGGTCGGGGGTTGGCCCGGGCTCCGGCGTCGCGTAAATCCCCCGCACGCCGCGCCGCACCCCCGCCGGCTTGCTCGGCACGGCGGGGCGGCCACGCTCCTCGGGCGAGGGCTCCCCGCTCCCCACCGCCTCCTTGCTCTCCCACAGCTTCTTGAGACTGCTGATGCTGCCGGTGCTGCGTCGCTTGTCTTCGCCGCCACCCCCCTCCCCGCCACTCTCCTCGCTCGTCTCGCGCTCCTCGTGCGGGCTCCGATTCACTCCGTTGGTCGGCGCTCCACCATCCACCTTCCGTAGCCGTGACTTGAAGTCGATGATGGTCCGGGAGCTGTCGTCTGTGTCGCCGCTCGCCTTGCGCGTCACCTCCACCTTCTTGAGCTGCGACTTAAAGTCAGCTGGCTGCGGGGCGAGGGAGGGCACGTGCGCGGGGGTGCGCCGTAGGGCCGCCTTCAGATCGGGTGGCGAATCGCGGCGCAGGTTGAGACTCTCCGAGAGTTCGGTGACGAGGCGCGCAGCGGGGTCTGCGGGTGGCGAGGTGGCGCGCGGCTGCGCGGGCTCGGGCGCGCGACGCTTGCCCCCCGCACGCTCCTTGATCTCGGCCACCAGCTTCAGCTCGAGCATTTCCTTCATGGCCTGCCGCTGCTCGGTGGGCGGAAGTGGCGGCGGCGGCGGGGGCGTCTCCTCTGGCGGCGGCGGCAGATCGGGCGGCGGCGGGGGGAACTCTAGCTCGGCGACGCGCGGGCGGGGTCGCGCCGGCACCGGGCTGTGGCGGAGGGGCGCGCGGGCGGCGCGGGGCGAGGCGGGCGCGGGCACCACGCCACCGGATGAGTTGGAGCGGATCATGTGCGGCTGCGCGCGCGGTGAGAGGGAGCGCGCCTCGTCCGCGCCGCCCACCACCCCGGCCGGCTGCCCCCCACTTGCCCGCAGCGACTCGAGGTAGGCACCGATACGCGCGCCCTTGGGCAGCGTGCCGTACCGGTTGATAGCGCGCTTCACGTTCTGCACCTCGAGCGCGGCGACCGTCACCGTCGCGCCACCACCGCCGGCTCCCTGCAACACGCAACCAGTGTGATTGCCTATCGGAGATGGTGTATTGGCATCAAAATAATTATAACAAAAAACATTAATACTTCTTGATAATATCTTCCGAAATTTGGTGCTAGACCACAAAGGATTTAGGAAATATGACACAAACAGCCGGGGTCTCCACTGTCGACACAAAATGTCAGGGCCTTTCATTTGGGTACAAACACGGGAGGTTTAGCACCACCCGTTCAGGAGAAAACAACAGTTTAGACATTACATGTATAAAAATATACTTTCAGCAGCTGTTCGGGCAACCTTCCGTACATTCTGCTACATTGCGACCTAGCAACATATACAACATATCTACCTAATACCAATTTATTTGCGATTTGAGAAGATATTTCTACGCATCAGCGCTTTATTTGTGCTTTGCGATTGCCAAGTCACTATATTTTATTAGAGAAATAAAGATGACTAATATTAATACAGTCACTTAATGTTGGTAGGTAACTAATTAGGAAACAATTAATGATCAATTTGTTAAATAGGTGCTCCCATACTAACTAAAATGAAAAGATGCTTGCATACAAACTAAAATAACAGACTTGGCTTTACATAAGAGCTCACAACTTTTTACGGTGGAAGGATTGCGTTGCGAGACTTGACATTTTTGTACATTTTATGTTTTTGGTTTATGGGATCTCATTTCTTTTTGCAGGTAGTCCTTCTTTTTTTCTTCTCGGGTATTATTTCTTGCACGTCAGCTACGGGTTTTCTTAAAGCCCACTCCCTTTAACTGATCATTAGGACATACTCTAGAGAAACTAGTACCGGGAAGGAGCACTTCATAATGACCACCTAAGAAACTACTAGAGAATCGTAAACTTTTCACTGGCGTCCCAGGATCGCCACCAAATGATCCTCTCAAACGGCCATTTTCGTAAACCTCGAAAGTAAATGGATACAAAGCGGTGGCTGCCATAAGTTCGGATACGGAACCGTAGGTGGTAGTTTTCATCATTGCTGTCGAGTACAGGTCAGCGTTAATGTAAGTGTCTCCACGTTCGTCACACGTATAAAGTTGCATTTCATCCCAATGCGCTACTACATACTCGACTACCGCACACCTAATGTCATACGACGACTCAATGTTCCCATACATAGAGAATGACAAAGAATGGAACAACCATGAACCATCTCCAGGTATAGGGAAAACTTGGTGTGGACAAGGATTTTCATTTATGTACAATATTTCAGGTTCCATTGCAATATTCATTTTTACGGTAAGTTATTATTATTGTTATCCACAATTAGATGCAACAGGCAGGTTAATATTTCTTTTGACCATGAAGTGAAAGGCAGGCTTGTCGGTCTAAACCACAGAGTACATTATTATGTCTAAACCTGGTCTTTATTCAATGACACACGAGTACATAGACATTTCAATATACCTACATCATAGAGGATGCATACACAAATAATACAACATTAGCCGCTTTATTTTTCCTGTAAGCTTTACTTGATAAATACCCTTTTACGTTGATTTTTAGGGTTCCGTATCCTAAGGTTCCGTGACCCTATTACTAAGCCTCCGCTGTCTATCCATCTATCACAGGGGTCTACAGCTTCAGCCGTTATAGGTGAATATAGCGTGTAAATATTTTCACATAATATATGTTACTTTGTCCTCTATCACGGAAAATAATAATATAACATAATATAATATAATATAATAATATCACAGCATAAAAAGTTCAATAAATGGAAATCCAAGGGGGGTCCAATTATTCGACGTTATTTGTTTCAGGTCTATCTTTATAATACAACAATTTTGGGCAGATAAATATTAGAGTTCCGTATTCAAAAGGTGCTGATTTGTTTGTCAGGCGCTACCATTTTGTCACCTTGATGTTGCTATGTCATCTTTATTGTTGGTATTTACCATAATAGTTTGATGATAATAAATACTTTTGCTTTAAAAGCTTTTTTTAACCGTTTTATTATATATATATACAGATTCTTATGAATATTAAAGTAGAAATGGAATAAAAAAGAAAATTTTCGATATATATCAGACACCCTCACACATTCTCTCTCACATTCAGAAACACACTCTCAAACAGAATTGTATTTTTATGTTACTATTGTACTAGTTATTAATGCATGCTTATTAAATATTAAATTTTAATTTTAATTGTTAATTTGGAAAAAAAAATAACCTCTTCATTTAAACTATCTTACCTTAACTTCATCTATCCCAATTTCCATATGGATCGCTTCTAATTAACTATCACTCTGCAGGACGGTCTTGCAGGCCAGCGCAGGTGATAGTGATCACAACAATAATTTATTAGTGTTAACAGGATAGTAGGTATTATTAAGCTCATATTAGTTAGTTATTTTATTTCTATAGAACACTTACTACTATTGTTATATTTTCATATTAAATTCAAATGTATTTTTTAAACCAAATAAATTATTTGTATTTGTATTTGTATATTTCGATCCACTTGGGATCGTCGTCAGTCGAATATAGAATAATATCATAAATAAAATAGAGTTAACAATAAATTGACAAACTTAACCTATTTTCTTAACCTACTTCGTTTACCTACCTTTTTGCTCTCATCTGGTGAAGGTAGAGAAGGGTCTGTCTGTCGGTCAGTGTTGTCTGTTTAGTCCGGCTCCGTAGTGGGCACCAAGTGACCAAATGTAGGACGATTCCCAAGTTCTCAGTTCAATGTCAGTCAAAGGGGGGTGAAAGGCTTTAATGATACGAACAGTGAAGCAGTTGTTAAATGAATGAGAATGAGAGCGAGCATGTGTGGGTATAGGTAAAGTGTTATGAGGTATTGAGTCTGTAGTGTGTCGATGATGGTTCATTCTGATATGGAGCGCATTTTTTGTCTCACCTACGTAGAATGCCGGACAGTGCCGGCATTCTAGCAGATAAATGCAGTTCTCTGTTTTGCATGAAGTGTTGGGTTGTGTGGTGTAGGTGTTTAATGTGTGGTGCGTGTTGATTTTTGTGTCTGTTCTAATGATGGGACATGTTTTACATCGTGGTCGTCGGCATGGGGCGGTACCAGGTGATGTGATTGATGGATTGAGGTGAGTGGGATATTTTGGTTTAGTTTTGATGAGATATGATCTGAGGTTTGGGTTCTGTCTGTAGCAGATTTGTGGGTTTGTGGAGAGGAGATTTTTGGTTTCGTCGTTTTGTTGTAGGATGGGAATGAAATCATTAATGAGTTTTTTGAGTTTATAACTGCCATTGAAGAATGTAGTTACTAATTTGGGGTTGTCGGATGAGTTGGTTGATCTATTTTGAAGATTGTGATATTTTGGCCTATTGTATAAATGTTTCTGTAGGAATTGATGAGGGTAATTTCTGCTACGGAGGCCTTGGTTGATTTTGTGGTGGTATTGCTCGAGTGATTCCTGGTCACTACATATCCGACGACCACGAAGTGATAGTGAGTATGGTATTGATTTTTTGATATGTGGTGGATGACAACTGGCGAAGTCGAGATATTGAAGTTTATTTGTAGGCTTGAAGTGAACGGAGGTGCTGAGTTTGTTGTTATTGTCAATGGTTATGTCGACATCCAGAAAGGTGATACTGTTTGAGGAGACGGTATGGGTGAATTTAAGTGAAGAATGGGCGTTCAGTCTGTCAATGAAGTCTTTTAGAGAATCGCTACTGTGTGGCCAGATCATGAACACGTCATCGATGAATCTTTTCCACACAAGAGGTTTTTCAGGTTCTCCTGCCAAAAATGTGGTTTCTATTGCACCCATGAATATGTTCGCGTAACTGGGAGCCATCCGAGTTCCCATGGCAGTTCCTTTAATTTGATGATAATATTTGTTTTCAAATGAAAAGAAATTGTGTTTTAGGATGGTATCTGCGAGGGTGGTTATGAAGTCGGTTACATTTGGTCACTTGGTGCCCACTACGGAGCCGGACTAAACAGACAACACTGACCGACAGACAGACCCTTCTCTACCTTCACCAGATGAGAGCAAAAAGGTGGGTAAACTAAGTAGGTTAAGAAAATAGGTTAAGTTTGTCAATTTATTGTTAACTCTATTTTATTTATGATATTATTCTATATTCGACTGACGACGACCCCAAGTGGATCGAAATATATATCGAAAATTTTCTTTTTTATTCAATTTCTACCATAATAGTTTGGGGTTTCGTACCCATATTGTGTGATGGTAGTACGGAACCCTTGGTGAGCGAGTCCGACTTGCACTTAGCCGGTTTAATCTTAATTACGAAATGTTGATATTTCTAATGTTTCAAATGTTGATATATGACTAAATGTGTTTTAGAGTTCCTTACCCAAAGCCCAGATTATTATAACAAAGGCTCTATCGTTAGAACGTTTATACAGACAAGTAAGTACCTACAAGTTGAAAATTTAGGCATTATTTTACAATAAGAGGACTAGTGCGGAGACATTGGCCGGGCAGGGTCTAGTGCAACAGCGGATGAAACTTATGATGGCGTACTATCGTGTAATATGACCTCCCAGGAAAATCACGAGTAGCTTCGGCGGCTTACTTATGGTATGCTTCATACTGCCATCCGACTGCTACGTTTCGGTTTGGTTATGTCCAGCGTGTGTGTAATCCAAAATGCCACGCAACTAATGAGGCTGCCGAGAAGAAACTGGATGCAACATGCTAAACAGAAAATTCTGACGAAATATATTTTGGCTGTTTTTTTTGGCACGTCCCTCGTGTCATGGACAACCATAGTGTCAGGTACATCCCTATCCCTAGTGTCAGGCACATCACTATGTCAAAGTCAAAAAATGTCGAATCACATCCCCAGTGGCAGGGACACACACAAATAAACTATTTAAATTTGTTACTTCCAAATGTAACATTAGTAATGAAGTAGTTGAGTAGTATCGCTCACCTTGAGGTCTGCTACGGACGCGGGTGGCGGCGCGGGCGCAGCGAGTGGTGGCGTCGCAGCGGGGTAGCGGCGGCGCGCGCGGTCGGAGCGGGCGCGGGGCGCGCGGGGCCGCTCCCCCCCCGACTCGTCCGTGTCGGGCGTGCCCTCCGCCAGCGAGCCCTCGGACGACGCCTCCCGCCCCGCGCCACCCCTACCGCCGCACACGCCTGCAATTCATAGACATACATTAAAAATACTTGTATTTATGGCAGCATCAGATTGAAATTAACCCTTATAGCGTCCAATGCTAGGTACCCCCACCAAGCATCTGAGGTAAATTTTCGGCACGCTGCGAAAATTATATACGAAATTGGCCCATTATTTGGGCCCAGTGTCTCCAATGACACGGTAATTACCGTAGATACACCGTAATCAAGCCCAATCTACCGCCTACACGTGTCGTTTATCACCGTAATTTTGCTTATGAATCACCGAGCAGCTTTTTTAGTTTTATTTGCGTTTAACAAACCGCTGCCACACTCAAATGCCGAATGTGAGCGTATTTTCAGTCATGGCAACGATATTAAGACGCAAAAAAGAAATAAATTGTTGACGAAAACAATAAAAGGAAATATTTTCGCCCAGCAATCAATAAAAAGTTTATTGGTGGGGCGTTTTAACAAGGTGTTCTTTTTACACTTCACTGTCACAACACGAGTTATATTGTCGTTGCCTGTGTGTTTTTCCACAACTTTACCAAGTACCTATCTAGCAGGAGGTACATTATCTTCTCGTATTATAACAACATCATTCACATCTGGCTCTGACTTTTTAGTTGACTATTTGTAGCGCTGGCTGAGTTCAACAAGATTATCTTTTGTGTAAGGTTCCAGCGTCCCAAGCCTGTGATGTGATGATCTGTGCAGTCTTCATCGGGTATGTTGATCAGGGGCTCGCCAACCAGATAATGGCCTGGAGTTAGTGGCATGGGATCTTCAGGGCAGTCACTGAATTTGGTGAGAGGCCTTGAATTTAAACAGGCTTCTATTTGCATCAACACTGTGGACAACTCTTCATAGGTTAAGGTATTCTCTCCGATTACTTTCTTCAAATGATTTTTGGTTGATCGCATTCCAGCCTCCCATAAGTAACCGAAATTTGGCGCATGTGGAGGTATAAAATGCCATGTCACTCCCTCCATAGATAGCAGTTTCGCAATTTCACTGCGTATAGCACCCTTGAACATCTCTCGCAACTATCTATTTGCTCCGACAAAATTTGTCCCATTATCACTGAATGGACTTACAGTGACCTCGTTTTGATGTGAATCGTCGGAAAGCAGCTATAAAACGTTTTGCAGAAAGGTCTGAAATTGCTTCTAAATGGATCGCGTGTGTCACCATGCACACAAATAAACAAATGATGCCTTTGTATGATTTGGCTCCTCAACCTGGTGCACATCGTATCTGTATAGGGCCAGCGTAGTCCACGCCTGCTGATTTAAAAGGTTTTGATGGCCTAAGTCGGTTTTCAGATATTTGCCCCATTAATTGAGTTGATTGAATCTTGGAGTATCTCAAACAGGTAACACAATTTTTGTATTATTTTTAACTCCCTCTCTGACTCTCAGAATCTAGTATTTTCCCCGTAAATAATTGAGCATTATTTGTGGACCTCCATCCAAAGTTCTCTCTAAGCATCTGCAATGATCATTGTCGTCAACAGGGTTTTGGCAGCTAACACAATCGGATGCTTCTTGTCATGCTTTACATTAGCTAAATGTATGTGGCCACCAACTCTTATAATCCCGTTTTGTAAAAATAAGCAAAGAGTGTGTGGCTTTTTTAGCTACTGGATTCCCGAATCGCAACTGCTTCATATCATCCTCAAATTCTGATTCTTGAATTTGTTTGATACACATCAGTAAAGTTTGATTTCGTTCTTCATGTGTAACGAATGCTTGTAGAATTGGTTTAATAAGTCTCAAAAATCTTCGGCAATAACATTGTTAAGAATTGGTGCAACCGCGAACCAGAGCAGCGGAGTTGCGGCGAAAACGTATGAAGAAAACGAGGTACCCCGAAAAAACGGCTTGTCTTGACTGGGCAGAGCTCGCTCACCCGTTAAGCGATACACTCGAACATTTTTATACACGCATGTCAATCACCTATTGTAAATTAGCAAAATATTCATTGTGAGCCAGTTATTGCTTGTACGTGTTATTCATTGTTGGTAAAACAACGACCAATCCAGAGTTCAATCCAGGAAAACGCATATCCAGGTTCCGTTGTCAAAGACGAATTCAGAGAGACGCCAGAGTCTCCTTCATGGTCCTTCGGCATACGGATATAAAAACTACCAGCCAGTTACGGTATACAGTGCCAGTTACGGGAAGAAATACATAAAACCAGAAGTCATAAACAGGAACGTATCCAGGAGTACCCATCACGGAATCAGTACAAGATAAGTCAGCCTTAATTATCTACGTAGATGTCTAAAAACTAAAGACAAAGCAAGTTATTGAGCGAGTCCTAACCAAATATCATCAATTTCAGTATTTAATGTTATAATTATTTTCAAATAAGTACTGATTTATTACCATAAATCTTAATTCATATAACTTTATTCGATTATCCAACGAAGTTTGTTTATTTTTAATAATTTGTCGTATTATCTGCTATTTTTCTTAATAGCAGTCATAATATACAATTTTCATTCAATTTACATATTCTTCTCAATAATTTCCGTTCCATGTCAGCAATTTCCGTGTTTATTTTTAATAATTTATAATATTATCTGCTATTTTTCATAATAGCCTTAATATATCATAAATATAACCTTCATTCAATTTACATATTTTTCTCAATCATTTCCGTTCCATGTCGTGAATTTCCGTGTTTATTTTTAATAATTTATGATATTATCTGCAATTTTTCATAATAGCAGCCTTAATACGTCATAAATATAATTTTCTATAAATTTCAATATTTTTTTCCACAATTTCCGTCCCAAATTGTCAATTTCCGTATAAGATTACAAAAGTTATAAAACGCTTCGATCTGTTTAAGAGTTAAAATCAGTGCATAGTAACTTATTACCTACGATTCCGTCTTTGTTCTCATCGCCAAGGCGTTGCGACGACGCGACGCCCATATGAATACAACTTTGTAAATGCAAATCAAGTAGTAAAAAAGTCAACTCTATTGAAGTGGCTTAAGGTTCAATTTTATTAAATTTAAAATGAATTTTTGAGTTACGTTAAATAGTTAGGCGGTCGAGTTAAACATTCCACTCTTTTCAATAACGGAGTTATCATAACATAGTTTTTTACATTTAATTACACATGACAAATATATTTTAGCGAATGATCGTATTGAGTTATTTCTATTGAATGAGTGATCCTTGTATAATAAATAGGTATTTTGGTCATGGTGTGAAATGATTCACTGTCGTATTTAACATTTTTTTATATGAACAATGATTCAATGAACAATAATTTGTAGGTATAATTGGGTTGGCCTTTGACAATATTTTCTCAAATGGGTCATTTGCATTTTATTGGGCTAATATCATTTTCTTTTTATAAAATGTATTTTGGTCAGTTCAAATTAAAATATTAAGTAGATTTTTTATTGAGTGATGAATTTTAAATGAATGACATATAATAAATAAAAATAAATAAATACTAAAATCATAATAATTTATAGTTACGTACCTTTTTAAAGATTTCGCTTCCGTTTCACTTTGTCTGCCAAGGGTCGCCTTACAACATTTATTAATTTTGTCAACAACATAAAACCGAATTTAACCAACGTTCAAAACATTGATTTACACCTTCGAATCCAATGTTTAAAAAAGGCGTACGAGACTTTCGAAGATATTCAAACCTCTATAGAAACTAGTGTTGTAGCCACAGATACCGCTGCCCAGTATGCCTTAAGGGAAGACTTTGAGAACAAATATTTTTTAATTTTAGCTAGGGCGCAAGAAATGTATGAAAACAACAAACCAAAGCCGGTTTTGGACGACGATGGGTCAGTTTCAGGAAAATCTCAGGATGGCAGTGTTGTCAGGCAAACAGAGACCAGGGGTTTTCGCGGTATGAAACTTTCGACCATACACGTGCCAAAATTCTGTGGCGAGTACGCCAAATGGCTTGAATTTAGAGAAACTTTCAGCTCTCTTATACATAAAAATGAATCGATTGGTGAAATTCAAAAGTTTCATTATCTGCAGGCTGCATTGGAAGGTGACGCTGCGGAGGTAATAGGGTCACTAGATTTTACAGCCTTGAATTACGAGATTGCGTTTGATGAGTTATGCGATAGATATGATAACCCTCGTTTATTAATACAAAATCACATTCAGGCTTTGTTTTCTGTGGCTCAGAGGAAAGTTTTTTTTCGGTATGGTCATTACTAGAGAAGCTTTAGAAGCCAAAACCGCGCCACAAAGTTCTAATCTTGGAATTGACACCTCTTTCTCAATAGGTGCCCCACCTTGGTTTTGGCTGTTACAAGATTGACATTGACAATCTTGCCAAATTGATCTATGCTTCGGATGTATAGTACCGCAGCATACGCAGCTTGCGAAGCATCAGAAGTCTGGTACACTGGTTAAGATATCTCGATATTTTAACCACTCAGTCATCAACTCTTGTGGCAGACACTCGTCCCATAACAAGCCAGATTTCCACAATTTTTGTATGAAAATTTTACCATTGATTAGGACTGGTAAATTGACACTGTATTCAAAATTGTCTGTACATTTGTTCTAGTTGATTCCAAGCACTTTCACCAAATTATCAATTTTAATTGGTAACGCTTGATTCTCGTCAAGTTTCTCATCGCCAATGTATTTTAACAGAGCATCATCATTGCTACTCCATTTTTGAAGTTGAAACCCTCCAGCATTCATCAATTCGTTCATCTCATCAACTATTTGTACAGCCTCGTTTTCACTATAACAACCAGTCATGAGATCGTCAATGTAAAAATCTCTTTTGGTGATACTAGCAGCAAGGGGATATTTTGTCGACTCATCTTCAGCCAAACGTTGTAGTGATTAAACAGCTAAATAGGGAACACATGCCGTCCCAAATGTCACCGTCAATATCTTGAAGTGTTGTACTTCATTCTCAAGATGGGGTTTCCACAAGATTTGTTGAAATGTTGTATCTGGATCATCAACTCGAATCTGTCGATAGATTTTGATGATGTCCTCTACTATTGCGATTTTATGACATCTCCATCTCATTAATATGTGTCTTAAGTCATCCTGAGAGTTTGGGCCAACAAGAAGATTGTCATTCAGGCTCACATCGTTGACACCCTTGCAGGACGCGTCAAACACAACACGTACCTTAGTGGTTTCTTTATCCTCTCTTACAACAGCGTGATGAGGGAGATACACTGCCCGATTTTTCTTCTTCCTCAATTATCATCTCCATATGATTGAGTTTGATATATTCTCGTAAAACATTTTTATAGTCTTCTCGTAGCTTAAGGTCTTTTGATAACTTTCGTTCAAGTAAATTGTATCTCTTCTGTGATATTTCTCTTAGTTTGCCATATTGACAGTCTGGGTCTTCATTCTCAAAGGGTAATTTTACTACAAATCTTCCTTCTTCGTCTCTTTTTGTTGTCAAGTTATATAACTCTTCACACCTTATCTCTTGTTTTGTTAGTCTCTTCTCTATGCTGTATGACGTTTTTAATCTTTTACCGAAAATGCCATACCCAGTGGATGCGTCGAGAGATACACTACCACACGATGAGGAAGTCTCTACGTCGACGTGAAGCCATACAGAAAGCAGAAGATGTGTAGGAAGCTTCTATAAATCATCGTTATATAAAGAGGTTTGAACGTTCGTTAAATTTACTTCGAAACATTTTGGTGACAATTAATAAAGTGTGCTTAAAACAGTGTTTAAAAGTGTCGCAAGACCGAGCGAACACGATATGCGGTGACCGATTAGGTAAGCTTTGAAATTCCGTACCATATACAGATGTGTTAGTTGTACGTCCTTATTCTGTTCATAAAAGTAGTTTCAGAAATGTTTGATTAGTGTAACCAAAACGAAAAATTATTTTTTTATTTATTTTAATTGAGCTTTATGAATTAAGTAAGGAATCGTAATTTCAGGGTGCAGTAGTAATAATGGGTTTATATATTGTTTATTATGACGTAAGAACTTTAAATTACCATATTGGTGCTTTGCGTACAGTAATACGGTTCACTCAGAAACTAAATATATACCACACGAATTAGTGTTTGGTAAAATTTGCAATATGCCATCAAATCTTACCAATAATATTGTAGAACCTTTATATAATCATAGTAGCTTATATAGCATCATAGTTTATATAGCAGTAAAGTTTTAAGAAAATCTAATTATGATAAGAATATTTACCCAGTTCATTATAAGAAAGATAGTTTAGTTCTTTTGCGAAATTTAGTAATTGAAGATTTGGATGTAAATGTAAACATTTTACAAGATGGTAAAATTGAAACCGTTCATAAAACTAAATTATATAACTCATAATCATTATTTAATTATGTATAAAAAGATTGAAAAAAAAAAAAAAATTATTCGTTTTTTTTTTCTTTTGCGATGGGAGGTGTAGTGTGCGTAGAGCACACCAACGAGTGTGCTAATATTGTATGCGTTAGCCATGTAAGGATAGTGTAAGATCATATATAGGAACGATCACTGTAGATCAGTTGGGCATTCTATTTCGGACAATATTATGTAAATTACTGAATTACTTTTGTCTTTCAATTCAGGCCAGATGTTTTTGGGCTATCAACAAAATGCTCTCTTAATCTAATTTCCTTCCTGCAAAAGCATTCAAATTTTCATATTCATGAGTACTACATTCAGCACAAAATTCCACCATTAGGTTAAAGATTGTAAAATCACTCAATTTCGGTTGTTTTTCCCCAGAGTAATTCATCAGAAGGGCATCACCAATTTTTATTTTCTTACATTCATTACTTCACTTCATTCGTTAAACGATTCCGGAGAAGGGCCAGCATTTTCCTCCTCACTTAGGGTTAATATTACTTAAAGTATAAGCATTTCTCTTGTTACCACTTCTGACAACTTTGGTTTCTTCTAATAACATGATATTCTTCGGTTTTTTAAATAAGCCACATTAGGAAACAGATGGCGTGCTTGCATCCACCTTCAGCTGCAGCACAGTCTTGACACTGTAACTGAGGCTGGTAAAGTAAAAGAATGCTATGTACAAAAAGGAAAACTATATTGATCCCTTATTTCGGCTGTATTGCTGTCATTATTGAATATTCCCCAATGAAAGACTATAATTGAACGTGTTCAGGCCAGATGTTTTTGGGCTATCAACTAAATGCTCTCTTAATTTAATTTACTTGCTCCAAAAGCCTTCAAATTTTCATAGTCATGAGTACTACATTCAGCACAAAATTCCACCATTAGGTTAAAGATTGTAAAATCACTCAATTTCGGTTGTTTTTCCCCAGAGTAATTCATCAGAAGGGCATCACCAATTTTTATTTTCTTACATTCATTACTTCACTTCATTCGTTAAACGATTCCGGAGAAGGGCCAGCATTTTCCTCCTCACTTAGGGTTAATATTACTTTAAGTATAAACATTTCTCTTGTTACCGCTTCTGACAACTTTGGTTTCTTCTAATAACATGATATTCTTCGGTTTATTAAATAAGCCACATTAGGAAACAGATGGCGTGCTTGCATCCACCTTCAGCTGCAGCACAGTCTTGACACTGTAACTGAGGCTTGTAAAGTAAAAGAATGCTATGTACAAAAAGGAAAACTATATTTACCCCTTATTTCAGCTTTATTGTAGTTATTATTGAATATTCACCAATGAAAGACTATGATTGAACGTGTAGATACACCTCAACTGACACTGTGTAGACGCCTAGATATAGGAAACTGATGTACGTCATCCTTTCTCTATCTTTTGTAAAACTAAATTTTGTACAACGCACAAGTGCTCTAATAAAACTGGAAGTCTATTGAATCTTGTGTTTTTCTTTCTGGTTATGGGCCAAGAAACGATACTTGCAGGATATTTTGATCGCGAATTAAATAAAAAAAAAACAACGTGAAAAATCAAGTCACAAAAGTGTGGCTGCAGACTGAAATCCCTGTGTTCACGGCGGCGAAAGGGCGGCACTCTCGGCAAATGTAATTAACAAGCTAAATGGTGATAATTGGACGCCACTGAGGTTTAAAACATGTATTATCGTTGTCAGACGAGGCCTTTATGATATCGTGACCGGGCAAAATTTAAAACCGGAACAGAAGGCTGCTAAAGAAACTTGACTCGAAGGATGACAGCAAAGCTCAAGAACTTATCATCACGAGAATGGAATCAGGTCCGCAAACCCACATATTAATCATGTGAAATTTCTACCGAAATGTGGAATAAATTAAAATCGATGTATGACAAATAATCCACTGAGAGCTTCATGACACTTGAAAGGGCTTTTTCAGTACGTACAATCGTACGACGTAAAACGTACGATTTTAAATTGTCAAACTGGCTAATTTGCCTAGCTGAATAGCAGTTTGCCAAATGCGTTTTAAAATGTCAAATGAATACGATTTTCTTAGACAATTGCACCCCCGAATACGGTCGCGTGACCAGAATGCGGAAAGGGAAGGCCCAATGCCTAAATCGGCCGCTCGCTTTCCTCTTAATATCATATCATATATAATAATAAAAAACGTCTGATCCCGCACCTGGTTCCTGTAAATAGTCTGGAAGTTAGTCTTAGCTGTTAAATATCCCAAGACAGAATTATTAGAAAATCAAGTTAAATAATATTTTTTGATTTTTTGCACTTTTCGAACTGGCATAACTCGCATGCGGTTCTTACGTGGCGCAGCAGAAGTTGATATTTAAGTTCAATAAACAGCTGCGCATAATCATATTATAGTCTCCAAACACAATCTTATACCTAGGTACATAACACCATCTTGAACGACCGACGGTCTACAGTCTTAACTCTTAGATTTCAAGGCGTCCAACAATGAAAAGGAGATGTACTGTAAACCATAGTGCTGACGAAACAAACTCTATCCTAACTTTAAAATGAAGAATCCTGTAGCAGTGGCGCGGTAGCAGTTGATATTTAAGTTCACCAAACAGCTGCGCATAATCATATTATAGTCTCCAAACACAATCTTATACCTATATACATAACACCATCTTGAACGACCGACGGTATACAGCCTTAACTCTTAGATTTCGAGGCGTCCAACAATGAAAAGGAGATGTCCTGTAAACCATAGTGCTGATGAACCAAACTCTATCCTAACTTCAAAATGAAGAATCCTGTAGCAAGTGTTGTCTATTGACATTATTTGCAGCTAGATGCCAACGGTGCAGTACTCCCACGCAGCCCCAGTTTCGTCTCGGCCCGAAGACTGCCGTATTATCGTTCTTTTCGTTTTGAGTCAAAAAATTGTAAAGTACAAATTTGAGATAGTGGCGAACGCCTTGTTCGCTCAGTTTTGTTTCGTTTAATAAAAATCAATGGTGACTCGAAGTGAGTAAAGACACCAATCTGTATAGTAAGAGAGAATACCGTTGTGGTTGTAGTTGTCGTCAGGTGTGTGCAGCGCGGCAGGGGTGGCGACGGCGGCGGCGGGGGCGGTATTGGATGCGGGGCATTCCTCCGCGCCGTACTGCGACTCGCGGAACGACGAGCACGATGACAACAAGCTGAAACACACACGTGTCACGTCACTCGTCGATATACGTAAACCGGACAAGTCAGTCTCCACCCACGTCGGTCGTTACAGCAGCGGCGGACTATCCTTTAGGCAAACTTGCCTAGGGGAGCGAGGTCGAGTGCGAGAGCGAGTCGGACTCGCGCACAAAGGGTTCCGTACCACCACTCAATACGGCTACGGAGCCCTAGAAATATTATGGTAAGTAACAACTGTAGTGGGTGTTGGCATAAAGTTGCGGAATCCGGAAACTGGCGATATAACTCGTCCATACGAACAACTTTTACTGTGTAACCAACCCTCGAATCGCAAAAAAAAATTCAACTGTTCCATAGAAAAGTTACAAAGCTATCCGAACAAAATGTATCAAACAACTGTTTTTTTATCGATTACTCAAGTTTTTTTCACGAAAAGTTGTTCGTATAGGCGAGTACTATGTCAGTTTCCGGCTTCCGCAACCTCATCATAACAATCTGTATATAGATGCCATAGCAATATTAAAGTTCATATTGGATGAACGCCAAATGAGATGCATTCCTAGAGTGCTGTCGGCATTTAATCTTACTCTGCGTTACAGGGATGCGGGGTATGAGGACAAAGCGGGCGGCATGCTTGTGAGAGAGATAGTATGTATCTCACATGATAGATCTCACATCTATCATGATGATAGATCCCACAAACCTGCCGCCCGCTTTGTGGTCATCCCCCGCAACTCTCTCACATTCAATGCAACACAAGCATGGCCCCGCGCCCCTGTAGCGTCGCGGGCGTAGACTGACCTATCCGGTCGGTCTACATCAACGATATTCGTTGGTCTACATCGTCAAGTCCCGGTGTGTAGGTACCTGGTCCGCTTGGGCGGTGTGGGCGCCTGCTTGCCGCGTCTGTTGGTGGGGCGCCGCATCTGCACGCCTTTTTCGCCGCCCCCCGCGCCCCGCACCGACATCTGCGGCGTGCTGCAGCCCCCCTCCTGCAGCTGCTTCTCCACCTCCTCGGTGATGGAGTGGTCGGGGAACATATGCTCGAGCGCGTGGTGGATCTCGCGGAACGAGGGCCGCTCGTGCGCGTGCCACTGCCAGCACCCACGCATCAGCTCGTACACAGCGTGCGGGCATCCCGGCGGGCACTCCATGCGGTACCCCTGAACACACATATAACGCTACATAAATATTTACATCAGGTAATCTATTTTTTTAGGAACGTGTGATCGTTATGGCCACGCTGTAATAAAATAAAATAATGAAAACTTATGAAATTTTTTGGAATATCGCGCCAAAGTTCTCTAAAAAGCTTCTTAAAACTATCGCCGGGTAACAGAACTTTAATGTTTTCATTAAGAGACCGACCACCGCCAAAATTAATATACACAATTAATATAAAAGTTTGTATTTTGTGTACCTGTCACATAATGTGAGACTTTGGGACTCGAGTGTGATAGAATATCCATATTTATGTGTGCAGTAATATTTGTGTGGGGCTGTAATAATTTTCAACTATTGTAAAAATAATCAATATTGGTGTGATAGTTTTCAGCGACCATAAATGTGTTTGACTCGAGGTAGTAAAACAAGGATGTTTTGTGGAAGCTGGACTATAATGAAATACATATTATACTATTGTTGGCCTAACACCACAAATTATGATTTGAATTGTTATGTGTAAATAATAATAATTTACTTTCAATAAGTTAAGAAAGAAAAGTAGGTTGCTCTTCAACGGGTAGAATGACCGTCATGGCGGAACGGAATCGGGTCAGAGAATTTATTGTGATGAAAGAGAAAAGTGATACATATTAATAGTAAATAAAATATAATTCGGTGTTCAGAGAGGGACACACTTGCTTTTGGAGAAACTATCGAACGGAACAGCGGGTCTACCACGTAATTCTCATTTTCATCAACATCAACTTGAGATTGAAATTTGACGTGCGTGCGACGACGCCCGCTTAACATGCCATCTCTTTTGCACGCGTTGAATTTCGCATGCATTTGCTTGAAGTTGTTACAAATCAGAATTACGTGGTAGGGTCGTAGATATTTACCATGTGTAATGGCCGTATTATTGCATATTCAGAGATAATCAATGAGTTCAAAAGGATCAATGGAGATAATACATTACATCTGAGACCAGTAATTAAAGATATCCTGGACGAGTAAGTTAAAAGGCCGAGCCCGTAGGGCGAGGACTTTTATATACGAGTCCAGGATAGCTAATTATGGTCGAGGCATGTATAGTGCTTTTCTCAAAAATAAAACGAGATATTTTCAAATTATATAACTTTTTTTATTACGTTAACAAACTCATCTTGAATAACAAACAATCGATCGAGTTTGTTTTATGTGTCACGCAATTTTACTAAAATAATGCTATCGCGGTGTTTGACGTCTTGTCTTTTGTAGTTAGATTTCCAAGCTCCAGACTTCTACATACACCGTTTTTACTCCCATGATAAGAACAACCTACAACAAAAAACTCAATTTTAATAATGAATTAAAGGCCTATTTGTAACTTTAGAGCCATAAAATAATATTACATCATTTATTTACCTTTATAAATAGATATTTATCATCTATATGTTGGCTTGAAATATTTTAGACGTCTTGCTTATATTATATAGCCATCTGATTGCCTTTTTAGCCATGCCGTCAAATTGTTATCATTTTCAAGTTTATTTTATTCTTATTGAGCACAACACATCGGAGCATGGACTACATCGCCCATAAAGTAGAAGGCTGCTTTGTTTGGCTAAGGTGACTGAAATAAGCCAAAAACACATTTTCCGACCAACTGTTCGTGGTTTATCTGCTTTCCACTTGATGAACTTTTCATAATTTGTTTAAATGTCCTTCCTTAGATTTTGGCGGAAGCAAGTTGTTTTTTGCTAATTCCGCTTCCGCTTTTAGATCTGGAGAAGTATAATCTATATCAGAGCCTTCTTCTGAACTCATTTTGTAATTTATTTACACAAAAAACTTTAAATGAAAATATTATGCAACAACATAATTTCCCGCTTTTAATTTTTTTTACGTTTTTTTTTTTCGTTGGGCAAATGTATACGGCCAGCCCTCTTCATAAAATTGAGGTTAAATTTTAAGTGTTCAATGGTTTTAAATATAACTATAAAATCAATAAAAATAATATATTTTCAATTATAAAATATAGCAAACGTTTTCTGAACACGACATTGTAATGTTTTTTCTTTTTATACTGGCCGCTAAAAACCGTATGATCGCCAAACTCTTTAGTCATTAAAAACATAGACACGGATAGTATAAAAAAAAAACATGGTATGTAATGGATTTTCATACGAATTTCCTGGACAGTTATTCAGATTTCCTGGAGACTTGAAATAGCTCTACAGGATGAAGTACTTTCTGGCATGTCTATGCAATATGTAATTAAAGCATTACAACATATTTTTGAGAAAAATATATGTTCGGAGCTTACGACACCGCTTCTATCGATAGAAAAAACACACAAAGAGTCGACAGACTATGCTTATCACTTTTTCGCCGATGATGGCAAAAACCTGACAGATCAAATATTAGATAAAATAGATGAAAATAAATATGATTTGGTTTATAAATGTAATAGAAAAGCAAATACTCCAATTAACTCTTTTTCTTTTAAACCCACCGATGAGACTGAAGTTTATTAATTGATATTTTTTTAATGATTTCTCGAAACCATTGTCTGTAAATATATTAAAAGTATATATTTTTACAATCAAATTTTTAATACCTATAATTTGATACCCATATTGTATTTTTATAATTTTTTTTTTATAATTTATTTTACTTCTTTTTTTGTATTTCTCATTAGTGCTGATTTTTTTTTACCGCTATAGCTTTCCTGTAATTGGCCAGTTATGGTCTATAATTGAATTTTTTTTTCATATTTTTCGGTCTACCAGTTTCGGAGATAAGGGGGGGGGACATACATATTTTTGTTTTTTTTAAAGATTTCTCGAAACCAGTGTCAGTAAATATATTAAAAGTATATATTTTTACAATCAACTTTTTAATATCTACAATTTGATATCCATATTGTAATTTTAGGCTAATATTTTTTATTTTTATCACTTTTGTTTTGGTAATATTTTGAACAATTTCAAATTTTTCATATTTTGTTTACACCGTGATACGTGGGCAAATTAATGCAATTTTTGTGCCAAATTTCATGTATTTATCTTTAACGGTGCTAAAGTTATGAGGCTGTGACATACGGACGGACGGACAACGGAGTCTCACCATAAGGTTCCTTTTGTACCTTTTAGGTACTACGGAATTCTAAAAAACATTAAAAAACGCTTAACAAGTTACCTTGAAAATAATAAATACCTTTCAAATAATCAATTGGCTTTAGAAAACATAAATATACCGAAGAGGCAGTGTCTGAACTTAGTAACTCAATTGTTGACAAACTTGATAAAGGTGAAATATGTGTATTTCTAGACGTGGCCAAAGCTTTCGGCACTATTTCCATCCCCACCCTCTTACGTAAACTAAACCTTATGGGTATACGCAGTACACCGTTGGACTTGTTTAAAAGCTACCTAAGTGACAGGATATAGCAATTAGAATTGGCTCAACCTATAGTGAATTTTTGCCGGTCAACTTTGGTGTCCCACAGGGCAGTTTTTAGGGTTCTACCCTTTTCCTAGTGTATATAAACGACTTGTGTGAGCTAGAAATAAAAAAAACTGTAAATTTTTTACCTTTGTGGGTGACACAACGGTCATATTTCATCACAACACCTGGAAAGAGGTAGAAACCACTGCTACAGCTTGCCTGTCTACGATAGGTAACTGGTTCAGCTCAAACCTTCTGACGCTCAACGTATCAAAATCTAAATATACTCGTATAACGTTTAGTATTAATAACTCAACGCAATCTTCTATTGGACATTTTAAATTGAAAATTTTAAATAACTAATGGAGCATTCGTACACTGTCAGAAGTTTCCAATCTGTATCGCGTATGCCATCACTATCCATAAAAGCCAAGGGCTAAGTTTAAATAATACTCTCATTGATATCGGGTCATCGACATTTTCTTGTGAGCAGACTTATGTAGCACTTTCGAGGGTGACTGGTTTGATAAGGGTTCACCTTATTAATATTGACTTTCCAACAGTCAGCCATAGTTGAATATAATCGCTTAGTAACTAAGTACCGCCCTGATCTATCGTTTATTGCAAATAAGAAAAAGAGGCAAAGATAGGGAGTGGGCTATAACAAAAGTGGCGCAAGAAATGCAGCCTGAAAAAATTAAAAGAAGTAGAACAGCTTACAAAAAGAAAGGAAATCCCATCAAAAACATTTCATGTAAACTAGGTCGCCAAGACTCATAACGCTTTCACTGTTAAAAATTTATCAGATCTCATGTAAAGCCAAGTCCTTAACTCTAAAAACCCTAACTCTACAAACCCTACATTTTGCTCAAAAAGTATGGCTTGGCTATTTCGTGGCCGCCAAACAGACACTCCCATGTAATATAGTACTATGTCATGCAATAGTTTCATGAAGGTTCTGAAGTCGTTCGAGATTATTTAACAACTCCTCGTTAGCATCAATGAGACAGACATCACCATAGTCAATGGTGGAAAGAAGAAGCGTCCGAGCAAGCATGATTTTGGTAATAAAGGGCAGAAAGTTCTGGAGTTGCTTTAGGGAGTGATGTGCGCCAAAAACTCTTCTGCTGGTTTCATTCGCATGGGCGAACCAGGGCAGGTTTCTGTTGAATATAACACCTAAGTTTTTTACTTTATCGGAAAAGACGATTGGGGTAAGATGGAATCGTTTGATTACTGAGAACACCCTTCATTTACTGGACTAGTGGTATCTAATCATTGAGATCAGTGGCCAGATGTAAATACCATATCAATAATCTGCACATACTCGTAAATTCCTAAAAACTCATTGATACATACTGGGCCGGATTTGCACCTAGGTCTCAAGAATGAGAGTCCGACTGAGTCATATAACGCACCTTGATGTAAAATAAACAATACTCGTAGATAAACAATAAGTATTTGTCTTGACGCTTTGAATTAATACTTCCAGATAGAAAATTTTGCAAATTCGTCTGTTGTAGTCTAGGGTAAAATAAGAATGCGTTGCGTTAGGTCCAGTAAGTGCTGAGCGCGACACTAGTAGGTAGAGGCGAGGCGCGGTCGCGTGTTAACAAAGGCTAATACATTTCAGTCCCGCACCCGACCATAATGAGTTAGTGTTTGTTTTCAAAACTATTTAACCAAGCCTAAATGATAATAGTTCAATATTTGACGCAAACCACTATGACTGTGTAAATTGTTTCATATAATTTGTCCTGCAAATGCTAGTCTTTTTTATTTTATTTCTCGTTTTAGTCTCTCTGGACTGCACGCTGATAAGTAGGCTGCTAAATTAGGAAAGTGTCAGTAAAATATGTTCGGTTCGTGAGCAAAAAAAATATAGACATTAATGCAAGGCTATTTGCAGTTGGATAGTATAATCATAACTACAGGGATCGCCGCGCTCTGCTCTCAAATCTATTATCAAAAGCAACCTAACACGCTCCTCTTGGCTTCGCTCGTCGTGTTGAAAGATTTTCGTAAATTGCTAATGCATTTGAGTCTTTGAACCGGATAAACATAGCGATTGTTAAAATGATAATATAACTGATTGATCACCGTACAAAGTCTTAAATGATACGGTCAGAAATGGTACCACAATACAATAATAGTGTTTGTGATCATTTTAGCCACTACAAACAATAACTTGATATGATCGGGTGTGGGACTGAAATGTATTAGTGTTTGTAAACTCGCAGCGCGGTCGGTATATAACGGTGAGCTTGGTCCGAGTGCAACACTCGCGACATGAGTCGCGCCGCGCGCTAGCCCCGGTACTTCGCTCCCCCTCAACCGCGCACCACCGCACATGGCACCTCACGGCTCGCTGCTACAGCTGCTGCTGCTCGTCTCAGCACTGCTCGGTGAGACTACACACCATAATTTCTGCACGCCATACACATTGTCTTTTGAATTTTATCGTAAACCATCGCTTGAGGACTCTAAATATTGGGACTTCGATTTCTAATGGATTTTGCATTCTGTAAAGTACTATGGCTTTCAGTTTCTTCAATTAAATTTATCTAAGAGCTGTACTCTTGTCGGTGGAGGCGTCACCATTCACTTCTGCACTCCGCCTTTTCTTCACATCTTTTAACGATGCCATTTCTTAACGATTTAAACAGTTATTTTAGTGTCATAGAAAACTTTTTAACTGAAAACAATGTGTTATCGATTGCACTTTTCTATGTGCCCAGTTTAGTTGGAATTAGACATTAACGTCCCTAGGACTCTGTGCTGGAATACGACTCCCTAGAGCCGCAGGCCAATGGTTCCGTACATAGTTTGTTTTTCTTTAAATTCTATTGATGTTAGGAACATCGCTATAGTTTCTGTTTTATTCACATAATAGTAGTTTACGCTACAAGGGCGAAAAGGAATAAATTACGAGGACGATTTAAAACATGAGCGTAGCGAGTGTTTTAAACGTAACCGAGTAATTTATTGCTCTTACGCCCGTGTATCATACTACGTTTTTCAATGCATAGTGTGAGGAAATAAAACAAATATAACTTGCACTTGCATTGAAAAATATATTTGCAAAATTTTAAAGGAAATGGGTTATTTATTAGTTTTGTATGCTGAGGCTTTTGTCTGTACCTACATATATGTATGTTCCGTTTCGTTTATCAAGAACCACTCAACGGATTCGGATGCGTTTGTCTTGTCTTGTTCCACGTGGAACCACGGCCACAGTGTAATCCTTTGGGAATCCCGCAATAAAACGGCTTCCAGTTTTTAAGCTGGATAATAAGTTATCGAACAGTGATCTCCCTTCCTACTGCCTTTGTAATCAATGTCTCGAACAGTGGTAACCGCATCAAAGCCCATTCAGTAGTTTTTGCGTAATGCATGAAATACCGAAAAAAATATTTTTTTTATTAGTGTCCTACACAGCAATTTTTTTCGGAATATCATCATTGTACAGAGAGAAACAACTTTTTTACAGTTTTAATAGTATTTGATAAACTTAACTTTACAATTTTCAGTTAATATAGTACCTAGCCCGTTTCATCGAAGAAGTTATCATCATCTGTTATACAATTGTTGCAACTAATTTCGCATTAAAACTTTTTATTTATCAAAATAGATGACGCTATTGAAAAGAAATATTTAAATATTTATTTATGCGCATTCTAATAATGAACAGCGCCACCTGTTGATTTTTTAGAGTGCTAAAATTGTATACGCCACATTCTTACCAATTTTCTTTTTTTTAAGCAATCGATCGTGACTTTTTCTATAGGTCTTCTTCAACGCAAGGAATTATTATTTTCTTTGTAACTTCTAAACAGTAGAAAAGTAAAATCAGGAAATCTTTAAATGACGATATCTTTTTTCCAAGACAAGAAATTAAGCTCTGTTCACCTGTTAAAACTACATAAAAATCCGTTCAGTAGTTTCGCAGATGTGCGTGAACAAACAGACAGAAAAGAATTCAAACAATTGCTCTTCTTCAGTCAACCCCTTTCTATTTTTGTTACTTTCTTCAATGTACAGATAATTAATATTAATTGATAAGGGGATAGTGTTTGAATACATCAGCAAAGTCTTTTCTAAAACTGCCCCTAACTGCGGAAATAAAAAAATATTATGCACCCTTAAAAGTTTGGCAAACTTGAAAAGAAGAATACAAATTGGGACAATAACCCTTTAACTAGATGCGGACAGCAAGTAAATCAAACATCAAGCTACCAATCTCGGAGAAAAATGTCCGTGACAGACTAAAGGACTACTTTTTCCCATTTTCGAGTACGGAACCCTAAAACCATAACTAATATTTAGAAAATATTCCAACGAATGAATCGTTTTGAACGATGTGCGGGCTCCAGCGTGGGAAAGTTAATTGTTAGTAAAAGTAAATACAGCGCGAGAACATACATTGTGCACAGAGTGGAGCGGCGGCGGCGGGACGGCGGGCGGCAGTAAGCATCGCAAGAGCAAGTCCAAGAAGCTGGTCTCTCCACTGTCGAAGGGCATTCAGTGCTACAACTGTCTCTCGTTCGACCACCCGGGCTGCTGGGACCCCGAGCATCCGGACTATAGCAACATTACTGTCAGTACCTCCTGCTCATGAGTTCTTGCTCTCTATCGTCTCTGATGTAGAATGTTCTATCAGCAATGTTACCACATTTTATTTGTTAAACAGTATAAAACAGTATATGCAATAGTAGTTTATGCTACAAGGGCGCAAAGGAATAAATCACGAGGACGATTTAAAACACGAGCGTAGCGAGTGTTTTAAATGTAACCGAGTAATTTATTGCTTTTACGCCCGTGTATCATACTACGTTTTTCAATGCTTAGTGTGAGGAAATGAAAGCAAATACAATCTTGTGAACTTTAAATTATGATTGGCTCAAAAGGATTGTATCCAGAGCCGTTAAACAGTGGAAAAAAAGTATAACATCTATGGTACACAGGAAAGGCTGCAGGTTAGCCAACCATTGTAAATGAATAAAAAATAAATAAATAATAAAGCCCTAGGGCAAAATAATCGACTTTCTGTTCGGTTTTGATGCATAAAAAGTGGGCCTTTACGAGCACATGCATTGAAAACCTATTTATTATCAGAGTAAATAGACCTTGGGAATTGAAATGGCCGCTCGCTCTTATTGTTAGCATAGAGTCCTATATCATTTGAGCGATCGAATATAAACATTTTTAATGTTGTCTGTATGTGCGAATACAGACGGAATATAGAAAGTAAGTGAGATGTGGATAGAACAGTCACCATGTTTATTTCCTATGGATTCGGGCAATAAAGAAATTAAATCTCTACATATACGTACTTTGGCAAATCTCTAATATTAGACACGACTTTCCGAATAACCAGTATTTTTTTGCTAAATCGTCAGATAAAAACAAAAAATTCATTACAATATAGAAAACTTCGCTTATTTTAGAGCTCTGCACAAAAACGGTATATAGAAGTTGGTTAAGTAAAGTCTGCTACAACAAAACGATACGTCAACCTCACCATTCAATATTTATCGTTTGACGCAAATTACTGCGTTTCGTGGTACGGGGTCCAGTACAAAATGCGCAAAGGTCATTGACCGATTTTCCAGCTGCCCTCGAAATAGACTTTAGATACATTTGCCTTTGCAGGTGCCGAATATCGACTGCTACATCCCCGGCATGGCGTTTCTCTGCATAGTCATCACCTCCGAGTCCGCCAAGCTAGGTGAGTGACGTCGCACTGTCCACAGTATCACCCCCCCTACCCGACGCTCACGCGACGACCTCTGTGTTGCAGTGGAGACGGGGCAGGAGATCGGTTCGGTGCGCGCGCGCACGTGTGTGCCTGCCAAGGACTTCAGCAAGAAGTCAGTCTCGTACTCGATGTGCTCCAAGCTGAGCAAGGAGCTGTCCGCTTCTGAGATCTTTAGCCGCATCAGCGTCGTGCGCCCGCAATGCACGCTCTGCAAGAAGCACCTCTGTACGGACGCGCCACATTGCTAGCCGCCGGCAGCCGACACTCGTTACGTCATCATTGTTTTTGTTTATTCTCAACACGATGTTTGCTCTTCCCGTTACCCGTTTTGTGAAGTTATCACAGTAGAGCGATATGTAAATACGTAATGTAAAGGCGGATTCTTTTTCTGCACCGGTTAACGTCTTCTCTTAATGTCAGTTTTGCACCGATATATCAACAGTGGTGGAGATGGTTTTGCTTGGATTGTTAAGATGTAAACGAACTATGTTAACCTTTTCCATACGGGTGTCAACAATGGTCGACAGAACCAAAATCAACGCTCAATACGCGTAGCAACAAAAGTTGATTCACCAACGAAAAAAAATTATACATCAGTCCACATGGGCGTAGCCAGGTACTAGTAGAGGAGGGCAGCTACCCCCTCCCCCCTAGCAGGTGCTTGGACTTACGAACTAAAGAGTAAATGAAATATTTGTATCTACTCCCATACTGCGAAAAGGCAATAACAACATCTAAACAGTTTTATAAGTACCTGGATTGTTTATCCGATGTTATAATATTACATTGTAACACCGCGATTCTGCGCTGCGATTGGCCAAATTTATTACAACACCCTGGAGAACCAATCACAAGCAATAACGGTTAGTCTTAATTTTTACCCCTATACTCTTCTCGCGTCTGATTGGTCTCAGGCATTTATGTACTAATTCCATCATGACGAGTATCACGACAGTATCATGACGGGTGTTCTTTGTCTAATTTTTCGTAAAATTTATTTTGATGGTCGTTGATAAAGTATTGTGTGTAACTGAACGTAATTAGACATTGGGACACTCGTGCAACATTATTACGAAACGAACGAAAAACTTCGTAAAAAGTGTTCCAATGTCTCAGATTATGTTACAGTTGCACAAAATACTATTATATGATTGCTCATAAAAAATTATTTCACTCTTTGGTTGCACTAAATAAAACATTCATTTAAATAGCGGTGTCAGTTCGGTGAATTACGATTTAACTTATTTGACAGGACTTAATGTATTTTTCTTTCTGTATCGAAAAGACAAAGGCAGGAAGATTAAAATAAGATTAGTCCTGTTAAATAAGTCAAGTCGTGTTACAACGAATCGACATTATTATATTTTTTGTATGTAGCTTACGTATTATTACAGCTTTTCATTGGCTGCCCCCTAAACAAAATCCTGGTTACGCCCTTGTCTATCCATGACAAACATTTTATTCTCAAGGGTGGTCCCAGAAGTACCCGACCTAACAGAAAATTCTCTGCATAGTCTCGTTGTAGCTCAATATACTTTTGCCAGCGATGTTAGATAGCTTCGATACCTTGTCTATAGTGAGAACTGTCATGCTCCTCGAAATAGCCATCAACTGCAGACTCCACTTCTTCATTGTTAGAAAATCTTCTACCGCCGAACCATTTTTTCAAGTTCAAACAAACGCTGTAATAAATTCGCATAATACAGACTGTTGATGGTTTTACCTTTGTGAAGATAATCAATGAAAATTATCCCACGCGCATGCCGAAAGGCTGACGCGATGATCTTGCCAGCACATGGAACTTTGGAGCCCGGTTCTCCATTTTGAGTCCATTGTTTTGACTGTTGACTGTCCATTGTTTGTCTGAAATGATGGACCCATGTTTCGTCCACGGTAACGAATCGACGCAAACATTCGGCTTTAATATTGTGAAACATCGCTAAAGACTCTGCTAAAACATCTTCACGACTCTGTTTTTGCTCTATTGTGAGTAACCGCGCACCCATCTTGGGCACAGCTTTCTCATATCCAAATTTTCAGTCAATACACTACTTTTAGTCGACGGTAATCCAATACTATTTTAAGGATTTTCTTCACCATTTCTGGCGTGGTCACTTCATTTGGTCGAGCACTGCGATGTTAGTCTTGGCAGCTCGACCAACCTCGTTTAAACTCTGCCACCCAATATTTTACTGTTGTAAACGATGGAGCAGACTTCTCCAGAGTTAAATCCAGCTTAGCTTTAATATCGGTGACCAATTTAATCCATGTTTATAACTTCACTGAGAGCGTTCCCTACTGATGGCTGACAAACAAAAACAAAAGAACGTACCTATCGTCTTTGTCATTTCAAATTTAAATTTAATTTGAATTGTACTTTCTAACGCAAAAAGCTTTTTCTTAAAACAACCTTCTAGTAGGTTGACAAATTTCAAAAAGACGCTTAAATACGATTTTGGCACAAGTCATCTCGCACGTGGGTATATTTGGTATCAATGTGTTCAGTATCACACGATATGTATAAACAAAAAAAAAAGTTTTGTTGTACCGCCATCTTTATGACGTCAGAGTTTCTACCCCCATAGTATGTGATGGACGCATTGATACCAACTACACCCACGTCCGAGATGACTTGAACGGATATTTCTGATACCTCATTTTGCCAACCTACTATTCATCTATACGTCAGGTCAGGTACTTATTGGACCACCCTCGTATTTAAAAGCTCGTCAGTTTATCGATAGCTTACTCACGCCCATCACTAAGATAAAAGGTAAAATCAGTCCCCACGTAAATGTTATTTTTTCGTATTTTTGTTAAATTTTGTTCATATTTATGTACACATACACACACTCACGCCTGTCTCCCAGAGGGGTAGGCAGACACTACAGATTTCCATCTGCTACGATCCTGAAACACCTCTTTCGCCTTTTCCATATCCATCAACTTATGTATGATACTTTGCTATATAAACAGTGTAAAAACACTTGATAAAATAAAGTTTGTTGTGCGGAAACGGTCATTACTAGATGTGGGGAGTTTTAGTAATTTTAATATACATAATATAGTTATTTATACTGTCGGTAAGTGTAATTAGCAGTAACAAATAACTATTGAGAAAAGAAATTAAATGAGTAAGTGAGAATGTGTTCCGAATTTGTGCCCTTATGGAAATGTGAATTTCATTTCATTTTAGAACTGTCATAACTTCAAATTTAGAAGAAAATTTAGTTTTGACAACACTAAAACTAAAATTAAGGTTTTACTGACTTTCTGCTTTATTGACTCCATTTAAAGGAAATATACTTGTAATGAAGAAACATCTTTTTTTTTAATGGCACACGTTGGTCGTGAGGAATTAATGATCGATATGAAAAAACTTGGTTTAGGTAAGAAGCGGAAGTTTAAACTGGAGATAAGCCGTCGGCAATAACACTTAGCCTCGTGCGAGTAGCGTGTACTGTGGACGACAGAGACAACAACACCCAGCCCATGTGTGTACTGTGGACGAGAGAGACAACAACATCGGCCCATGTGTATACTGTGGACGAGAGAGACAACAACATCCGGCCCGTGTGTGTACTGTGGAGGAGGGAGCGGCTACTTCGGTAGAACGTTGCTTATTGGCTTTGAGGTTTTTAATTCATTTAATAAGGTTTTATTTTACTACTATTATGAGTGAGCTTGGGTACGTGCATCTCACCCTCTCACGCGACTCGGTACACTGCGAACACGCTCAATTACACCTAATTCAATAATTACAATTATTATAACTAGAATGCTACAAAAATATCGAAGGAACTCATCTGTTGTTTATAATATCTTTAATTTGACAAAGCTTCAACATTTATTTGGTTAAGGTTCTTGATGAAAATTTCAATACTAATTTAGTCATCTCCTCATTCCAGATATTCTGTTAGTTTATCATATATTGCTTATTTTTTTTTACTAACTAAAGACTTCAATCGATCCGGACCACATCACAGCCATTCAAGGGACCCAGCAGTAATAGTCACATTGAACAATTTTTTACTAACTAAACACTTCAATCGATCCGGACCTTATCACGACCATTCAAGGGACCCAGCAGTAATAGTCACATTGAACAATTTTTTACTAACTAAACACTTCAATCGATCCGGACCTTATCACGACCATTCAAGGGACCCAGCAGTAATAGTCACATTGAACAATTTTTTACTAACTAAACACTTCAATCGATCCGGACCTTATCACGACCATTCAAGGGACCCAGCAGTAATAGTCACATTGAACTATTTTTTACTAACTAAACACTTCAAACGATCCGGACCTTATCACAGCCATTCAAGGGACCCAGCAGTAATAGTCACATTGAACAATTTTTTACTAACTAAACACTTCAATCGATCCGGACCTTATCACGACCATTCAAGGGACCCAGCAGTAATAGTCACATTGAACAATTTTTTACTAACTAAACACTTCAATCGATCCGGACCTTATCACGACCATTCAAGGGACCCAGCAGTAATAGTCACATTGAACTATTTTTTACTAACTAAACACTTCAAACGATCCGGACCTTATCACAGCCATTCAAGGGACCCAGCAGTAATAGTCACATTGAACTATTTTTTACTAACTAAACACTTCAATCGATCCGGACCTTATCACGGCCATTCAAGGGACCCAGCAGTAATAGTCACATTGAACTATTTTTTACTAACTAAACACTTCAAACGATCCGGACCTTATCACAGCCATTCAAGGGACCCAGCAGTAATAGTCACATTGAACTATTTTTTACTAACTAAACACTTCAATCGATCCGGACCTTATCACGGCCATTCAAGGGACCCAGCAGTAATAGTCACATTGAACTATTTTTTACTAACTAAACACTTCCATCGATCCGGACCTTATCACAGCCATTCAAGGGACCCAGCAGTAATAGTCACATTGAACTATTTTTTACTAACTAAACACTTCAATCGATCCGGACCTTATCACGACCATTCAAGGGACCCAGCAGTAATAGTCACATTGAACTATTTTTTACTAACTAAACACTTCCATCGATCCGGACCTTATCACAGCCATTCAAGGGACCCAGCAGTAATAGTCACATTGAACTATTTTTTACTTACTAAACACTTCAATCGATCCGGACCTTATCACAGCCATTCAAGGCATTTTTGTAAATTCTATCGAAGGCAGGTTACACCAGCTCCTTCCAATAAAAGTATTTTCATGGTTAATCATTTCAAATATATTCATTATATGTACAAGATTTTCTTTATTGTTCCTTTCACATTGGCGTCTTTCCTTCACCACCAGGCGATAACAGACACTTCTCAATTAAATAAGCTTCGTATATAAAACGGTACAGTAGTTTGTAGAAGCGTTTTACCTACCAATAAAACGCATATTAAATACTTACCTGAAATATACGAAGCTTATGAGTAAAATCTGCCTGATTAATTTCGACACAATGATTCCAAGACTGCGGACGGAAGCGATAAAAATGCAGTCCCCGCTGGTGGTGAGTAACAGAGAGACCGATGCAAAGCTTCAATAGGGTAGAAAGAGAAGGATACAAAAGGCGGGAAACGAATTTAAGGCAATATGCGAAAAAAATACGGGTGTTTCTTTTCTGTGTATTTTATGAAATACACGAAAAACTGTAATAAAATTCTGGTATATGCATTTTGACCATATAATTTAGGTTTTTGAAATTGGAAAATATGTTTGGATAAATTTTCCTAGATAGAAATAATTGTTGAAATGAGGTCTTCAAACACACTTTTTCTCCTCGTTTGACGAATAGGAACCATATACAGAACTCAAACATATTTTATTAGATGTGTTTCAACAATATCGAGAGATTTGATATTTGACATTTTGCTAGCTATTTTAGTTTTTTTTATAAAAATATAAAACCAACTTTTTTCCCTTTTGCCCTGAATCCGCTCCTCTCGCACTGCGCGATTTTTCGCTTGGAGTGACAGTGACAAAAATAAAATTCGCAAAGCCTCTTACATAAGCTTCGTATATTTCAGGTAAGTATTTAATATGCGTTTTATTGGTAGGTAAAACGCTTCTACAAACTACTGTACCGTTTCATATATGAAGCTTATTTAATTGAGAAGTGTCTGTTATCGCCTGGTCGTGAAGGAAAGACGCCAATGTGAAAGGAACAATAAAGAAAATCTTGTACATATAATGAATATATTTGAAATGATTAACCATGAAAATACTTTTATTGGAAGGAGCTGCTAAATAAATAATGTATAGATACATATAATATTGATGTGTTTAATGATTGTTTTGTCTGGAATGCATAGAACACAATGCATAACGGTAGCTGTTTATGGTTACTCATAACATAATACAAGTGTTTATGTGTGTGAATGTACGCATTGTTTACATAATACTACATATATCAACATTGTTGTGGCAACACTCGTCTCACACTCACACGTGACGTCACGCGATATCGGTATCAACATCAATACAGAGCAGCCGCTTTATTGTCTTATTAAAGTATAAATATTTACTATCTATTAACAAGGCATGGATAAAAGACACAGGAAACCCAAAACATTTCGCGCCGCCCTAGTGAACATGAATAATTATTTTAAACTTCTGATGCAAAAAGTGGGGTCATCATCATCATCATCATCACAAAAATGGATAGAACTCACAAGAAGGGAACACTGGTATCCATCAAAGGGTCGGTGGATATTCGCGCCGCCGAATTCGTCCCGTTTTCTATTTTTGGGAAAATTCGACCCGCTTGCCTCGACCAGGGTAAATTCGTCCCGCAACTTATAAGATACATAACCGTTATGTTCTTGTATTAAAATGTGAAACAATGATTATCCCAGATGTAATTGTTAAACTTACTAATTTTCATACCATTAGTGTATTTTTTGTAAAGAGCGGCGGGCCGCACACCAATGACTTTCCAGAATCCTGACTAAACAAAGGACTCTGATGCCAATGACAAGTTAATGGGGGCGAGCTGATTTGTCACTACATAATCATTAAACTTTAAAAAAATTATATTTCTTTTAACTTTTAAGAGTGATAGTACTCTTATATAAAATAAATAGAAATTTAGGTATAAGAGCCATTGTCAAAACGAAGGGAACGAATCGACACCCAAAAAGAGGACGAATTTTCACGTACTGAATATATTTTTTGATGCGGAACGAATTTACACCAAAAATAAATACTTTTCGGCACGAATTTCTAGGGAGCGAATAGCCACCGACCCCCATCAAACAAGAGCACGGTTTTCTGCCGCAAGATTGCTTTTATACCAAATGCGGACGACGACTTCTATTTGATTCTGCAATTCTGCACTTCCTGCAGAATACTTGCCTTTTAAGTTTAAACGTCAGTCGCTTAGCGCAAAGTGCTTAACTTAACTATGCTTTTTTCTTTAGAAGTTAAAAATTGAAAAACCTCTTGTTATGTGGCAGTTGACGCCAATAGTTCAGTATTAGTGACGTTTATAAAGCATGAGTTCGAAATTTAAGGAACTACGGAAAAAAAGTCGACACTTTAAGGACTTGCATACCTACTTCAGTAAATAATGTATTATTTTGATAAAATAGTATATTATTTTTGGATACTTTTTCTAGGGATCTGTTAAAACAGAAACGCGATTGGAGAAATTCGGCTCGATAGAAATATTTATTGAAATTAGGTTCTATTCGACACCAATTCACCTGGTTTGACAATTTAGAATGACATATAGACTGCAACTATATTTTATTAGATGGGTTTTAACGGTATCTAGGACCTGCCCCCCTATTCTGTATCTTTAGTTGCCAACTGTACTAGGTGCCTATCATCAAAAACATAGATAAAAACTGAAATTTCAAAATTGCCTTTAGTGGGTATTGAACTATTAACAATCTGTGTCGTCACTTGAAGTGCGAACATGTCCTTAGGAAATCGGAAATCGGAAATCGGAAATCGGAAATCGGAATTGGAATTCTATGTTTTTGATGATAGGCACCCAGTACAGAAGGCAACTAGAGATACATAATAGGCCCGCTGGTTATACGAAATTTTGATAGCAACTTTAGTACATTTTTTATTAATATAAAACCGAGTTTTTGCTACTTTACCACGAATCCGTCCCTGTCGCACTGAGGATTTTTTCGCATATGGAGTAACAGGGACGCTAAAACTTTTACATATCGCCTTAATGCACAATTAGTACGGTAAGCTACTGACGTTTAACCTTAAGGCGATATGCGAAAAAAAAAACGGGTGTTTCTTTTCTGTGTATGAAATACATGGAACATTTTAATACATTTCTAGTACATGCATTTTGACTATATAATCTAGGTTTTGAAATTGGAAAACATGTTTGGATAAATTTTCCTCGAATGAAATAATTGGTGAAATGAGGTTTTCAAACACACTTTTTCTCCTCGTTTGACAAATAGGAATACAGAACTCAAACATATTTTATTAGGTGTGTTTCAACAATATCTAGAGATTTGATATTTGAAATTTTGCTAGCTATTTTAGTTTTTTTAATAAAAATATAAAACCAACTTTTTTCCCTTTTGGCCTGAATCCGCCCCTCTCGCAATGCGCGATTTTTCGCTTGGAGTGACAGTGACAAAAATAAAATTCGCATAGCCTCTTAAGTTTAAATATCAGTCGCTCGGTACTAAGTGCACAACGTAACTTTACGTAATAAACGTAATAAAATATCTATGGGTAAGTGGTCTGTGGGGACGTACAGTCAAGACCAAATATAAATATATATACATCATAAATGGCCAAAAATAATATGCATGCCTAACAGCCAATATCTAAACACGCTCAGAATCCAATAATATGTGATCATATGTCAAAACTAAAATTGGTCACCAACTGACTCAATAATTTGTAAGCAACGATCTGTTCGAAAATATGTATACAAATAAGGTTACATTAAAGTGGGGCCACTGAGCGATGGCGCCTATGACGTTTAAATGCCTAAAAAGTATCGTAATTATTTATAAGCAAGTGTGAATAAAAAAATGTAATACTTCATTGTTGATAGTGATGTACTACTTGTTTCGGTTATTATTTTTCGATTTGAATGTTGCTTTATTGTGCAATAGAATTCGTATAGAAACAAAGAATTAGTTTTCTTAGGAAAAAAGTTTCTCATTTTTTATAGGTCATATTTGAGATCGCCAAGTTACGCAATAATATTTATTTAAAAACAAAACAATGACGAAGTTAAACTAAATGAAAATAAATGATAGTAAAATACTTTTTTCGATTTAGATATTTAAACAACTCTTTCAACTTCGCTCAGGGTGTTGAGAAGAGTTGTTTAAAGCTTGGGGGCCCCGGGACACTACGCCGCCTAGCCTTCCGATTGCTACGCCACTGGGTTTGGCACATTTTCCTTTTGTATTATTGTGTTGAATGTTGAATGACGTGTCTAATGTTGAGTAAACTCACACTTGATTTTTATTTTAACCGAAATTCGAAATGTACCTCATCACTAAATGCAGCTGTCATAAGTGCCATCACTTAGTGGCCCTACTTTAATATCTACCTACCTATATAATACCTTACAAACAAAGCTACAGATTATTTTGATTTTAGAATTTTCGAACGCGTCATGTGAGACTTTGCAATGGCCACATGGCGACGACGACGACAAGTCGTAAAGTAGTAATACGTGTTGTTAATTTCGCAAAATAAAACGTTGACGTCTCACGGCTGGGCTTGCGCTTGCAGGGAAAATGAAAAAAAAAGAAGCTTGATACTGAGCATTTACCGAATCTTTAGTATGAATTTGGGTAAGTATATAAACTAATGTAACCTTGTATAGAAACAATTACCTACGAATCAACTAAAACCGTCAATGTAATACAAGCGAATTTCAATCAAAAAAGGCTAAAATCAACGACATCAACCATACATATCTCAGACTAACTTACCATAATTTCATCACTTACCATATTTTGACGTTACTCACTAGTTTATTTTATAACGCATCTCAAAACCATCAAAAGGGCATCCCAAAGTTGTGTTTGAGCCATTCTGAGTCTTTGACCTCGACCTCTTTTTTATAAATTTTGAATATAAAATAAAATGAGGTTCTTTACAATTTATCTATGACGTTTTCGGTGAAGATAGGTATTATAACAAGAAGTTTATAATAGTTTTAAGCGTAGACTTAAGATATATGTACATACAGTACAGGTTTCAAGTTTCTTGTATTATATGCAGTTGCATTTTCAATATTGAATACAACGTCAAATAAAATTACTTTCTTTACAATTCTATCTATGAAGTTTTCGGAGAAGCTTCTTGTATTATACGCAGTAAAACTCCCTCCTGTCAAGGTACTTATTGTCTAGGAATACGGATGAAAATTTCTTAATCTGCGGAACTTTTTCTTCTGTACGCCTCACTTTGACATGCTTACCTAGATGTTTCTGGCATTACTTTGTTGACATATTATTGTCTGCTCAGATATCTATGGCCCCTGGTTGACCAGATTAAATTGGCATCAGTGTGTATAGATATTTATGGTCCTTTACAGTGCCTATATATTTTACTGACATGCGTTGTTTACATATTTTTTTACTACTGTTTGTGTAGATATATTTGAACGTTTAGGAATGTAGTATATAAATTTAGGGTCCTGACTGTACATACATTTTCCAGGCTAATATGTAACATATTATGTCGAGTACCCTTGGGTACTTAAAATCCTTCTTTATAGACGTACAGGGACGGACATATACGGTTTAAACAAAATGCTTCCAGCGGTTTGTGATCGCTTTCCACGAGTATATAATTTTTTGCGACCAGGTACTTATCAATATGTGTATGTGTCGTTCGGTATGAGTCGAGAGGTAGTTGTGTTTAGTAAACATTTGACTTGTTTTATTAGTGTCTCGGAGGTGCGAGCCGGCGTTGTTGTATGTATGAATGATCACCGCCGCCCCGCACTTCAAGCCCCCGCACTTCGTACACTGAATATTATCAGCGATTTTTCATACCTTTTGTAAACAATACACTTAACAATCCTAATGGGTTTAAAATCGTGGATAACGCTCGCACGAACGCACCCGACTTCATTTCTAATGAATTTTTGGCTACTTAACTTAAATAGCACCAAAATTTTTGGCTACTTAACTTAAATAGCACCAAAATTATTCTAAGTAAGGGAAAACCAATTATTTAAACTGTTTAAAGATTAATTGTGGTGCATTTTACTGCAGTGTTAAACATACTTCCCGTTAATCTGCCTTTACACCTCTTTTATTTGAATCCGCATAGCGGCTGTTGAAAAGTTCCCCAGAACACTGTGTAGCTCTTTAAAAGAACCTTCGTGTATTAAATTAACGCTTACTACTGAATAGTGGTTCACATCCCATTGAATAATAGTACATTGTTGACCGAGGGAAGAAAGGGGAAGATTACCAACGAGGGTGTAGTTTGAGGCCCGAGGCGAAGCCAAGGGCCTCAATACACACGGATTGGGAATCGCACTTTCTCCCGAGTGATACATAGTGCTTTATACTACACCTGCGAGGAAATAGTATAATTTTACTTTTACTGAACGCGACTGACTCGCGTACGATTGTCACTTTTTATTTCCTTCTTATTTTTTATTATGTAGGTACAGGAAAAGCAAGTGGCCAGTATCATTTTTCGAGTTTTATGTACGAGTTCGTAAAATAATACTGGCCACTTGGCCACTTGCTCGTTCTTTATGTTATTTAAAAAAAAAACAGCACGTTAACAATGGATTTGCATATACTTTTTCTGCCCGCTCAAATGAATTTTCATACACTTTTTCCGCCCGCATATTTGTATGACAGTAATGACGTATTTTCTGCATCGTTTTCAAAAACGATTACGAGTTTAGTTTTTTAGACGGCTATTTAGTTTTTCAGACTGCTGCAAAAATTTGATAAAAAATATGAATCAAACATGGAAAATGAAAACAAGAAACGGACGAGTTGGAAGAAAACTTTTAAAAGAATATTAGAAAATTATTATGAAAACGGAAGAAGTAAAACCTACAGGTTCGGTCATTACACAAATTGTTTCAGTTCGTATTTCAGAATATGGTTCCGCATAAAATAACAAGGTGTTGCAAAGTCAACAAATAATATGTATATCTGAATTGGTCGTCCAGTTACTATCATGAAGTAATTAATGAACGTTTTGAGTTTTATTTATGATAATCATAGTTTAGAATATAAATAATGTTACAAATATCTAATTCAGAAAATAGCCGGAATGAAGATTACAATGACGATAATGTAAAAAAAAACCGTGTTTCGGACAAAAAGTAGAACATGGGCTGAACATGTTGGACCAAACAAGTTTAAAGGAGTTGGCGGTTGATTCCGCAGATATTACCAAGTGACCCAAGGACAATTTTAGCTACTCCTAGACAAGTTTATGTATTACTGTCAAATGTCTACATTTATGTGTTATATATACTCAATTATAGTTTCGCATGTGCGATTAAAATATGAATAAATATAATTTTAGCTGTATTAGCTTTTTATTTGTAGTTTTAACAATTATATGATAATAATAAAAAAATACAAACTTTTTATTTTCGATATATTTCGGCCTCATCAGTGAGGCCGTCATCAGTCGAGTGGTTGACAGGTAAAAATGATAAAAAATATATATGAAAACAAGTTGATACAGTCTGAAAAGGTTATGATATGAACTATTTATATATATAAAAAAAAATTAAAGAAAGGTGGTAAAATAAAAAAAGAAACAGTTTGGAGGGGAGTTCTTGCTGATTGGGTCAGTTGGTCGAGTCTGTCAGTGCTGTCTGTTGAGTCCGGGTCCATAGTGTGCGCCAAGTGACCAGATATATGATGTCTCCCAGTTTTTTTTTTATATATATAAATAGTTCCTATCATAACCTTTTCAGACTGTATCAACTTGTTTTCATATATATTTTTTATCATTTTTACCTGTCAACCACTCGACTGATGACGGCCTCACTGATGAGGCCGAAATATATCGAAAATATAAAGTTTGTTATTTTTTTATTATTATCATATAATTGTTAAAACTACAATTATAGTTTTTCATTTATTGCACTGATGCCGACTACTTAATAGTTGAAACATATTTGTAAAATTATTTTGAAAGTGTTTTTAAATGAATATATTATATTTTGATAAATAATTATAAATATACACAAATGAGACACATCATATAATAAAAATGATGCAAATTCAAGATATATTTCGGGCATCAGTTGAAATAATAACGATCGTGATTGTGACCGATGCCGGGATATCATTATTAAATCTACAATAAAAAACAAGAAGTCATTAAATTTGGTATATTTATTTACAAATATATTATAACAAGATCTAATAAAAAACGAATAAGTTTCAAAATATTGATTTATTTGATAACTTGGAAGTGGCATTATTAATATAAATAGCAGCGCAACGTGTCGAAGAAACCACCGTTAATTATTCAAGTGGATACTTTTTAGCCAACTCTTTACTCAATCACAGGGAAATCAATTGCAGCCATAGATATCATAATATTAATATAGCGAAGCATTCGCTTCGTAGCCTAAGTGAGAGTCCATACAAAAGAGGAAAGAAGGGGTAGAAATTATGAAATGTTCACCATGAATAGGATGTCCTAACCTAAGGCGATCATTTCCAGATGTGGAGGAAAGTCATATTTGAATCCTGGGTGCCGCGCCGGGGGAGTGGAGTGCAGGGGGTCAAAAGAAGCACCTCTATCATTATTTTTTTGCTGATTAGTAAATGCTACTGGAGCATGTGTAGTGTCATTTTCCCATAAAACGAAGACTAGGTAGTGGTGTTCATAGGACTTTTTTCTGGAAAAGCAATCAGAAGGTCAAGTTTGAAAATAAAACAAAATATGAAAAAATTCAAATAACACTTTGTAAAAAGAATGTTTTGTATGACGCCAGGGTAGTGCCTACCGTACAGTGAACATTTTCATACCCACTTTTTTTTTAAAGTGTTATTTAAAAATTTTCATATTTTTTTATTGTCAAACTTGACCTTCTGATTGCTTTTCCGGTTAAAAGTTCTATGCACGCCACTGAGAGTGGGAGTACATTTTAGCTACATAATAAAAAATCTTTCATACCATTGCAATAAATATTAATTTATTATTTAATATAGGTTGTTTTAGTGTTATCATCAACGACACTATACACGGGAAAAAAAACATAATTAATACAAACAACAATATTATAAACATATAACAAATCAATCATCATTATCTTGCCTTTATCCCATTGTTTCGGGTTGGCGCAAAACTTTTTTCTCTTTCATTCTTCTCTATCAAGTTTGCTGCGCCGCTATACCACTACGTGTAATAATTTTTTTCTAATAGTAATAATTTATTACAGTATTTTTATTTACTTATGTAAGTGTAGGTACTATTGTCGGACCCTATGCGAGCACGTACGCGTCGCTTAGATAAATTTGAAAGATAAAAACGATAAATTTCAAACGATAACCCTTAGTGCAATGAAATAAGAGTTACATTTTTTTTATCGAATCGATGCTAAAGTAGGGCCACTGAATGATGGCGCCTATGACGTTTACCACGAGTCCAGAGTGCCTAGGTAGGATAACATGGGAAATAATTGTTTATTGTTTTTATGTAATAATGTTTCACTAAATATATATAAGTGTTACACTGATGTTATAACAAACAGAAATAAGGATATCAAATGTTATGTTATAAATTATGTTGATGTTCATGAGTGGCACGAAACCAACTGACTTTTCTGCAATATGTTAGGCTTAACTACTGATTGTATTTCGTCACCCGGAAAGCACTAGAATTTGTCCTCAATACTTGCGGCCGCCATGTTAGCAACCTTGACTTAAGTAAACTGTGTTAGTAGGAAATGTAAGGATAACCTAAATGTGTGGACAAAGTCCGTACAAGCTGCCAACGACAAAAATAATTTAAAAAGTCTATGAAAATGTACGACAACCCAAATAAATGTGTAATGGAATCTTTACATGCTACCAACGACAAAACAAAAAACTCTAAACTGAACCTAAATTAAATTAGTGCGTATATATTTTGTTTCCAACATAAAGATTATAGCTAGTTATGTTAGATTAAACTAAAGTCGAGTCCAGAATTAGGCGAACTAACTTGACAGCCGAAAATGTTGCCAGACATAGGAAAAAATAAATTGTGATAGGTTTATGTCGACACAAATATGTCGATATAACCTTGTGCCTTCTATAAATCTGATTCTATTTATATTTTATCCAGTAATTGTCGTCGAAACTTTCACAGTCATACATACTTGCCAAATAGGGACGAACTACAGCAATTTATATGATATAATATGATCTGAAGGATGTATTGTTTAAAGCGGATATTTAAGATACTTACTCCTCAAATTAGGAATAAAATACAAAAATAATTGTGTTATTACAACAGGCCATTGTGATCCTTTTAGGTGGTTTCTGTCGAGCTAGTACGGTACATTTCATGTACCATACATATAGCATTCATCCCTTTCTTTCTGGCAAATATGAAAGTGCAATAGAGACAAACGCTATTATATCGTCGCTGATAAATCCAAATCCGTTATGTGTTCAATTTTAAGTAATTTAATAAATTTTTATTATTATTATTTTGCTTAGTATAATTATTAGTTTGATTCCAAACACGATATAATGTATCGATGTATTATTATTGTGTTTGGAATTAAGATGTCAATAAAGATGACTAATATTAATACAGTCACTAAATATTGGTAGGTAACTAATTAGGAAACAATTAGTGATAAATTTGTTAAATAGGTGCTCCCATACTAACTAAAATGAAAAGGTGCGTCCATACAAACTAAAATAACAGACTTTGCTTTACATAAGATCTCACAACTTTTTACGGTGGAAGGATTGCGTTGCGAGACTCGACATTTTCGTACATTTTATGTTTTTGACGGGATACACTGGTCAACTTCATATACAACTTTTTGAAACTCAATAATGTTCGCGATAAGATTAAATCATATTAGCGCGAACTGACAGGACGGGAGCTTCAGATGATGCTCAAGGATATATACAGTGACTTCAAGGAGAGATAATATAAAATAAATAAAAAGACATGCATGTCTAATTATTTATTTAGATTATTTAGACATGATTGTATTGGGTAAGTTCCCTTTGCCTTCCCACTTGGAGAAAGATTAAAAAAAAACAGTTGATTTAGTTACTGAAGGTTAAATATGTCATCCAGTGATGATGAAATAATACTGTTTCACTTCTCCGCAATCGAAGTGAAAATTAGAGTGTTGAACGAGCCATATTACCTCTAACTCAGGCAATATGGGTCGTTTTATGAACTCGTATAACAATCTACTATTAAGAGTATCCAAAGCGATGGATGTCACTATCTTTTATGTATATATAAACTTAATTAATAGTAATTAATAATGTATATCTCAAATATAAAATAATTTTAAAGGTCTCTGATTACGATTTCAGTAACAACAAATTGTTTTGATTTAATCCCTCATCGTATCTTTATCAAACACCATTATGAATAGATAATATACTAAGTTCCATTTTAAAAAGGTAAGAAATAATTTAATTATCGAATTGAATGAAACTTGCGGATAAGACATGATTATTGTGCGAGACGCAACGTCGTCGCGGAAGCGTCTTCACTCGCCCAGAAGAAGGCAGTCTGAATCTGCTGAAACTGGTCGGCTATCCCGATCTAAAATACTTATTGAGGTGAGCCGTTTTGCAATAATCTAATGTCTGTAAAGTGTACGCGAAGTATATGCGAACATTAAGTAATGCGAGTCTACCGCGTAATTCTGGTTTGTATCAACTTCAAGCAAATGCATGCGAAATTCAACGCGTGCAAAAGAGATGGCATGTTAGGCGGGCGTCGTCGCACGCACGACAAATTTCAATCCCAAGTTGATGTTGATGAAAATCAGAATTACGCGGTAGACCCGATGGTCGCTGGATAAAACCAATTAACTGCCGTACCCTACATAAAACATTTTGTATAAAACTAGCTGAACCGTCCTCATTTTGTACAATCCGGCAAATTTTCAAGTATAAAACCGAAAATCTTTCACCAGAAGTCAAAAATAATGGCGACGAGGAGCGTGTCAGGTTTACATGTATGTAAATATATTTCAGGAACCGAGCGAAACAAGAGTGGAGCGGACTCTGTCGGTAGTTATGACAGAATATCGATATGCCTAGGCAAATTGTAAAATACCTAATCCTACGATATGATGACGTTATAGGTATGTTACCGCCCAAACCTCATTTTAGGACATAAGGTCAAACTAGTATTTCGAAAGTCCTGAAGCGCAGAAGAGAGCCGGTAGGCTTGGTCAGAAGGTAATGATATAACCTTCGTATTTTATGACAAACCCAAAACTATTTGGCCTAGGCCAAACTAGTTTGTCCTAAAATCAGGTTTGGCCGGTAACATAACATATATTGCTAATGATAACGAGTAAATCGACCTGTTTTATACAAGGTCTTTCAATTTAAATGGAAAGTAATTTAGGATGTGATTCAGTATCGTTAATACATCACATTCCACTGCAGACTTTTTTTTGCGCGAACTTTTTTTTCACTTCTCAGTACAAAGTGGTCCGATCAGCTGACTCAATTTGTATGGACAAGTGAAGAAAAAGTTTGCGCAAAAAAAAGTACTTTGCAGTGGAATGTGATGTATTAACGATACTGAATCACATCCTAAATTACTTTCAATATAAATTAAATATTAAAGAAAACTTATTTGTTTTTTATTTAGTTTAAATTATATATATCTATAAAAACACATTGTAGCCGATTCTGAAGGCTTTAATTTTAGTTTTAGTGCTGTCAAAACTAAATTTTCATCATTGCAAAATAGTTCATAAGTGTTAAGAACAGAAGCTAAATTACTTTGGAAAAATTTAAGTCTTGACAGCACTAAAACTAAAATTAAAGCCTTCAGAATCGGCTTTATTATCAGAATGATTACTTCCAGATATATTTCGACTTTTGATGTCGGCCTCAGTGGAATTAGTTAAAATAAATATAATTTGTTACAAATGTCATAAAATGGAGTCATTTTATGACATTTGTAACATATTATATTTATTTTAACTAATTCAATATACATTGAAAGACTTCATATACTTCTTTTCGTGGCACAATTGTTGTTATCTGACCAATTACCCTAACTACGGCGGCACTGAGTAGAAGCATGGCAATGATCGGGCGTATATTAGATATAAATGTGTGTAGAAAGAGTGTACCTTCTCGAGCATGTGGTATACGTCGGCGAGGTCGACGCCGGGGTACGGCGAGAGTCCGTACGTCGCGATCTCCCACAGCAGCACGCCGAACGCCCACACGTCGCTCTGGAACACGACAATATCATTACATCCTGCTTTAACATATACTGTAGCGGCACGGTTTATGACGTCTGACCTTGAATGCGCTAGTCATTTTTTCTCTATCGCACTTGGTAATTTTGTGCGCGAATGAACACATGCGCTAGTCTCCCAACACTTTCGCCGAGCAGTCAAAAATCGTGCCACGACCAGTAGGTCTACCGCGTAATTCTCATTTTCATCAACATCAACTTGAGATTGAAATTTGACGTGCGTGCGACGACGCCCGCCTAACATGCCATCTCTTTTGCACGCGTTGAATTTCGCATGCATTTGCTTGAAGCTGATACAAATGAGAATTACGCGGCAAAGCCCCTGTACATAGCTTGATAACAGTGGAAGGATATTTATGTGTATTAACATTGTGCACCGAAATAAAAAAAAAAAAACAAAAAAAGACGATACAAAGTTTAGTACATTAAGGCGACAATGGGAGGTCTTATCTCTTAGAACGATTTCTTTCAGATTGTGTATTGTAGGCGTACACATAAGGTTTGCCCAAAAAAGGTGAAAATCAAAATTTGAAAATTTTTTAAATGTTCAAAATGCCTCCATTAAAAGAGATATTTTTTTTAATCCTACAATTACGAAATATTTACCTTATTTATATTTACTGGCACTGAGAAATCTTTAAAAACCACAAAAATGTATTATCTTCAAAAATGGTGGACCGAAAACATGAAAAAAAAAAACAATCATAGGTCATAGCTGGCCAATTACAGGAAAACTATAACGATTTAAAAAAATTAACAAAACTCAGAAATTAAAAAAAAATCATTTTATAAAATTACAATATGAGCATCAAAATGGGTATTAAAGAGCTGATTGTAAAAATATATAGCTTGGCAATTTACTTGCATCTATTTCAAGAAATCCTCGAAAAACCACAATAAAAATGTATGTCCCTTATCTCTAAATCTAGTGGACCGAAAAATCTCTGACTCACACTAGACATGTTTTTTTTCTTTTAATTGTGGTGGCAGAATAACAGCGTTCCTAATGCCTTTGGTATAGGAACATATGCTAAGTCACCGACCTTTTTAACAGTGCCATACAACTTTACGTTTAAGAACATTGTACTACTTTGTCCATAATGGTGTGTTTATTTATTTATAGACCGCTCTTTTATCCACACTTCATTACACATATATGCTATAAAAGTAGCTATGTATATAATATATTTTTCAATGCATGTGCTCGTAAAGGCCCACTTTTTTTGCATCAAAACCGAACAGAAAGTCGATTATTTTGCCCTAGGGCTTTATTATTATTATTTTTTAAATTTATTTACAATGTTTGGCTACCCTGCAGCCTTTCCTGTGTACCATAAATGTCATACTTTTTTTTTCCACTGTTTAACGGCTCTGGATACAGTTCTTTTGAGCCAACATAATTTAAGGTTCACAAGATTATATTTGTTTCATTTCCTCACACTATGCATTGAAAAACGTAGTATGATACACGGGCGTAAGAGCAATAAATTACTCGGTTACGTTTAAAACACTCGCTACACTCGTGTTTTAAATCGTCCTCGTAATTTATTCGTTTGCGCCCTCGTAGCATAAACTAATAAAATATGTTCGCGAGGCATGTACCTTGGTGGAGAACGTATTGTACGCGAGCCCCTCGGGCGCGGTCCACTTAATGGGGAACTTAGCGCCGGCGTGTGCCGTGTACGTGTCGTCGCGCATCAGCCGCGCGAGCCCGAAGTCGGCCACCTTCACCAGGTGGTTCTCTCCGACGAGGCAGTTCCGAGCGGCGAGGTCACGGTGGATGAAGCTGCGCGACTCCAGGTACGACATGCCGCTCGCGATCTGTGTCGCCATGTACATTAGTACCACAGCGTCGACGCGCTCGCGGCTGCAACCTGTATAGAAACGTCTCTCATTGTAGCAATGCCGCACATACACTTCCTATACCAAGGGCTATAAAGAAAGAAAGAAAGAAAGAACGGAACGGAATTTATTGCCGAAAAAATACAGTAAAGAATAAAAAATAAAACAAGATATTATATACTAACTTAAATTCTAACAAATTAACCAAGAAGGCAAGTAACTTACAAAATAACTTCTAAATAAAGTGTTATATGGTTAACCATACATCCTTAAGCTAGCATACATTGTACAGCTTTTGTTTGGCAAAAGGTGGCCCGCTCAGCATTTGCTGTCGGAAACTTGTCGAGAGTTCCTACAGCGCTGATTTTCAGCGAGCCCCTTTGTTTGGATACGTTTAAAGTTTTTATAAAGTTTGTTTTAAATATGCGGCGTCCAAGATCTGGAACGATCTACCTCCACCATTGCATGAGGAGATGAAAACTAAGAACTTTAAAATACACGTAAAGAAAATTTACTTTGATTTACAAAATCTCATTTAGTATAGTAGCCGCTTAATAAAATACTTTCAGTATCGTTACAATTCGTTAATTAATTTTCAATTGTATTTTTAGGTTTATATTTATTTGTTAATGGTGATGCACAAGCCGGATGCAAAAAAAAAAAAGTTTTATGTTTATGTTTAGTGCGTGTACATGTACAGGGACACGCCGAAAACCAGCGCTGTGTTGCTGCTCGATAGCTCACAGCAGATGCTGAGTCTGCCCCTTTTCGTCACATTTTGTAGTATATTATATACTATTGTTTTCTAGTAAGTTTAGTTTTTTATGTTATTTTTATGTATTTCCGTATTTTATTTGTGACGAATAAATTTCATTTTCTTCCTTTCTTTTCTTTCTTTCTTTCTATAGTTTATGATAACGGTTATAATAATTGGAGACGCGGTAAATGGTTGGGACAAAAGTTGAAGGACCCTTGTGAAATATGCAAAATATGCTTCCTGTACTAATTAACTCGTAACGGTGTAAATTTGCCTAGGGGCAAAAAAAATTATCGTATTCTGCATAGAAGGTCATTCAACCATGGTCCTTACCAAGTCTACAGTATGAATTTGGCTGTATAAACAAAAGTCGCCTTATGTAAGAGATTTATATAGATAAAGTTAGATCAAAAATATACATACATATGTATATGTTACGACATAAATCCCCAAGGGTGTGTCAGAGGTGTTCCCCAATGTAAACTGTGAAATGCAAGTCACATTCTACATTTGTAGTACGTTTTGTACAGCTAATAAAACTGCATTTTTTGATTGGAATATGCAAAATTTATACTTGCGATTGTCGGCACTTGGTGAAACTTGAAACACATCTTGAATTAAAAACACTTGTACTTACACTAGCTCTGAGCAACGTTAACAATGATAATCATGATAATCATTGTTAAAGTTGCTCAGAGCTAGTGCCTGGAGTCAGTGAAATATTTTAATTAACATCTTCCCTTGAAAATGGAGTAGAATCCGAAACCGGTTGGGAGTTAACATAAATAAAGTGAAACTATAAGTACAAGTGTTTTTAATTCAAGATGGAATATGCAACTTTCTCCGGTAGGAGTTTATACCAAAAGGCAACTTTTCAGATCGGGAGGCTCGAAAATCCGTGCAGGATCTTTAAATGACGATGACTTTTTTCCGACACGCGATTTTAAATACACAAAGCCTATATTCTAATCCAATTAAGCTCTGTCCTTATGTGAAAACTATATAAAAATCCGTTTAGTAGTTTCGGAGATGTGAGAACAAACAGACAGATAGACAAAAAAGAATTCTATAAATTTCGCTGATTTGTGTTCTATTACTCTCTTTTAGTCACCCCCTTTCTATTTTTATTACTTTTCTTCAATGTACAGACACACCGGGTTCTACTGTTTTATTATATGTATTGATTATAATTATTAAGTCAAGGCATTGACTCAAACAAAACAATATTATGACATATACGTGCACGGCGCCCCCTATACGGCAGTGCGCGCTTTACATCGAGACAATCAATTAAGAGGGGCCACCACGCGCAAAACCTCCATACAAACGCTGTCACAAAATTGTGGAGTGTCTATGGAATATTATTAGAATATTAATGGACTCATTAACATTATCTAGATTCATGATTAAGTCGTGAAATTTGAGTAATATCTTAACCATGTAAATTTAATATGTTAACCCCTAAAACACGTAAATTTAACGGTTTTCTACTAAATGTGTAGCCGTATGTGCTTTTATTGTTTTGGATAACATAAAAAGAACAAACATCGACAATGTTATCTAGATTAATAATTGAAAACGTCTAGTCTTGCCAAAATCACGTTTCTCCTGAAACAAGTTTTCAATTGTCGACCGCGGCGAAATCGGCACGATTGTATTGTCCTCGCAAGTTTCATGAAGCGTGTGTCAGAATATCCATATTTAATTATGTGAATTGGCTATAGTTATCTAACCATTGCTGGTCTTACACGATAAATTATGATATGATTTGTTATGTATAAATATTTAGAATGATTTACTTTCATGATTTAATAAAATAAATTAGCGTCACGATGCACCGAGAGCTAGCGTGTTTCCGGCGGCAGTCGTGGCACGACATTTTCCACGAGGTGACGTGGTTTTAGGGGCTAAAGAATTTGTATCATGAATCATGACATAAGTACTATTTATTATTGTTTATTTTATTGGGATCAATGTTAAAATTATTATTTTACGTAGATCATGATTGAAATAATCTTACATGATTTATATATGATATTTAGATAAAATTGTTATAATTATGGATAAAAAAGTAACGACAAGATGCTTCACAAATTAGCCTAGTTCCGGCGGCGCGGCGCGGCAGCCGAGTGGGCGTACCGTGCCAAGACATCTTATAAAAACAGAATTGGTCTGAAAATGACTGCCACTTCTTTAATGGCGGGTAAACAGACGGCTGGAGTGATCAAAGAGTAACATAATATTACTGGTGATTAAAATATAATTCAGTGTTCAAAATGATACACACTTGCTTTTGAGATAATTATAGAATGGTTTAGATATCTACGATGTTTCATGGTCGTTTTAACCTGCAAAAAAGTCATAGTGCGGTATAAAGAGAAAAACTGCCGGAATAATAAAAGATGAGTATACTTTTGGATAATTTACTTGTTTTATTGTGCCTTTCACATTCCACTGATTTAATAATCGGTTTATTCTTTATTTTAAGTAGAAGTAAATACAAATAACTGAATATAGGTTCGATTCCTATTTTATTGTGTGGCATAGCTGACAAAATAAACATCCCACATAATGATTAATGTTCTTGCTTCATACATTTATTCTTAAACCTGGATTACTCACAAAAGTGGAAAAAGAGTAGTAAACACAGATTCTATATGGAAGGTTCGACTCCTGACATAATACCAAATAAAAAATACTATCTAAAATAAGAAATATATAACAGACAATCATTAGCGTAATTTAACACGTGCACCTTATAGCGTAGGACATTCGGCCACGCCCACAGCTGAGTTGGTCGCGTCATTAAGTCTGTTTTCATTCCACATTTACAGTACTGTGACTAACCAACTTAAAAATTCTATGCACGCCACTTACCACAGAAAATGGCATGTTCCAATCAAACAGTGAAGTTTTTATTTCTATCTAGCTATGTACCCAACATACTATGGGTACACCCGCGTTTCACCGACGATTATTACGTTGCAATAGGTTATAATTATAAGCCCTATCGCCGTTCTTTGGGCACACTTTTTAGGGCATGTAATGATAATAATAATAAGATTCTTCATTGCACAAAATAAAATTTCTGCACAAAGGCGAGCTTAATACTATTTAGTATTTTCTACCAGTTAACCTTTGGTTATGGGCAATCGTAGAGGGTAGTGCTATGTTGTCAAGATAGTAATTGATATTTGAGTATTTTTATTAGATATATTACATAAATGCTCAGTAAACTATAATTACTACATGCTATATAATAAACATATACTTATAAATTAATAATAGATACCTACATAAAGTGATAAAATACTACTACTTAAAGGTATACAATCATACAAATCTATAATGAAGAGAATTTATCTAATTTCCATCTAAGTAGGTTTGTAGGTTTCCTCACGATGTTTACCATCACCGTTCAGAAAGTAGTAAATATTAGGTAAAACAAATATTGTGCACATAAATTCCGAAAAACTTATTGGTGCATGCCTGACCGGGAATTGAACCTGGGCGTGAGAGACCAGCGTTTTACCGCCTGAGCTACCGCCGCTAGGCCAAATACTGACTTCATAATGATCTCTTCATATTACTTCCTCGCTACAACCCACACACACACACCCTCACACCCAGCCAAGAGCGACGGCATGTTTCAAAACAATTATAAGAGCGCTATTAGCCTACCATTCTTATAAAGTGCTCATTCTGAGATTGTTTTGCTAGTTGGGAGAGATCACCTCGCAAGTACTCGAGCAGGTTCCCACGCGACATGAACTCTGTGATGATGTAGAATGGCGGCTCTCGTGTGCACACTCCCAGCAGCTGCACCAGGTTCGGGTGACGCATCTCCTTCATGATGCCCGCCTCCTCCAGGAAGTCCTTCAGCGCCATCGTGTCGTCCTGCGTACAACACACACACACATTACACTAACGCTTGTAACAGCCCATCGAAACACCGCTGGCTGACCACTAAAAGATAGAGGAATTATATCGCATCCTGACTAGGGTTGCTAGATGTCCGGTTTTGGACCGGACAGTACGGTTTTTTGAACGGCTGTCCGGTCTAGAAAATTTTGTAAAACCGGACAATAGAATGTAGCATCTAGTGCCAAATATGTTAGAAAGTGATTTTTTGCTTACCATTTACATGGACGAATTCGTCCATGCCATTTAGCAATAATAAATATAAGTTTTAACGTTTACTAAGTGTTTCATTGTGTTCACCCTTAGTAATTTCCGGGAATGTTGGTTTAATCTGGCCAAAATCAAAGGGACCCTTTGATTTTTCGACAAATTATACCAAAAAAATCAAATGTTAAAAAATGTTCGGTTTTTTTATCTGGAACATCTGGCAACCCTAATCCTGACCACAATCAAATTATATTTTATGTACCTACTGTAATTTATTTAAGGTGATTGCTACTACTGGGCGTTTTTTTCTAACACCGTTTCTCAAAACACAGGCAGTGTTTATGTATTACACATCTTTTTATCACTTTCTTATGATGGCTTGTTACACATCGTACTTTTTCAATTACAATATTAACTGAGCAAAACGATTCCCAAATTTAAGGCGCTATATGCTGCCACTTGAGAGAAATAATCCTTAATTATAATAATTTGAAAATCTGCTCAAGTAAATGCGTAGATATAGCAATGAATTATTTTTAAATAGCATGGTTTTCATAGACAACGTCTTTGATGAGCTAAAATTTTAAGTTATACCAAAAGCAGCCGTTTTTAGCAAAACTTGAAATTTTAGCTCATCAAATACGTTGTATATGAAAACCATGCTATTTAAAAATAGTTATTTGCTATATCTACGCATTTACTTGATCAGATTTTCAATAATTATTGTAGTAAGTAAATAATGTATTTTCTGTGTGTCTCAAAAATGTCTCAGTATATAGCGCCGTGAGTAAAATTGAAAATGTCGTTTAAATGTGTAACTTATCAGTCAGCGCCAAAAAGTCTAAAGTTAAGCGGCTAAAGTAAAGTGCCTAAAGTAAAGTCAAGCGGCTAAAGTAAAGTAAAGCGGCTAAAGTAAAGTCAAGCGGCTAAAGTAAAGTAAAGCGGCTAAAGTAAAGTAAAGCGGCTGAAGTCATGAACTAATTAGATAGTTTTCAGATAAGATGAACTACACTTGCGAGCTTTAAACTGGAATCACCTAAACGGGGGTTGTTCGAAACAATTCTAAGCATTTTCATGCAATAAAATTATAGAATGTGTTATGTCATTTGAAAGGTAATTTTATTGGATTTCGAATGCTAGTAAAGAAAATATTTTGTTTTCTATTTCCTACTTAAATGTTAGGAATTAGTGCAACAGGTCGAAATTGTGGACGACTAAACAGAATAAAATGAAAAGATATTAAAATTTCATTTCTAATTTTATATTCTTCCCCTCAATATTTTGTATTACCCCCCCTGGCTCTAATGACTGCTCGCAATCGCTTTTTCATCAACCGGATGAGTTTCCTGATGGAATCTTTTGGGTTTTCTGCCACTCTTCGACTAAAACAGTTTTAAGGTCCTCCATCGACGCTGGAGCTGGCCCTCTTTCTCGTACCCGCCTTTTCAACTATCCCACAAGTGTTCAATTGGATTCAAGTCAGGGCTGAGGGCTGGCCAGTCTAGTATGGGAATCCCGACTTCTTCCAGGTACTGTCTTGTTTCTGTAGCTGTGTGGCAGCGGGCATTATCGTGCATTAACAGGAAATCTTGGCCAATAAAACAGGCGTAGGGAAGCACATGGCCTAGCAGAATGTTATTATCTTATGAATATCAAATGAGGTTGAAAGCACATAACTTTAGATTGCGGCAATCAGTTTGTGCTGCAGTGCTGATTGCAGGGCGTTGCTTGAAAATTGCTAGTGTACCCACCTGACCTTGCTAGTGTACCCACCTGACCTTCGATTCTGGCTTCATCACCATATAACTCCTCAACGGATGAAGCACATAACTCGAGATTGCGGCAATCAGTTTGTGTTATGGTGCCGATAGCACGAGAAGCTACTTAAACGTATATAGTTATTATACTCTGTTGAACTTCGTTTCATATCAACAGCGCGTTTGCAAGAACTACCCATATTTCACAATTTATCTCGTCAACACAAAAAAATGTGAAATAAAATAAACTGTAAACAAAAAAATAGTAACCGACTTCGTAAGAGCAGTCATTCACTAAAAACTTAAAAATAATTGTATAATGAATGACCGATGGTACCAAAACAACACTTTTGCTGACTTCTTTCTCCCTGAAACATTATGATATCTAGAAGTCGGCGTATTCCCTACGATATAGCAACATAAAAACCAATATGAGAGTGCCGACTTCTAGATAACATAATGTTTCAGGGAGAAAAAAGTCGACAAAAGTGTTGTTTCGGTACCATCGGTCATTGTACAATTATTTTTAGCTTTTTAGTTAATGACTGCTATTACATTTGAAGTTGGTTACTAATTTTTTGTTATTTCGTCAATATTTACGATTTGAAAACCATTTCAATAGCTTTCCTTAACCTTTTCTGGTACACAGATATTAAAATAAGCATGCATATCTTTTATTAAATGAAAAAAGTGGTGTCTTTCATTCGACCTTCAATGACGTCATTATCACTGATTTCAATACGAAAAAATGTATTCATTGAACGCAAGGATTCGACATTCAACTTTATACGATTACGTTACTTCCTGAAAATTCTATAATACTTATTAAGTCTTTAATAAATATATTTTATACTACACCTGCTCGGAAAGTACCTTCTTTCTTTGTTGAAAACGATGCAGAAAGTACGTCATTACTGTCATACAAATATGCGGGCGGCAAAAGTGTATGAAAATTCATTGTTAACGTGCTTGAGCGGGCAGAAAAAGTATATGCAAATCCATTGTTAACGTGCTTTTTTTTTTTTTTAAATAACATAAAGAATGAGCAAGTGGCCAAGTGGCCAGTATTATTTTGCGAACTCGTACATAAAACTCGAAAAATGATACTGGCCACTTGCTTTTCCTGCACATAATAAAAAATAAGAAGGAAATAAAAGGTTGGAAAAAAGGCGCGAAGACGTGATGGCGTCGTTTTTTTGTTTTATTGAAAAAATATTGCATTTTGGTTGTTTTGATCAACAATAGTGATAGGATATTGTGAATTAAAATCGCCGTAACCTGTGTAGTGTGTTGTTCAATGGAACAAAAGTGCGGGCTGTGCCTTTTCGTGTGTTTTTTCTAACCCTGTTGTATTTGCGTTACAAGGCTATCATTATAGCGGAAACGACAGGACAGTGACTTAGACAGGACAGACCTTTCAGATGATCCTCAACAGAAGAGGATAGTGCATATAAACATAAAAAACTATAACGTCAAACATGGCTGTATGGGCTAAGATCCCTTTGCCTTTCCACTTAGTGGGAAAATGAAAAAAAAAAAAAAAAAAAAGTGACAATCGCACGCGAGTCAGTCGGTTTCTTTTATTGTATCTTGATTAAAAGTAAAATGATACTATTTCCTCGCAGGTGTAGTATAAAGCACTATGTATCACTCGGGAGAAAGTGCGATTCCCAACTCGTGTGTATTGAGGCCCTTGGCTTCGCCTCGGGCCTCAAACTACACCCTCGTTGGTAATCTTCCCCTTTCTTCCCTCGGTGAACAATGTACTAATATGCCTCTATTAGCTTTTTATTTAGAAGTACACATATATAACCTTAAATATATATAATAAATAAAAGAAAATTTAAAGCTTGAAATATATTTCGGCCCTTAGTGGGCCGTCATCAGTCAAGTAAGTCGGTTTAGAAGCACGAAAATATGTATTATTGAAATTACATGCCTAAATTGATATATTTATTCCAAAAAGCAGACAAAAATTGCACTTTGAAGTTTAAAAAAACAACCGAATTAAGCTGATTCACGAGTATTTTCAAGTAAAAGTATTCCTACATTCTATAGAATGTAATATTTTCAAGTCGCCCGCCAATATTCCGGTGGTTTCACAACGTTATAATTTTGTGTACAAAATTAAAAAGCGTAAAACTTCGTAAGATTGACTACAGTGCCATCTAGCGGCGTTACGACTTGCACAAGCTAAGAGGTTTTTGATGAATAATCCATATAAATAACATTATTTTGCAGTAAATTCGTACTTTCATAGAAAACTAAGATTTAGATAATAATATAAAATAAGAATAACAAAAATATGGTTCTCAATTAAACAAGTATCTGCACTGTAACATATAGCTAGGCAATATGTTAGGTTTAGGTAAGGCTAGGTTTTATAGGTAGGTTAAAGGACTATTTGTTCGTGTTTAGTTGGCAATCGATAACCTTTATGGGTCGACATATGTCGCATTGACTGAAAATAATATTTCCAAAAATAAATACAGATCCAGTATAAAAGATCTTTCAGACAAAACACGAAATAATTCAGTCAATGCGACGTATGTCGATCCATAAAGGTTATCGATTGCCAACTAAACACGAACAAATAGTCCTTTAACCTACCTATAAAACCTAGCCTTACCTAAACCTAACATAATAATTTTGCCTAGCTATATGTTACAGTACATAACGTAATATAGACGCAAAGTTTATATTTATAGACGCGTGCTAACTAGAGAATAAATTCGAAAAGTTCAAAAATAAATTGACATTGAGCGTAACGAAACCAAGACAAATATCGATGGTTGAGAAGAGACAAGAGTGGCAGTCACTCTAAAGACAAGAGTTAGATACCTTGAGAGTCTTGACGGCGACGGTCAGGTTGCCGCGCTTCCAGGCGGCCTCGTAGACGTCGCCGTACTGTCCGCCGCCGAGGCGGTGCTTCATGACGATGTCGGTGCGATCGATCTCCCAGCGGTCGGGCGGCGCCAGCGCGAGCGGGAACACGCTCGGCTTATCGCGCTTCGGTGCCGGGTAGAGCAACTGCGTGACGAGCCCGTCGCCCGCCACCGAGTGGTGGTGCACCAGCTCAGCCAGCGAGCAGAACATCGCCTCCGCCGTCACGAACACCTTGCCTTCCGCGTCCTCGTTGATGCGGTAGTGATACACGCGCCCTTCGTACCGCAGCGAGATCGACCGCTGGCCGGGGCTCGACTCGGACTCGCGCACCTGCAACCGCGACATTCTCACTCACTGTCTCAGACACGAGCTCACGTCACCGCACACACGCGCACACTCACCAGGAAGCTACCGTTGATCCCGGAGGACAGCAGGTACTCGGCGGCGTTGCGCGAGATGGGTCCGTGGTACCACGAGTGCTTCTCGAGCGAGTTGACCGGCGTCACATAGTTGGAGGGCACCCAGCCCACGCCGCCTGCCAGCCGGTGCGCCTCGCACCACTCGCCCGACTTGTTGTACGACACTATGCGCACCTGCTCGCCTGCAACACAGCCACACACAAGCGTCATCTCATTACATACCGCATTTTTATACGTCGTTATACCTATAAATGCACGTTTAAGAGGCTATGCGAAATTTATTTTTGTCACTGTCACCCCAAGCGAAAACTCGCGCAGTGCGAGAGGGGCGGATTCAGAGCGAAAGCGAAAAATGTTGGTTTTGTACTTTTTATAAAAAACCTAAAATAGCTAGCAAAATTTCAAATATCAAATCTCTAGATATTGTTGAAACACACCTAATAAAATATGTTTGAGTTCTGTATATGGTTCCTATTCGTCAAACGAGGAGAAAAAGTGTGTTTGAAGACCTCATTTCAACAATTATTTCTATCGAGGAAAATGTATCCAAACATGTTTTCCAATTTCAAAACCCTAGATTATATCGTCCAAAATTGATTATAATTTTCCGTGTATTTCATAAAATACACAGATTAGAAACACCCGTATTTTTTTCACATATCGCCTTAATAATAACTATACATTTTTGGCATTGGGTTTTTTTCCCGTCTTCGGTGGGTTATGAGTATGAGGTTAAACGCATGAGGAAACTACTGATGAAAATACTTTAGCCTAGTGTATTTAATTTCACGGCATTATATCATATGTCATGCTGTTGTAGGGTGGGGCCCCAGTTGAGATTTTTTATAACACGAAGCACGAAGAAGATTGAAATAATCTTTCCTATGTTTTTTTTTTCCTTTTTTGCACATGAATAATTTAGGAAACAGATAGGGGGCGCCGTTAATGCTAAAACCGGCACTGCACATAGTGCAATACACTGGTACAACGGGAAAACTATAACTCTTCGAGCGTACCAACGCCGCCGTACCGACTAGGAGTCGTATTCTGCCCTCGTAACAAAGGGCTTAATTTAATTTTCAATGCAAGTGCTCGTAAAGGCCCACTTTTTATGCATCAAAACCGAACAGAAAGTCGATTATTTTGCCCTAGGGCTTTATTATTATTATTTTTTTATTTATTTACAATGGTTGGCTAACCTGCAGCCTTTCCTGTGAACTTATTATGATCAAAACCATGTCATAATATGCATAGTTCACTCTATAAAAAGGAAAACTAAAAAGGAGTAATCTAATTATGACCAAAAACGATGTCACAATGTAGGTCACTACAAACCTGTGAAAATGCTTTAATAGTCTGGATTAAGGGTCAGACTCCAGCATGAATCCCTCATTTTATAATGAGTGGAAAATGTTGAGACGAAAACAGTGTAAAATCTCAAATTTTCCCTGACTTTCCAGGTGGCCCCTCGTATTCACCGACTGTCCCTGACCACCTTGAGCTTTCCTGACTTTCCAGAATGTGGACACCCTGATTAAGCAACTCCTAGCTACATGACAGTGCAAACGTCATCTAAATACGTTTAAGTTCGAGAGTCTAAGCCCCAAAGAAATAAATTTATTTAATTATCAAATTTATTTGATCTAGTCTAGGCTTTATTACATTACATACATTGAGAAGCTGAACTTGCCTAATTTACTTGGTTTAGCCTTTTGCCCGTGGGTACGCCCGTGACTTCTGTTTCAATATGATTTCGATTAATGGTCTCGTAAGATCTCTTTTGACCCTGATTAAGGGATTTAAGCTGATTTAAGGGAATACAGACTAAAATGGTCACAGTTCAGCTTCTGTTTCACAGGATCATGTTAAATATCGTTCAAAATTTCCCCTAAAGCTATATTCTCTGTAGAGGTAGTTCTCTAGTTACAAGTGAACATTTACACAAAGACAGTTGTAATAATAAATATGTTAGTGCTAAATTTTTGCATGCTTTAATTGGTTAAATGTGCTGTACATAAATGATTACTTGATTAGTTTTAAGTAATATTGTAATATCTATAAACCACATTAATTGCAAATAAACTATTTCTATTTCTATTTTATTTGCGCTGACCACTGGAGTACATGTGTTTATGGAAAGAAGTCAAAGGGATATTAGGTTTATCAGTCTTCGCCCGCGACGACGCTACAGATGCGCGGAGATTCCGCTCATTTTATTTATATATACTATTGGCAGTTCATTATCATATTTAAAATACAAATAAATATGTACAGTACTCTCTCGCTAGTCCGCCGCTTGATAATCCGACAACTACTATAATCCGCCCATTTTTTGCAAGTCGATGTCTCTCCGTAATCATGTTATTACGAAGATTTATTCTGGTAAAAAACAAGCCAAATTAGAGCAGTATTTTTCAAAACCTGAGTAATCAGTTGATGTGTCAGTTCATTTTTAAATTTTAATACAGATATACCATCGAAGAAATTGCCGCAGACCCACTTTTCGCTCTTATCACCATGCAATACGGGCTAAAAGTGGGCCAGCGTATTTTTTCCTGATAGTACATATGTGTTTACCTTCATAAGTACTAATAATACAAAATTACCATGTTGTTTTGTTGTTTTCTTCAATTTGATGTTCCTGTACATTATAATCCGCCGTTTTCGGTAATCCGCCGGTAGTCCGGATTTTTTGGTGGCGGATTACCGAGAGGGTACTGTATATACGTTACAAAAGAGGCCATACATAAAATATTTGTAGATCTGAAAACGTGATTTCATCAACATCGCTCGACAGAAAAAAAATCGCAGTCAGCTCTAAAAAAAAACTAAAATGGCGTTAATGACATGTATTTTCAAAGTTATAAATCTAAAAATTCGCTATAATTTTCTACACACATTTTTAAAGACATTTGTAGAGTGATTTTTAATTAATTGTCGTAATGTAGCCGCAAATTTAAAATAACTGATGTTTTGCATGCGCGGCAGTTGACTAGAGCGGGATAGACAATTCAAAAACAGGACCAACTGGACGGAAGTTTAGTTTGATACTGGGCCTTAACCTTAGAATAAGGCCTTAACCATTGACTATTGACAAGCCTGCCGCCCGCTCCGCGCGCGATCCCCTATATCGTCATCCCCCGCGTCCCCGTAACGTCGCGGGCAAAGACTCCTAGAGCAGCGTTTCTTAACCTTTTTTGTCCACGGACTCCTTAGGAGATCAAGTACAATTTTAAGGACACCTTAATAAAAAAGCAGCAATAAATTTCGAACCATTTATTTTAGTTCTACAAATTACAAAAAAATATACTTTTTCATATAAAATACGTTAATGAGGAGGTTGGTGCTGCTTTTTTGCAACTAAATTAGTGATTTTTTGGTTTATATTATATTACTATTATAGAATTAAATGAGACTTGAGGATAATTCATGATTTGTATAAAAACGGCTCACCTCAATACGTGTTATGATCGGGAAAGCCGACCAGTTTCAGCAGATTTAGACTGCCTTCATCTGGGCGAGTAAAGACGTTTACGCGACGACGTTACGCCTCACATGAAGGAAGTCTAAATCTGCTGAAACTGGTCGGCTTTCCCGATCATAACACGTATTGAGGTGAGCCGTTTTTATTATATAAATCATTATATTACTATAATATTATGATTGTTAAATGGTCCATAGATTAGGCTGCGGACCCCCAGGGGTCCGCGGACCACAGGTTAAGAAACGCTGTCCTAGAGTATAGTTTAGTACAGTAGGGTATGGGAGCGAGCATGTAGAAGTAGATGTCGGTGTGTACCTTTCTTGAGCGTGAGCTGGTTGTCGCCGGCGGCGGTGAAGTCGTAGAGCGCCACGAACAGCTGCGGGTCTTCGTCCTCCGCGCCCACGCCCGACAGCAGGTTCTCCTTCGATGTCCATCTGCGCACGCGCACCGCACCATCATAATACCACTCCAGTTATATACGAGACATTTTTCAAAATACAAAGTACGTTATAATGTCACAACTCGACCCAGGTTCTATCAACGTTCGTACTAGAACCCCGCCCGCGCCAGCCCACTCTGATCTTACTGTTTTGGTACGAGGTTAACCTTGCACTTTATTCTGCCGGGATGAACGAATCAAGTACATATCTGGAGGAAACATTTAAAAAGTGGTGCACCCCCATCGCATATACGGATATAAGCTAAATCTCCCACTGAGTTTTGAATGCGAATTCTTTCATCCTAATGCTGGACTGGAAAGATGTTTATCTTATTTACTATATAAGGTCTTTCAATTTAAATTGAAAGTAATTCAAGAGCAGATTCAATATTGTTAATACATCACATTCCACTGCAAAGTACTTTCTTTGCGCGAACTTTTTCTTCACTTGTCCATACAAATTGAGTCAGCTGATCGGACCACTTTGTAGTGAGAAGTAAAAAAAAGTTCGCGCAAAAAAAGTGCTTTGCAGTGAAATGTGATGTATTAACGATACTGAATCACCTCCTAAATTACTTTCCATTTAAATTGAAAGACCTTATACAAGGTGACTTTTTGATCATCGTCCAAATTCATACTGGTGGCTTGGTAAGTGATCAATATCATGGATCAATAACAATTTTGGTGAAATTCGTAAAATGAAATTTCGACTCCCCATAGTGATTCACCTGGGACTGGAACTGAATTTCTATGGGAAGCCGAAATTTCATATTACGAATTTCACAAAAATTGTTACTGATCCAAGATACTGATCACTTATCAAGCCTCCAGTATGAATTTGGACGATGATCAAAAAGTCACCTTGTATATGGAGGCTGTTGAAGTCGGCCATTTCCAAATTTCTGATTTTGATTTTTGTATGTTTTATTGTATCCTTTATGTTCGTCTTTGAAAGTTCTAGGTTTATAATAACAGGCCAATAGTTTTGATGATCTTTTTGTGACTGGGTATCAAAATTTTTGCCTCAAATATGCAGATAGAAGATACGAAATATACATAAAATATCTACAAATGCTACTTGTACAATATTAATTTTTCTACAGATGTGTCAAAAGTGACCCAAATTGTTTTGTAATTACCCGAAACAATTTGGGTCACTTTTGACAAAGTAGTTTTGCGGTGACACCGTCGGTACGAAACCGTTGAACTGATTTGGTTATAATTTCATTTATTTATTTATTCAGTACATGCACAATTAAAAGTATACATTTCACCATTTTAAAATACAATTGGCTCATTAAACCAGGCAAGCATATACGACTACTCATGGTGTGCTGTAACAGCCCAAAAAGACCAGGGTCTGTGGTAAGGCTAGTTACATTCACATTATAAAATCGTCTAAGAGAGCGGTTTTGCGACATTAAAAACTTCATTACTAATAGGGATAATCTAAATTACTAATCATTAAATACATATATATATAATTATTTGGTATAAATTACTCTTTAACACATAATAAACAGTTATAAATAGTTATACATAATGCTTTTTTAAAAATAGTTATACTGCATGCTCATTAAATATTCTTTTCAATGCAAGTGCATCAAAACCGAACACGATTAGATACCTCATTCCAAGTGTCACCGACAAAACTAATCCGCAAAAAAACTGTGTCATCCGCAAAATTGGTAACATTACAATAAGTAGATTGTAACAAGGAACAAAAATCATTGATGTACAGATTGAATAAGACAGGGCCAAGCACACTACCCTGCGGTACACCGAATTTGATGTCCTGTTCCTCACTAACCACGTCATTAATTAACATAAATTAATAAATATTATATATATATTTAAAGATAATACTCCAGTCGTACCTGCGCAGGCGATCTACGCCATATTGGATATCATAGTAAATAATAATCGAGGGCAATGTCGCACACTGGATGATCATCGGTGCCCTACCTGTTGGCAGTGTCGAACGAGAGCGGCGTTCCAGCTCCACCAGCGGCGCCACCCGCCGCGCCGCTGCCACCGCCCGCCGCGCCGCTGCCAACGCCTGCCTCCGCCCCCTCGGCCGGCAGGTCCGGGATGTGCGGCAGTGGACGACTCTGCAGCAGCGCTTCTGCACAACACAAACATACACCAGTAAGGGGCTGCGCGCTCACCTTACCCACCATCGAGACAAAGCGTTACTGAGGTTTACTTCCGATGACTTGGAGGATAATCTACTCCAACAATATACAATGTGTTTCAATCAAATATGTATCTTCCAATGACTTGGAGGACAATCAAATATGTATACATACATATACATTACATTGACTTCGATCACGACGTTTAAATAGATGTTTTCAAAGAAACCAATCAGTCTTTACTTACGCTGCAATAAGACATACAAAAGCCATTCGACTCGAAAATCCCCCTTATTCCATCTAGTCATACACTTAGTTCTACATGTATGACTACTGAGAAAAAAAATTCCGCCTAGTTCTACATCCATGTAATCCCTATTAAAATATCATTTTGTCATGTAATAGTACATTATTGCAAAGGCAGCGAAATAGGCAATTGCAGGTCGAGTATGAGTTTGAAGGCCGAGCCGCAGGAGAGGACTTCAATGATACGAGACAGGCAATTGCCATTTCGGCCGAGGCATATATAGTGCTTTTCTTAAAAAAATGCAAGCAAATAAAAAAGGCCCTCTTACATAATAAATTTTCATATACTTTCATATATTTTTCTTTTGATTTCGCTGGAAGCAGGTTTTCCATCGCTAATTTAGCTTCCGATCTTAAATCTGGTGGAGTGCAGTCAATGTCCATTTCATTTTCATTTTCAGAATCATCGGAACTCATTTTATTTTATTATTAACCAAATAACAACGAACTCCGCTTTACCGCCAATTTTTTTTTTTTTACAGTTTTTGCCGAAAGGTAGACGCATCTGGCTATACAGCCACGAGAACGCAATGTGTACGATAGATGAAAGAGTTCTAAATTCAAACAGCACACCGTTTCATACAACATTGCCGGTGCGCTCTTCATTCCAAATTCAAAGAATGCGCCGGGAAGTGATTTTGGTTTTTCAGTCTACGTAAATATGATACTTCGCGTGTTCTTTATTCAAAAGTAATGATAATATTTCCGCGTATGTTTAAGAAAAATTAATTATTTACCGAGATATTCGCAAGCAATGAAGGTGTAAGCTGTTCGTGGTGCTACTAGCGAGGAGGAAGGGGGGGGGGGGGAGAGAGCAGGACTCAGCGGGAGAGATCAATCACGCACATCTGGACAAGACATTCGCTATATTTGTTTGCCTACTCTATTTTTAAAGTATTAATTTGTTCCTATAGAAACAGGTCGCGGCATAATGCGCTACTAATCATTTAACAATAACACCGCCATCGCCAGTGTCGTCGTAATCAACGCCATGTGGCACACAGACCGATTTTGAATATTTTTCGTTTGTCCGAATTAAAAAAAAAACTTGACTCAGTCATATTTAAACATCGCCATGTGCATTTTGTGCTACCTTTTCTTCTATTTTTAATCAATCAATGATGAATGACTGATGATCCGAAATATATCAAATTTTTTTATAAATATTTTTATTCTATATATTTGCCCTATAATATCAATAAGCACGTACCTATATAATAAAAGAATAGAACTCGGTGTGACTGTACATTAAAAAAAAAAGTAGTAAAAATAGAAAGGGCGTGACTAAAAAGAGTACCAGAGTTTAGAATTCTTTTCTGTCTGTCTGTCTGTTTGTTCGCGCATATCTCCGAAACTACTGAACAGATTTTCATGTAGTTTTCACAGGTGGACAGACCTTAATTTGGATTAGAATATAGGCTTTGTTTAGTTAAAATCGGGTCTCGGAAAAAAAGTGATCGTCATTTAAAGATTTTTGTATTTTACTTTTCTACTGTGAGAAGTTAGAAGTTACATAGCAAATAATAATTCCTGGCGATGAAGGCCTGTAGACGTCACGAACGATTGTTTTAAATAAAAAACAAGAACACCTTGATTAGGCATAATTCTAATTATATAGATTATATACAATTTAAGTAAGTATAAAAAAATCAACAGGTGGCGCTGTTCATTATTAGAACGCGCATAAATAAATATTTAAATAATTATTTCGTTCAAATAGCGTCATCTATTTTGGTAAATAAAAAGTTTTAATTCGAAATTGTATAACAGATGGTGATACTTTCTTTGATGAAATGGGCTAGGTACTAAATAAAATAACTGAATATTGTAAAGCTAAGTATATTAAACTCAATTAAAAACTAAAACCGGCCAAGTGCGAGTCAGACTCGCGTAACTAGGGTTCCGTATTGTGGATGATAAATTTAATAGTTATTTTTTTTTCGTGAAATTCTCAACCGCTTCTTTTTACCTGTAATCTTTACGTAAACACATATTACCATGATTTTTTTCATATTTTTTGGTTTACCAGTTTTGGAGATGAGGGGGGGGGGGGACATATTTTTGGGGTTTTTTAAAGATTTCTCGAAACCAGTGCCAGTAAATATAGTAAAAGTATATACTTTTACAATCAGCTTTTTAATTTCCAGTAAATTTCACATATCTTTAACAAATATGTTGTTTTAATTGTTTTGTAAATCTCTTTCAGATGTACATTCTATCTAAGTTGTTCAAAGATAATTTTAGACTGCGCATCAGGTAGTGAATGTGTCGATGAGAGATGGTTGCCTGTTACATAATTCAAGCAGGCGGATCCTTTTGTTTATAACTGATTTGCAAATTAAACAACATTAAAAACCTAATTCTGAGAATTCTTCAACTGTTGTTATGTACTTGTACACTGGCTACTTTGTCGATATACGTGCAATGACATGCATTCGCAAAAGCGTGTTTCGATATAGTCTTCTTCGCAAATCAGTTGTGCATTCGTTTCATATTATCATCCCAACGAAAATAACAAGACTAATGCCCGTTTTCACTAACCTTAAGTGACGCTTAAATCGGATGCCTAAATATTCAAGAGTTCTTAAGGTAATAGAAATAAGAGTTCCTAAATATTTAAGGCGATTACCGTCGCCAAATTAGCAGCTCGATGTTTGTCTGTATGAATATCGACGGAAACGACATTGAAATAACGTTCAAATCAGTGCACAATGCGTGGTGGCTGTTACGACGCTCGCTGCGTCCTTGAAAGGGCAAAATAGGAGAAAATAATACTTTTCACATAGGCGTCATTGTTCGATTGAATAATTCTATGTTATATTTATAGCTATCAAGTTTATCTATTTATCAAAGCATAAATGAATTAAATCACCTAAGCCGCTTATGAGCAGTAGGAAATTCAAGCCAAAAAACACCATTCAGTTGAAACAATTTTTCATATAGAAGTTTTGGTGGTACGAAAAAGAAAAATGTTGCATATGTTGTCCTAGAGTTGATAATCCATAATACATTTTTTGAATATTTTTGGTTTGGCCATAAAAGAGGAGTAGGCTTTAGAAAGTACCCATTTGGGGGTATTAAGGGCCTTAAGCATCCGAATTAGGCGTCACCTAAGGTTAGTGAAAACGGGCATTACTCACTAAACTCATTAAGTTAGCAAGTTATTATATAACTAGTACTCAGTTCAGCGAAGGCAGGTCCAATCAAACAGAGTATAGCTGACTTGAAATGTGGTCATCAGATTAAACAAAATAAACACACTCAGCTATCGTGGGTAAGTCGGTTATGTAAATAAGCAGAATGTATTAAATAAACCAACCACCATAGTACATACCATAGTGGTTTATAGTGGCCTGAAGTTAGCTGCACAATCACGTTTGACAGCCAATTTTTCCCCACGATTGTTGACGTTTGTTGAGGGTCATGACCGAATCGTGCGTATTTATAGTGGAAAACAAAATAGCAGTTTATTATGATCTGATGACCATACCCTTACTCATCCCAATAGATTACTTACATAGAATACAATTTTTTGGAATAATAAATAATTAGAATTTAGAACCCATAACAGACCGGTGACGGGCAGCGGCGTCATTGGTGCGAGGGTTGCGGCACCGCGCTCACCAACCCGCCTGCCCAGCGTGTGCGAGTATGGGCAATTCTTCCAGGATGACCGCCGGGAGTGGCAAAGTCCTGGAAAGGCTTATGTCCAGCAGTGGACGAACTACGCTGATGGATGGATGGAACCTTTGATTAATTAAGTGAAGATTCGTAACACCCTTACTCGCCTGATTCAAGAAATGGAACAGGTATTTCGTACAATGTATATGCAATTACTATCAGCGAAAGAGATAGATTGACGATACAAGACTTTTGAGCGAGCAAGACAGGATATTGCTTGGTCGGCTCGGTTCGTTACAAAGCCGAAAGAAAGCGAGCTGAGCCCAGCGGTGAAGTCGTGTGATTACAGAGCCACAAACTTATCTGTTCCAGCCACGAAGACAGTCGCACAGTAAATATAGAAGCCATTTTAATTTGGCCCACCGGAACAGATAAGTTTGTGGCGCTGTACGTGACGCGGCATGCAAGAGAAAGACTGTCGTCGCTAGCGCAACGAACTAGTCGCACACATTCATGTTGAATATTACCGTCCTTTTCTGCAAATGGCGAAGTGTAAAAAAAACAAGCAGAAAGTAATTTAAGGACATTTTCTGGTTTTGGTGTACTTACGTGTGGAAGGTGATGCCATGAAATTAGTTTTTTGTCCTTGAGAGATTTTTACACCCAATAAATGCACAAGAAGGCATATCTACAGGTTTTTTTTGGATTTTATAGCACAGGTAAAGGTGTTTTCAATTACATGCACACAAACGCCGCCTGGAATACTACTAAACAAAGATAGGCCCACTGGACCTGTATTTGTGGATTCAACCGCGTTGTGGTTATACCGCATCTTCACTAAATTAATCAAAGGATGGAACAGAACACGTTAATTGTGCTTCACAGGTTAGCTGCCCAGAAAAAAACGGCAGCTTCTTGTTTTTTTGCTCTTTCTTTGTCTATAAAACGTCGTTGGCCGAAAAATCTAAATTCTAGCTGAAACGTTCCGTTCAAGACACTCAAGTCACTGAGCGTCACACGCGGCGTCCTTGTGTAGCACACGAAGTTTCGCCCTAAAGATTTATATGATATTATAATGGCCCTAAAATATCCAATTCGCATTGTAATTAATTACAAGCAAAATTACCTCATTCTCAATGTCATAAAGGATCTAAAGCTCTGGTTTCCTCCAAAAGCGGTGGCGACATTTAGCGGTCGCTATATAGCGTTGAATGACGTCACTGAAACGTTGGCTATGAAAACAAGATAGCCGTGGTTTCCTAGAGAGCGTTGTTTGACACCGTAACGTCAGTAGCGGTGCCGCCATTTGCATGACGGCCGCTCTTTACGGTGTTGAAGAATCTCGAACGTTTTTTTCAATAGCGGTGTACTATTTATTGTAAAATGAATGTCAACTGGAGCAGCGAAGATTTTGTGCGGGTTCATGATATATTATATAATGTAAAGCATAATAGCGACGCGCTAAAATTTCAAAAGCACCTTTATTAATACGAGCTTTGTATAAATAAGTTCCCCAATACGATTTTTTTCGTCTTCTGATGATTGCTCATCTTCCAAATACACAAGTAACGCTAAATCAAGGTCGTCTATTTTCTACCGTTGACACGTACTTTGTGGTCTATTTTTTTCCGTAAAAAGAAGGCCGTCAGTTTCGAACTTTCCACGTGTCTTCGGCCGTCTTTTTACGCCCATCATATTGCGTCCGTTAAATGTCGCCACCGCTTTTGGAGGAAACCAGAGCTTAAGCCATAAGACACAATATATTCACCAGATTATGTTAACTTTCGCAACGCGAACATACATATGTGGACTGTTGTGTGATAGAGAACCAATACCGAATGTACAAGACAAGTAGGCCGATGGAAAATCTTTATTAGCTTCTGATACCTAGAGGCGATTATTGATTGACTCATTGACCTACTTGTCTTGGACAGTTAGCACAAAGAATTGATCGTACACTCAACTCGAACACATGTATAGTAGTAACTAAAATCCCAAGGGTTATAAGATAACACTTCATTAACATCTGAGGGCGTGGTATATGCGCAGCAATTGCAAAGTATAAAAATGTTGCTTTGGAAACACAAGTGAAATGAATGTTGAAATGGAATGGATTGGATGTAAAAATGAGAGGTAATGCGAAACGCTATGCAAAGCTAATTGTATTGCAAATTGCATCGATATCGCCTCGACCCGCGGGTCTACCGCGTAATTCTGATTTTCATCAACATCAACTTGAGATTGAAATTTGTCGTGCGTGCGACGACGCCCGCCTAACATGCCATCTCTTTTGCACGCGTTGAATTTCGCATGCATGCATGAAGTTGATACAAATCAGAATTACGCGGTAGACTCGCCGAACTTCCTTTCAAATCCTGTTATAAAAAAAACATTTGTTTAAAATCCAAAACGTGGATATGTGGCTTACAGTCGCAAGAGCAAGAGAGGTATATTGCAACGTAAAAGTTACATGACAAGATTTAAAGTTATGTTTTATTAAATAATTAAAGTTGAATTATATTTCAGTTTAAATATATTTTTATTTCACTTAACATAACCATTCATTCTAAACCAATAAAAAAATATACAAAATATTATTCAGAGCTGTAAGGACGGTAACCCAAAACTTTAACCAGTGTGCAGTCCAGCGGGCCTATTATGTATCTCTAGTTGCCTTCTGGACTGGGTGTCTATCATCAAAAACATAGATATACTATCGAATTCCGATTTCCTAAGGATATGTTCGCACTTGAAGTGACGTCACAGATTGTTAATAGTTCAATACCCACTAAAGGCAATTTTGAAATTTCAGTTTTTATCTGTGTTTTTGATGATAGGCACCTAGTTCAGTTGGCAACCAAAGATACAGAATAGGGGGGCAGGAAGTCCCTCGTTTTGAGGGCCGAGTGCGCTGGCTCGTTGTCATTGTGAAGCAGTAGCCCGCGGAGCCCCGTGTTCGGTCGCTTGGTGCACACAGCAGTGAAAACTTCTGGCAAGCATTTGGTAGTATACCATTTGGCATTGATGCTACTTTGATTTCGTAAAAGAATTGACAACGAATACCCCGTCAAATTGAAAAAACTAGTGTTCAAAATCTTCAAAAAATTGATGATGATACTTGTCGTTGTTGGTTCTTGATGGAACATTTGAAACATCTTGTAAATAAAAGGCACAAACGTGATTTTGTCATCACATCACAAATGTAAACAAAGACGAAATATTCCATCTCATGATTCGTATCCATATCTAAAAGCCTGACGATGTTATTATAACGAAACCGGTCGCTAGTGTAATTTACATATAAAAGTGGAACAGTTACCAAGAATGTGTTTTATTTACAAGATGTTCAAAATCTTCCTTGCGCTTTTCCATCGCTTCACTTTGGTAGGCGTTTTTTCGTTTTCAAACAGCCAAACTGTCGAGCTTCGTTTCTGTAATAATGTCGTAAACACGCCAAGACGAGCCAGCTTCAAATTTAGCAAACAGTGACAACTGCACCATTCCACGCGGGCCTGCTTCTGACAGTTGAGGTTGTGGGGCACCCAGCGTGAAACTATTCTCCACACGCGAAGGTACTCGTGTAGAATCTCGTGAACGCTACCCGATCCATCTGGAATATGTGCTGAATCGCTTCATACGTAATTCGCTTATTCTCTTGAATTAAAATTTTCAGTGCTAGCACGTTTCCTTCTGTAACAGCCGTCAAAGAGCGACCACTTTTTTCTTCATCCCTCAAAGATGGTCGATCACGCTTATATTCGTTATACCAGCAGTACACGGTTGCCTTAGAAGGGTTTTCATCCATAAATGCTATATTTGAAGTCTATTATACGATTCGTCCGGCTTTAGGCGACATTAGAAATCGTAAAAAATCCTTGCGCGAAAATGTTTCCGACGCAGATCCATTTTTTAATGAGACATGATAGTTTAATTAGCTCGTAAACAATGTGTAGGGAAATTTTGAAGTTGGAACGTTCTTATCTTTGCTTTTTATTATAACTGGCCAGTGTCTCACACGTAAAAACTTTTTTCGCAAAACATATTGCGTGGCCTGATATCTATTTTGTACAGTTTTATATTTATTCATAAGGTATTTACTGAACTATATTCATTATTTATTCCTGTAATTTTTATTTACGCAAGTGGATTGTTTTATTATTGTATTAATCCATTTCATTTAAATCCTGAGGTTCCACCATCCATCCATACATATCATATAATTGAGATTTTTTAACAAACCTTGTATTTTTTGTTTTTAAATCAGGAAATCTAAAATATTTTGAAACATTCTGTGCTATTCTTTTTGAAAATTTCTGTCCTTTAAGAAAATCTGATGAACCCATTATTTTTATTATTCGGTTCAGAAATGACGGAGTATAGGTGAAACAATAACAAAAAAATGCTGCCGAATTGAGAACCTCCTCCTTTTTTGAAGTTCGGTTAAAAAAATGCAGTTGTATTCAAATGTGTTACTTAATAGTTATTATTTAATATAAATATTTAAGAATATGTTATTTATATATATTACCCCAAGGTGTGGGGGGATTTAAGTATAGGTTTTTGTTTTGTTTCTAGGACACAATGACGGTATTTAATAATTATTTGCCTTTGTTTATTCTAAATTTTTTAACAAGGTATCAGCTGTAATTCAGCGACTCTCGAAGTCACACGCTATGCCGTATTCCTTTTCCACCTAAGACAATGGTTGTTTTCGTTTTTTTCTAAAGTTATCTTTATTTTTGTGAAGCTAGATATAAATTATATTATTACAACCTCATGGTTACCCTTAATTTAATTTAAATTGTAATGAAATATTCTAATGAAATATGCTTGTTTAACTTGAAGTTATTCTATGTTTTTGGTGGAATAAACTGTTTTCATCAAAGTGTCACATCAAGACTTGAGATTATTTAATTTGACCTGTTTACGTCATTACATACACAACATCAAAAAAATACATTTTGCTTTGCTTTGGGGAGCTTTAGTGGGTGTCCCCTTGGATACTTGTGGGACCAAAACGGGATTGCAACCCATTTTCTGAAAATCCTTGGTCAGTGTCAACAAAGGGGCAAAAAATGTTTACATAGCAACCTAACAGCTTTGCACCCATCTTCCATTAGTGCCATCTCATCTAAAGCCTAAACAACCCTTGCACTTAAACATCTAAATAAAGAGAACCACATACAATGTTTCCATTGGTTTCTGTAAAGTAGATTTTTTTTTTTTTTTTTTTCCTATTTTTGGTCTACTTGCGATCGGTCTTTTGACCATAAGCAGGTATTTTGTGGGTGAAGAGCTTGTGGGTTGGTTGATACAGCTATCAAACAACCTTTATCGGTCTACTTCCTGTTACGCAATCCCAGGATTGTGTGCCTCTTCAGGCGTCCCACATCAGCATTACTAGTAAGCAAATCTGTTGCTAGGTTGTTTACGTGAGACAAAAGGCGGGCTTTGTATTTCACATTGCGTTCCTGTATTTCTTCAATCACTGTTGGTACTTCAAGGTATTCATGAATTTCCATGGACTTTGTGAACCAGGGAGCGTTTACAATTTTCTTGAGGATGGCATTTTGGCATCTTTGCATGATCTCAATATTTGATTTACTTGCAGTGCCCCACAACTCGATGTAAAGTAGAATTTAATTTTTTTTTATGAGGTTTAAAAGGCGGGTTGTTCACAAACCAGTTGAAACCGCTCTTAACAACATCGTTTGTAGTATGGGGGGGACTATGGGAATTCCCGTGAAATCTGATAAGGAAAATCGCATACGATTTTTATTGAACAAACAAGTCGCCCGCTTACGAGTAATAAATTCGCTAGAAATCGCTAAATATTTTATTCCCGCTAATTTAAAATTTTGCCCGCTAAACATCCATAAAATCCCCTAAATCTAGCGACAGTAGCAAATCTAGTTCAACGCAATGTCAGCAGTGATTGGAATGAGGCATAGCCGTCAAGGAGGCTATAAGGTCTAAATTACTAACATGTACTTTGTGTTTGTCCCAGCTCCTACAAGGTCTGCTTTCCTTTTAGATCTTATTTTCTCATGGAATACATAATACGTTCACAATCTATCACTTGACACTGGCAGAATAGTCGACATCGCATTTGCCAAAATAAAAATTGAATTGAATTGAACTTCGAGGAACAGAGTCAAAAAGTGGAGACTTCCTTTTAAAAACATATTTTACAGGATATCTTCCGGGGCATTACTTAAGCACATTAAAAATGTAAGTACCTAGTGAAGTAAAAATAAAATAATTTAACCTTTGTTTTTGTTCAACACGATCTTTAGGTACAACTAATTTTTATTTCTTTATCTAAATTTAAATGGCTTGGCTGATGCAGTTCTGAGCATGGGCGAAAACATTTCCAGTGCATTGCGGAATGCTGCTGTTATCTACAAGCAGAGATCATGAGTGACAACAAAATTTACTCCTACTTGGTACGGGGCTGGTACGCCCGAAGATGGCGGGACCCTATAGAAACCATAAGTACCATAGATCTGAGCCCCGATCTGGACTGCGATGTATTATCTTACTATTTTGTGTTTTAGTGCTATGAATTAAATCTGAATTATAAAATGTTTATTTTATTAATTTGTCAAATCTTATTAGTAAAATGAAAGAGTTTCCATGACTTGGTAACATGTTGCTTGTCCTTCAGATGAAAAGATGATATGTTCGATATCAAGCTGTTTTACCTCGGCTTGCTATCAATGAACATGTTGTGCAGGACACAGTAGGCCAAAAAAATTGTTGCTGCTGTCTCACGAGTTTGGTGCTTTAACAAGCAATGAAATCTATTATTTGGGTAGCACCTCATAGCACGGAAGGGTTGAACGACACCACAGATGCTAGTGCTTCCATAAACCTTAGTATGTGTTTCTTATAGTTTTTGTATGCGAGAGCAATTACGATGTTGTCCCTCATCATACCTTACCATCATACAAGGCTCGCAAGTTGTATGTAAATGGACAAATTTTGGAAAAACTGCAATTTAAAAATGTATTTGATTGAAGTGTGTACGTGTCGAAAGCAACTACAATGTTGTCCCTCATCATACATACCTTACCATCATACGAGGGTCACAAGCTGTATGTAAGCGGACAAATCTACTCTTTTCAATAGAAATAAAACATAGATGTGTCGTCAGGTTATAACACAAATTTGGGCAAAACTGCAATTTAAAAATGTATTTGATTGAAGTGTACGTGTCGAAGAATGTTTTTAATACGGTACACATCTATTTCTATCACAAAATTGTAAAATACTACAGAAAAAGTCGTCGGAAAATTTAGTCAGTTTTTATGAGGGACCTTACGAGCAGCTGATTAAAATCCAACTAAAAATACTAAATTTTCTCAAGTGACAGCTCTAAACTGTGCCTTGAAGGTAAGTTGAGTAAATTAGCACTGTCAAATATAAATTTAGTAGATTTTAAGTTTGACGTTTATAAATTTGTGACTTGAAAATGGCTCTTCGGTTTAATCACAACTTAGTGTAAATTTAGATACGTCAAACTAAAACTTAAAACCTTCAAAATCAGCTTTATTATTTTGGGTAAAGGTCTTATATCAAGTATCCTCGATAGGGGTTTGCGGGGGGAGGGGGGGGGGAGGGGGGAGGGGGGGGAGCCCCCCTCTTCAACCCCCGCCTGCCGGAGATGCGTAGTTTTTAAGAAAAAAATAAAATAAAAACATAACCTCAAAATAAAATATCCGTGTCGGGGTAACTTACGCTTACGCTCGCTCCAAAGAATTCATGTTCAACCTAACCAGAAGGCCATGGCGGTAGGCTCGCTACGCTCGCTACCGCCATGGCCTTCTAACCTAACCTGACCGAGTCGGGGTGCTCTGAAAGTTTGAGCTCGCTTCGCTCGCTCCTGCTCTATCTTTGTTATTAGGTTCCGTAAATACTTAGTTTTCTGGCTCCTGTCGCTCGCTTCGCTCGCTCCAAAGAATTCATGTTCAACCTAACCAGAAGGCCATGGCGGTAGGCTCGCTACGCTCGCTACCGCCATGGCCTTCTAACCTAACCTGACCGAGTCGGGGTGCTCTGAAAGTTTGAGCTCGCTTCGCTCGCTCCTGCTCTATCTTTGTTATATAAGCACACAAAACAGAGCACAGAACATTCGCGTACACTCGAAAGCAACGGAATGAACCATCTCGAAATGGCGCCACATGACGTTTCTCAAATGTAATTTTTGACAGAAAACGTTTCATTTTACGTTGTTTTGATTACTTTTTGCGTGTCGTTGTACTTTTTCCTCACTACTTTCGTTTCGTTTCACTCAAAATGAAAAATTGCGTTTTGTTTCACTAAAAAATAATAAAAATGAAATAATAAAATAAAATACGTAGGTACCTCTCCGGCAACCAAAATTGATATCAGGAGGTTCAGTAAAACCCCCTGAACTCCCCCATAGCGTCAGTTTTCCCAAAACGAGGATACTAGATATAAGACCCAACCCTTATTTTGTACAGAGCAGACATTTAGTCTTGAAATGTAAAATGGAAGAGAGAGTGAATGGAAGGAACACAGTCGTACAGGTCATTCTTACGACAATGTGTATTGCTCACTGCAACGTTGTGCATCAGGATCGCCAAAGCGAAGGTTTACTTATAAAGACAGCTTTTTAGTCCAGTGCCTTTGAGACTGAACAAGTATATCAGCTGAGATCATCAAGAGAGAGAGATGGGCAGAGATACTCACCACTGTGCTCAGTGAAGATGTTGGACCCCAGCAGTCGCGGATCCTTGGGGACGCGAGGCTTGCTGCGCTGAGCGCGCATGGACGCACCTCCCGCGCCGCCGCGCTCCTTGCCCTGCTGCGCGCCCATCACCCTCACTGCCAACCACCATGCGACACCTCACTCCGTTACACAAAAATCCTTGCACCGACTGACACACTAATTCATGCTAGGAATGTGGCTAAGGCGACACAGACTTAATATTTTTTACTTCTTAGATGCGCCACGTTAACCACATACCTAATGCAGCCGCATGGATGATTATCATTTTACTATTGCCGGAAAAAACTTCTTGAAAATAACACAGCCTCCGCCATTATGTACCTATGTCTGACACACAAATTCAATTATGGTAGCGTTCCTAAACGTCGAGGTAAAGCTAAAAGTTAAAACGAATAGCTCGAAGTCGTTCAATAAACCTTGTCAGAAATGTAAAATTCACTTTGACAGTTAAATTTTACATTTACCGAGGCGTATTGGAACGCAACTTTTTTTTTCTTTTTTTTTTATATTTTAACGGCTCTGGATTCTTGTCCTTTTGAGCCAGTAGTTATTGTTTTCTTTTTAATAAAATTTTTTTTTGTTATTTTTCTATCACTTTCACATAAATTTTATCAAAGTTTATTTACAGTGTTATAATAATAATAAATTTGTACAGGGGCGTAAAGTATTTTGGATCAGCCAAAAGATCTTGTAGGAGGTGCGTTGTTGTTGCCGAGGAACTTAAAAGTTCCTTGGTTGTACAAGATTCACAAATATCTTCGAGTCCTGTCACAAGAATTAGTCTGTGAATGCCAAACTGTTGACATTTGAATACTATGTGGTTCAAATCAGCGTTTTCCTCATCGCAGTAAATGCATTTGGAGTCTTCAACCAGTTTAAGTCTGAATAGGTGAGTACGGGTTTGGCAATGACCAAATCGCATTCTGTTTAGAGTCGTGACATATTTTCTGGAATTCACTGCCATGTTTCTGTGGTACCAAGGTTGGGCGGGCGGGTTTTTTTGGATCTCAGCGTACCATTTCCCTTTTTCTTTGCTAACTTCTTTCCAACAATTAACCCATAATGATTTCAGATCTTGAGGTCCATGGAGTGGTCTTTATCAGCGATTTCGTTTCCGGTGATACCCTTATGAGAAGGTACCCACATGAGACTTATACTAGTCTGACATAATATAAATATATGGCTAGCGAAAGCTGAACCCAGAGATTTTTATAGCGGCAACCCGGCCGAAAATGTCATCATGGCGTTTGTTGTTGTTGACGTAGTCTTTGTAATTACGTTGTGTTTGAATTTGTGATAAAATTTATTATTTTCCATCATAAATCATGACTAAAACTGTGAAGAGTGCTGTTCGACAGATTTTATTTACTATGATTAGTAAATACAAACAAAAACAAGAAGAGCATATCGTTAGAATCAAGCAAAAAGAGGATTGTTTACATGTTGCAATGGAATTCATAGGTTAGTGTAACATACTCATCTTGATAATTTTATCCATGTTATTAAAATGTAAAATGAACTATGTCATGTTCATATCAAAAATTACCAAGTATTTACTATGATATACTTGAATGTGGATTAAAATTATAATATTCTACCTAAGAATATACTTGGTTCGCATAAATGTATAATTTTTATTATTTTACAGAAAAGAATTTTAATACTGAAGAAGCTTGTGCAGCTTTACAAAGTCTCAAGAAAATTAAAGAATTGCATCAACAAGAGTATCTATCACAAAATAAATATTTCCAAGAAATTGCTGCAATGACTGAAACTAGTGTATCCACATTAAAAATAATAAACAATGAAGGCAAACTGAATAATGGAGTATTCAGCACCCCAGGTACAAAACGTCCACATAAAGCGACAATATCCAACTTGGACAGCTTTGGACAGCAATGGATCAAATGGAAAGTTTTATTATAAATGTATGTGATGCAAATGATGACAATATAAGTTCAGATGAATATGAAGTTGAATATCTGGAAACAGACTTTGATTATAGCGAATAATAAATTTTATATATTTTTGTCATGTTTTGTTTTAAGTACTCCCATCCTTTTATCCCAAAAAATTAAAAATAGAAAAACTATTAATTCTTATTACTAATACATATCATACTCGTAGTTCCCACATTGGTTTTATGTATTTATTTTCTTTCATGTATAAATACACAGTAATTAAAGATTCGGATTATTTAATTTTCCGAATGCCAGTTCCAAAAAATGAAAAGTATCAAAACTAAAATTCCTACTATACACTGTAATACCAGCATAAGATTATTTAAATTTGCCGCGCTTTGCTAGGTTCATATTTCAGTAGCCAGACTTTATCTGTCTTGCTGGAAAGAAGGAAGTGTCTATTTGTCGGTGCCCCCGTCAAATCGTATCTTATTTTATATGACGGTGCAGCACCGTTTAATAGCACTTTCCCTGTATCAAGTAAACTTAAACCACTCTAAGCAAGTACCTAAATGTCAATCAGAAAGAAAATAGAAAAACAATAATTTAGAGCGCTGGGCTCCATTTTCACATAGTTTTTTCTTACATACATCAAATAATTTATCTTGAATTTAAATACGCTATAGAACCGTGGTAGGTAGTTCATAAATATTAAAAAATGCTGTTATTTGGTACTTATATAAGACAAGAAGGATTGCAATACAGCGAAAAAAGCTTAGCACTTGAAATCGAATATTTTTGCAAGGAGTTTTATCTTAAGAGCGTTTGTTTACGGTCCGGCCGGCATGCATTCAACAAATCATGGACAGCAATAGCGACCTTTGTACTTAAATGACCCTCTGTCCACACGCCATCTGGTGTCCGACGTCGGATGATGTCTCTTCCCCGGAAGTGCCGCTAGATCGGACCATTGCTGGGTCCATCATTTACCGGCTACGTTTTGCTAGCAATACAAACATGTAAGGACTTGTCCACGGTTCCGACTTCGACCAAACGTCCGTCATATGGTAAAATTAGCTTTGCTCGAGTCAATATCGGAGCCGAAAACGGACCAGTGGACATGCTTGTTTGCAATGCAATGCAATGCTTCCGTCCACCGGATCTGGCGTTAGACGATTGACATGTGTCTTTGTCCATGGTCCAGTAAATTACGGCTCCGATTACGTCAGTTGAACGCCGGAGTCAGTGGACAAAAGCATTGCTGTCTCCTAGTCCAGTTTAGCTCCGATATCGAATCGAGCAAAGCTCATTTTATCCGCTCGAGCGCTTGAGGCGCGTGACCTTGACGACCCTCGCGCGCTTGGACATTTTCGCAAAATTGCAAGTTGTCGCGAGCTTCACTAAACAACCAATTTGAAGAGAAGTTTATATGAATGACTATCAATATGTTTTATTATTTAAACAGAGTATGAAATTGGCTACTGCACTGTTGTATATAAGATGTTCTAGGATTAGTTTTAGTTATTGAAAAAGGAGAATTAAAACTATAACCTTGATTTTAAAGCAATTGTTTACATAATTTTTTATTTAAATTTATATGATTGCAATGAGTATTTAATACAAAAGCTAAAACTGTGCATCGTTACTATTATTTCTCAATCAGTTCCAAAAATCATTAGATTTACTGCAACAAGAAAATACGGGTTTCATCGACGACCATTTAGGGTCAACGCACACTCCGTTTAGTCTTGCTTGAAAGAAAATGATTAATATTTGTTATTTAATGTGATACGGTTACTGAAAATAAAACATGTGGTATATATATACATGCTTTTAAATATGTTTTAATATTACGTAAAAAAAAATTGTAGGTACAGTTCACATAAAAAGGTTGAATAAATAAAATAAACATGTCGTCATAAACTAGTGTATTTTTAGATTACTAGTAATAATACTAAGTACATGGTGGGCTTTTCTAAAATAAAAGTTTTTATCTATATTGGTACGGTTGGCATTAACATTTTATATCCATTTGTTGCACATATCTAAACAAATATCACAAAAACCCCAGCAGATATTAGAAATTTTTGGTTGTTGTAGTTGGTAGTATTTTATTTTTTTTATCGAATTATGTACAGTTGAAAAAAAATACATTTCGACATATGATACAAAAATGACCACTCTATTTAAAAAATTACAGTAAACAAAAGACATACAAATCCCAGTCATTACTGGTGTTAGTAGTTGGTAAGATTTTCAAGCTTTTATCCAATTATGTACGGTTGACAAAATTAATTTATACATTTCGACAAATAATACCAAAACAACCAGTACATTTTTAATTAAACTCGAATTTTTTACGGTTGGCAATAACATTTTATATGCATTTATTGCATACGTCTAAACAAATTACATGAAAATCACAATAGATATTTTTACTGGTATCAGTACCGCTTACAGTACTTCACTTCAGTCGAAGAACCGGCGGTGGGTGGCGAGGTTTCCGGCAGTATCGTGGCAGGTGACGCCGCGGACGTGGTGGCAAATAAAGCAGGGGTGCCCTGTGAGGAGCGTCGCACAGGTTCCCTGTTTGTGCGCCGTATTCCACGCGCACGCCCGCGACCGTGACTACGCACTGCTTCCTGATGAAGATTTTTAGCCTACAAGAAATTTTTTAGTTATTAAATAGTACACAAACTCTTGTACCTACTGTTATTCCACAATAACAAAATAATATATATATTTTTTGTTGACGGTACCAAAATTGGCTAGACATTTTATTGTTTCCTATTTGCAACGAATTTAGATTTTTTTTGTTGACGGTACCAAAATCGGCTTGATTATTAATTGTTTCTTTATCGCTACGTAATTCCTTTTTTTTTTTAAGACCAAGTCTGTTAGACCATGGCTAGGAACAAAATTCTTGAGATAAGGCGTCTAATTATCTTGGTTATTTTTTTTTATTTCCCTCCAACCCCTTCCCCACCTTTATATTCACGAGGTAATAACCTATTTCTAACCAAAACAATTTTTCGACTCGAGCAAAATTTATAAAATTTTATTTTTGCCAAATATGGATAGGTAAACAATCATACACGTCCTAAATTTGATTTTTAAACTTTTGAATGTAGATAAATTTATAAACTTAACTTTTGACTAAAAGTGGTTTATTAATTTTGATTAATTAATTATTTTATATAATTAATTAATTTTGTTCTAAAATTTCCTTCAGTGTCCGCCAATCTTTCTATAAAAAATGGCTGCCGAAACGTCAAACAAAAATATTTTTTCCTCTCGCACCAACAATATGGTTTGATTAGGCTGAAATTTCACTTTTTCAGTATGTCATACACACCAAAATGATCTGCATTAAATTCTCCGTCTTCGGATACAAGTTTTTATTAGAAATATCAAAGGAATATCACCAAAAAGATCGCAAACGCGAATCACAAAACAAAATATTATTTGGTATTGGTATGCCAATGAAGGTTTTTTTTTGTTATTTCACCAATATTATTCTATAATAAGGTTACACGTCTCTTTACGGTCATTTTAATGTATCACAATATATAGTTTTATCAAATATTACTCACGTTATTTCGAAAATTCCGAGCGGGGACGCGACACGTAAAATCTTAATCAGCCGTCTTGTCGTTTATTTTTTTTTTCCTTCTGAATGATAGAGATGTTCCTTATTACCGGTTAATATTATAGCCAAGAATATAAACCATCGACTAAAAGTCGAACAAATGGTGTTACCATTCACACATTTAAATAAAATCAACTTTTACGACGCAGGTCACTGGGTATGAAAGTCATACCCAAAGCACGCAAGCCCCGAAAATTGTTGGTATGAATGTCATACCCAAAGCGCTCGAGCGGTTATCATATTATTATATTATTAAAGGACAGACGTTTGGTCGAAGTCAGAACCATGGACAAGTCCATGTGTGTTTGTATTGCGAGCATACCGGAGTCGATAAATGATGGGTCGGGCAATGGTCCGATCTAGTGGCACTTCAGGGCACTTCCAATCAAGCAACATTCCCAGAAGTGATGTTACTGGATGTTGGACGCCGGATGTCGTGTAGACAGTCATTTTAAATTCAAATAGTTTATTTTGCACAGTAGGTATATATAATACACGTTTCACAAGTCGAAATTTCAAAATTTTCATTTAAGTAGATAGGCCGCTACTTTTGTTTGTGATATATTCAAATGGTTTTTCCCCCAGCTTCTCTCTCCCACTTCCTTCCCCCCATCCAGAGTTAATAATAACCAGCATGATGAATGATGATATAAAAAAAAACATAAATGTACTATAGTAAGAGGACAAAATAATAAAAATGTCATCCCTGTAAAATGTCATCCCAGTATTATAATAAACATATTTTTCATTTTCAAACGGCCTTTAATTTCATAAAGTTATTTTAGGTATTTAATTTAAATTTTCCAGTACACCATTTTTACCATTCCAATAAATCTTTACATTCTACGAAAATGTATTAATTGAATGGGATGGTAAAAATGGGTACTGGATTATTTGATTCACTACATAATCCATCTAATAAGTAGCATAGACTTTATTAATGTAGTTCCTTTGCCTGTTTTTTAAAGTTAGATGAGACAAAATGTATCTTTCAGACGAACCAACAGATGTCGCTATACCAATTCTTTAGCTGATGACTCTATTCCCTGTATTCAATATACTCTATGAGCGCAGCACTACTTAGTTAGTCTCTGTTTTACTGATGACCACACGTTTGGAATTTGATGATTATTATTACTCGTATTATTACCTATAACTACTTGTTAGCAACTTGCTAAACGAGAACACGCTAGTGGTGAGTGCTTCTCCCGCTCGGCTCGTTTCTCGCTTGGCAAAGCTTTGTTTTTCAAGAATAACACTGTCAGAACAACAATATCTTGAAACTATTATGGCCTAAGGCGAGTATATTTTTTGCATGTACCCAAAGTGCCCACTCTCACTTTACTAGAAGAGTAGGGTACTAGGGGTGTTGCGGAAAAACCTTTAGTCCTTTAGTACAGATCGCACCAAACTTATAGTCCACTCTGAAACATTGACAGAGACAAAATGACGTTTGTTCTCCGGGAAAGAAAAGGATGTTCTTCGCAGGAGCAACTTCAGAGTAGACTAAAAGTTTGGCGCGATCTGTACCCCGTTTGTGTTCCATGTAGTGGAGAAATAAATACTTATTATATAGTAGCCCGTAGCAAACTAAGTAGAAAGCGTTGTATTATTCAATATCATACATTATTATATTATAGTATATATATATATATATATATATACAGGGTGCTTGGTAATTCGACCTATTGCTCTAAAGGGGTTATACTAGGGATCATTTCCAACAAATAATGCCTATCAACTAGGGGTCGAAAATGATAATTTTTTTTTCAAGTAAAACACGTTGATATTTCAAAAATTACAAAATAAAAAGGTTTTCTTTCCACTTAAGACATTTTAATTCTGAGATTATGGGAATTCAGGGCACGTATTTTTTTTATAAATGATCACTCATCTATCATTGATTAGAAATATAATAAATAAGTGCTGAGAGAGGAATAATTATTTTTAAATTATTTATTTTTGGTTAATAGTCTGAAAGTTTGAAACATAATATAAAAACCTTCGTAAGTCGGAGACCATTCATTTTCGATGCCTAGTTGATGGACTTAATTTGTTGGAAATGATCTCTAGTATAACCACTTTCAAGGAATAGGTGGAATTACCAAGCACCCTGTATATATTTGAATATTTGTATGGCACTGCTGCACTTTTCCCAGGCTCTGTGCATCAAGTAAGGATTCAACACCAAATCAAAAGACAACTATTAACAAAATAAATAATCTTTATTGTAGCAATGCAGATACCTTTTTTTCTCGGAAAAAATATGGTATATTTTAAATTATCAAGACCGAATAGTTATAAGTACAGGTGTTCAAAAGTAATATATAAGTATAATAAGTGCAGAAGACAAATTTTCGAAGCGCTTCATGCTAAGATAAGACAGTGAACATAAACAACTTAATAACAAACAAACAAATGAAGTCCCAAGTGCCGGCTCCGGCAGCTGTCTCAAGTGCCGGCTACGGCAGCTGAGACACTTCTAAAAAGAAGCTTTTTTTATAGACAAGTGCAATATATTATGGCCTATGGGATATATTTAAATGACTTTTAAATGAACTATAAAAATAATGGTTTTCACGTTATTAGGCTTAGCTTTTAAAATTAATACTTTTCACAATAATATTAATACTTTCAGTACAAATGCACTAAAAATAATGATTCCCACTATTAGCTTTTTATAGAAAACCAGCGCAGAATAGAGGCAGTAGGTTTTGTTTGAAGGTTAGGTTTGGCGAGTCACGGAACGTAGTTATCTTCGTGGTATTTTTTTTTATGACAGCCCAGAAATCTTTATATTGCGAAACATTAATTTTATATTGGAAAATAACGGGTGATTTTTTAGATGGTGGTTTTTATTTTTCTAGTGACTGTCAATTTGGCTGTTGACAGTTGATTTGTGGTCACCAGTGGTCACTAGATTTTGTCTGCCCAGTATTTCAATCGAAGTTCATAAATCATAACTATTGACCCCTAAACAAAATTACTTTATTTAGTTTATGTCTTAAAGTTTCCTTGGAATTCTTGATCAATTTTGATTCATATTTCAATCGTAAGTCAAAGTACGTTTCAATAATTAGCTTAAGCATTAAGTAACGATGCGAATTTAATATGTCTTGGTCTAAATCATGCTCTAATAGTTCAAGGAAAAGATGCTTATTACTTCTAAAACGTTTTTTGCAAATTTGTATTTATTTACAGCTTTTCCTTTCATTTTTGGGTTAAAATGCTGCTCACATTTAAAACATAAATCTTTCATATCCTTTGACGGATCTTATTAAACTATGTTCAGGCAAACCTCAGACCAGGCAAACCCATCATACTATGAATGCACTCTTCACTGTGAATTTTATTTTCAATTTTTTTTATTATTACCCGGTAATGTATGTCACAGTCGATGCAGCTAAATGTGATAAGATAAGATAACGGTTCATCTGACGAAAGAAATTCGGCACATAAATCGTAATTTTCTTGCAAATTTTTAAAAATTTTAGCATATGTTACACTATTATCTATTTTGTCAGCTGTTCCGATATTTGGCGATAATATTTCTATATTTTCCTGTGGCAAACAATTTGACGATTCTGAAATGCGAATCTCAGTATGAATGAGCAGTTTTTATATGCCGAAGCAAAGTTTTTAACTGTTGGGTTGTTATTGAATCCACTTTTTGACCTGATTGCGCTAAAAAGAGTTTCAACGTGGTTTTGTGATGGCTTATAAAATGGAATGAATTGTAATTTCGATTTTTCAAGATAAGTTACATAAAGCCATTTCAATGTGATAATGTTTTGCAGGAATCCTACAAACCCTAGCCTTTCGAATTTAATTTGCCACCATTGCCACAAACTTCATTTATTTCATTCATATGTTTTTTAGATCGTCCCTATTCTGCAGTACATTCAAAACTTCTGTCTGAGTAATATGTTTTTTTCAGTCTCGTGTTACACATTCTGATGTTTTTTTAAAGTCTATTTTTTCTGCAATTTTTTTCTTCAGTATAGTGCATTTATCACATGGCTTTGTTGCTACTCGTATATTTTCGCTTGGTTGCGTTACTTCTGCTTGGAGTGGATAGTCCCTAGATGTGGATAGCTGCTTGGTTCTTTCAGCATATTTCGTTGCTTTTCTTATATTCACATTTACCTAAAATTTACCAAAATTCTATCAAAAATGCCAGTTTATATTTTGTAAGAAAAAGGAAACCTTTTAGCGAGTTACCCCGTATATCAGCCCGTATGCAGTTTAATTTATTGAATCTTGTCAACAGTTGGACCACAAGTATATTAAGATTTCCCATGTCTCGATTTTGCGTCGTTGATTGAAAACATATTGAAAAACAAGAAATATTTGGTTGTTATAAAAATATGATGTTGACGATGACGATGATGATGTTGATAACGGTAATTTTGATGATTGTTAGCAGCATCACCTAGCTTATTCATTTTGTACTTTTATGTTTAGAACCACTTGCGCGCCCAATGTAGTTCATTGCAAGACAAGCAGGTGGCGCTGTTGGCCTCTATACAATATATCTATACTAGATCAACGTGGATGTCACATTTTCTAGAATTCACTATTGAACGTGACGGTTAAAAATATCGTGCCGTGCCATTCCTGAGCAAAATTATAAAAGCGCCCATTGGCAACACTCAGTCAGACCATCCAGCGCCATCTTTTGAGTAATTTGGAATCAAGCTTTGTTTTAAATGGGCTGTCAGAAAAACCCTCCTTAGCTGTCAACAAAAGCGCGCGCAGGCAGGACTCTACATACTTCTCCTAGAGTTCTTTTCAGGAAAGACTCCGCTGTCAAAAATTACTTATTTTTAGGAAAATGCCTTGATCTGCGGAATTCTTTCATGAAGTCGATCACGGAAGTGACGTACAAGTCCTGAACAGCAGGCGCCTCCCTACACGAGATGCGAACAAAGAAGTACTACTTCAAAAAAAGCAGTAGGTTGTGTCAGAGATACAATCGTATATTATTTAAGTGGATAATTATTGCCATATGGTACCTTTTGCCATCATGTTAAGCTTTGGGAATGCATTAATTTTAGTCTCGGATATGCACTTGCATGATCTCTGTTAAAATTATCACCACAAACATACATTTGTGTCGATTCGGCTAACTTATTTGACAAAACTAAACTTAATTTGAGCCTTGTGTCTTGTTATTTCCGTATCGAAAAGACAAAGACAGAACGCTTAAAATAAGGTTAGTCATGTCAAATTAGTTAAATTGTGTTTAGCCGAATCGACACCATATTGTATATGCAGTGATCACTTGTTTGCAGTCATCTTTGGGATGTACTGACTGATTGATAATTTGGGGTTCATTGCTGAAAACTTAAATAGTCTAGGATTACATCAAAGTTTTCTTGAAGTTCTTAGCTAGAGTTTGAAGTTAAAATACGATACAAACACAGCTTAATCAACTTATTATTATTTAATATTAGTCCGTCCGAGTTGACTGCCTATGTTGCCGTGTAGTTCACTTATGTTAACCCAGAGGTAGAAATCCTAGCGGTGCACATTAATAGTATTCGACATGAGTGCTTCGCAAGGCACGTCGAGCTGTTGGTCGAAGTACGGCGATAAGGCTCACCACCTACGTTTGTGACGTTGGTACCGATTCGGTGTAGCTTACTTGACAGGACTAAACTTAATTTCCGTTGAAAAAATTAGCAACTCGATTCGTGTTGGTTGAAATTTCGAACAAAACCATATTAAAATGAAGAATGATTATCAGCTCGCACTCCAACATGGCTGTTACGTCAGTCGCTACGGCTGACAAGTGCGAAAATAGTGTGTTTTTAATTTATTTTATCTAAAATAAAATTAATTTCCAAGTACTGAGAAAACCATATCATTTTATATTATTTTGTCTTGAAGTTTATAAATTTTGGGGTTGCATTTGAAATTCGCATCTTTATTTAAGGGTTGGGGGGGAGGGGGGGGGGGGGGGAGGGGGAGGGGGGGTTTACCCCCCTGTACCACTCCCCCCCCGCGGAAACCCATAGTTACTGAGATATTCATGATCAAAGTTTTGAGGTTAAGTCACCTCCGAACAATCATTTAGACTAAAATAGTGTCGAATTAAGGGAGAAAAGTTGAGAGTCAATTTTTGAACCATTTGAACCTATCAATATTGAAGTCGCTTTTATATCACAAATTCACTTCTGCATCGGCTACGGCGCTGCGGGAAGTGCAGCCCCTTCGCCCTTGCGTAACAAAGCACAGGCACCCGTGCTCACCTCCGCAGCTTCGGCTTGTTGGTCGCCTTCGGCGACCAGCCTCAGCCGCTACGGCTCACACAGGTGCCTAAGCTTTATTACTGCGGGCGGGGGCTGCCCTCCCTTCGCGCCTTCGGCTTTTTATATACACTCTAGGGGTAGTAGCCACAAGACTGTATAGAGTCGGGGTGCTCTGATTCGGTTTTGAAACAGATTCAACCTATTTTAACTATGAAGTGGGGGTATACTAACCTCCTTTTGAGCAGAATTTCTAGGTAAAAACAAATAAAGCAACAAAATATTCATACATTTTTTATTTATTCAATTCAAAATTACCAATAAACGAATTACGAATGACAGTAACATGATGCAGTTTTTTTTGTTGCGTTCCGTTTCATCGATATTGCACAATATTTTACACCACAGACAATAAACTAGGGCAGATTTGGTTGTCAAACGCCCATTTTAACGTTCCGTTTTCGCCTTTTACCTGCTTTGAGGTAAGAAACAATTTTTATAAATTTCTCGAAAAATGTGCATTACCTTTTAATAAGTGTGGTAGCGTTATAATCGGGGACCCCACCTCTACCAGCTTTAACCACTTTTACCCCCATACAACTGCCAAACGATACTAAATCCAACCCTTTAAAAATGCACACGTGAACGCAAAATGACGTTCCGTTTCACGTAACTTCAAAATTATATTTAAAAAAAACTACGCGTCTCCGCGGGGTGAGGGGGGTGTCATTTGGAAGAGGCAACCAACCCCTATAAAAAACAACCCCTAACAACCCCAAATTCGAGATGCGAATTTCTAATGCCCACCCTAAATTTTTATACTGTTTCAATAAAAACGGTAGCAGTTGTATTTCATTCATTTCATTTCATTTATTTAATTCATTAACCAATAAACATTGTATTTGAATATTATCCTTATTAACTAAAACACGGTATACAAAATAAAATTAAAAATAATGACAAAGAAAAAAAAATTAAATTACATAAAAAAGAAACATGTTATTAAATACAAAAATAAATATAAAGCAAAATAAAACATAAATTCATTCATATTAATGTCAACAAATATTATTACAAGTGGACAAAAATCGAGAAATAAGGGAAAGCTTAGAATTTTCTTGCTTCACTTCTGTATATCAAAATAAAATTCAGAAAAAACCACATCACCATTTGTATCATGTAGATTACTATGTATTTTTCTCCTATTAAAAAATGCTATAGTTACCGTTTAAAATTGTTATAAAGTTACTCAGTTCAAGGTCATTGGCACTGGGAGAAACCTTAAGCGTTCTGTCCTTATCTTTTCGATAAAGAAAGAAAAAGACAGGACGCTTAAAATAAAATTAGTCCTGTCAAATAAGTTAAGTCGTGTTAAATGCCGAATCTATACCATTATCATTGAAAAGCTGGTGGCGATTTACTTAAAATGTAGCCGCAAGCTTTGAGGAGCGGGGTAGCGGTAAAGTGGTGGGCTACCCCCGGGTACCACTCCTACCACCAGGAGATAAGTACCCTTGAAACTTACCATTTGGACCAGTAAATTTTGCAAAAAACTGATTTACATTCACGTCCGTTGCACCACATATTATAAAACCAAACCAAACTGTATCATTCCCGTTTTGTAGGGATCTTGCCTGAAGAAAAATGTTTGGTATTCTTTGTACTATTTCTAATATTTCGGTTCCAGACGCACTGCATGTTGTGACATTTGATATCAATCACAGAGAAAAGCATTAAGAATAAAATTTCAAACTTCTTGATTCCTGATGGCGACATTCTTTTCGGGGTCATTTTTTTTAATTTTGATGTGATAAGCAATAATTTACCATAATTGATAATAACTTACAACAAATAATAAATTATTAAAACACGTATGTAATAATATCTAATTCAAAATCAAATTATCCTTCCTTAATGCGCATATCAAGTCAATGTAATTGAGTCAAATTCGTTTCTTAAAAGAACTTCGCTGACAAAGCATTATGTTTGTTAAGTTAAATACGAAAATGCCTTTAGAGGATAGTTTCTGCAAAACCATAATTTATTCTTCCTGGTTTGAAGAATCTAGCAATACTACCTACATAAAAAAAATGTATTTCTTTCTTGAATATAATACACACTCATATCGAAACAGAATCTCAGAAGTCATTTCAATATTGAGAAATAAAATACCAAAGATGGCTCTAAAAAAAGTTTTCATGTCGAGGTTTAAGTTTATTCGAGCAAAAACCCTTTCATATTATTAATGGATTTGATTCTGTATACACTTTATTAAACTGAAATTTTATAGCACTTTTGCTTTTTTTTAAATAATAAAATTAGTGAAATAAGTTGACATTTTGACTTTTTCCAGAATCCGTCCCTCCCGCACTGGGAGTCTTTCCGCATGGAGTAACAGGGTAGTATGCAAGTGGAACCTATTATTTCTTGAAGTCCTGCACTTTGACCGCAACCTGGAGTATTTTGTAAAGTCAGCAAAAAAAAAAAAATGTTTTTCTGATAAAAATATTACATCTATAAGTAACAAGGTGCTTAAAAATAAGGTTTGCGCGTCCTATGTTGGTACTAACGTGAGTCAGCCTGATTTTATCGAAGATCGGTTTATTTGAAAAAAATCGATCCAAAATAGTCTCCGGCAACATGTTACCAATTCGTTGTTGTGTAGAAACAAAAACTACACCAAAATAAACGGGTTTGGCTGGGCGCAACTTGGATCTTTTTGTACAGTCACCAAAAATAAAATGCTCCAGGTTGTGCGCAGCCAACTTTATTTATTTTGATGTTTTTTCTTCTACATAACTAACTAAATAGGTCCCATCTTATTACTCGATACATAGGGTTATCGACGGTACGCTCCTAGTCTAACATGGTCCCATACATGGTGCAGAAAAAGAAGCATCCGCTTCGTAAAAAAAAAAAAACATTGCCCTCATTATACAATTAATCTACCAGCCAAATTTCAAATTTGTAGACGCTTGTTTCTCGGAGATTTTGTGATAAGTGGTAGGTATTTTGCCTTTATACAGAATTATATTACTTTATTACCTATATACCTTGCATTATAGACAACATTCCAGATACATGAAATCAGAGTAGTATGGGAAAGAGTTTTCTGTGAAACCATGTCATAAAATAAGTCCACAAAGTACAGAAAGAATAACTTTATTAGAGAGTTTGATTAAATAACATATTTTAACAGGTACACAGTTTTCACATAGCCGTTTCTAAAATGGTACGAATTAAAAATTAATAAGAATATTAGAAATACAGGTATACGCCTTGTACGAATCAAAACATGAGTCTTCAATAAATCTATAGGTGACATACACATATGTAAGTATGATAATGACAGATGAACGAGTATCACATGCTCTACTGATCAATGATCTTATTGAACGTGTATCACATGCTCTACTGATCAATGATCTTATTGAACGAGTATCACATGCTCTACTGATCAATGATCTTATTGAACGTGTATCACATGCTATACTGATCAATGATCTTATTGAACGAGTATCACATGCTCTACTGATCAATGATCTTATTGAACGAGTATCACATGCTCTACTGATCAATGATCTTATTGAACGTGTATCACATGATCTACTGATCAATGATCTTATTGAACGTGTATCACATGATCTACTGATCAATGATCTTTATGAACGAGTATCACATGATCTACTGATCAATGATCTTATTGAACGTGTATCACATGCTATACTGATCAATGATCTTATTGAACGTGTATCACATGCTCTACTGATCAATGATCTTATTGAACGAGTATCACATGCTCTACTGATCAATGATCTTATTGAACGTGTATCACATGATCTACTGATCAATGATCTTATTGAACGAGTATCACATGATCTACTGATCAATGATCTTATTGAACGTGTATCACATGCTCTACTGATCAATGATCTTATTGAACGAGTATCACATGCTCTACTGATCAATGATCTTATTGAACGTGTATCACATGATCTACTGATCAATGATCTTATTGAACGAGTATCACATGATCTACTGATCAATGATCTTATTGAACGTGTATCACATGATCTACTGATCAATGATCTTATTGAACGTGTATCACATGATCTACTGATCAATGATCTTATTGAACGAGTATCACATGATCTACTGATCAATGATCTTATTGAACGTGTATCACATGCTCTACTGATCAATGATCTTATTGAACGAGTATCACATGCTATACTGATCAATGATCTTATTGAACGTGTATCACATGCTCTACTGATCAATGATCTTATTGAACGAGTATCACATGATCTACTGATCAATGATCTTATTGAACGTGTATCACATGCTCTACTGATCAATGATCTTATTGAACGAGTATCACATGCTATACTGATCAATGATCTTATTGAACGAGTATCACATGCTCTACTGATCAATGATCTTATTGAACGTGTATCACATGCTCTACTGATCAATGATCTTATTGAACGAGTATCACATGCTATACTGATCAATGATCTTATTGAACGTGTATCACATGCTCTACTGATCAATGATCTTATTGAACGAGTATCACATGCTATACTGATCAATGATCTTATTGAACGTGTATCACATGATCTACTGATCAATGATCTTATTGAACGAGTATCACATGCTATACTGATCAATGATCTTATTGAACGTGTATCACATGCTCTACTGATCAATGATCTTATTGAACGAGTATCACATGCTATACTGATCAATGATCTTATTGAACGTGTATCACATGCTCTACTGATCAATGATCTTATTGAACGAGTATCACATGCTCTACTGATCAATGATCTTATTGAACGAGTATCACATGATCTACTGATCAATGATCTTATTGAACGAGTATCACATGCTATACTGATCAATGATCTTATTGAACGTGTATCACATGATCTACTGATCAATGATCTTATTGAACGAGTATCACATGCTATACTGATCAATGATCTTATTGAACGTGTATCACATGCTCTACTGATCAATGATCTTATTGAACGAGTATCACATGCTATACTGATCAATGATCTTATTGAACGTGTATCACATGCTCTACTGATCAATGATCTTATTGAACGAGTATCACATGCTATACTGATCAATGATCTTATTGAACGTGTATCACATGCTCTACTGATCAATGATCTTATTGAACGAGTATCACATGCTATACTGATCAATGATCTTATTGAACGTGTATCACATGCTCTACTGATCAATGATCTTATTGAACGAGTATCACATGCTATACTGATCAATGATCTTATTGAACGTGTATCACATGCTCTACTGATTAATGATCTTATTGAACGAGTATCACATGCTATACTGATCAATGATCTTATTGAACGTGTATCACATGCTCTACTGATCAATGATCTTATTGAACGAGTATCACATGCTATACTGATCAATGATCTTATTGAACGTGTATCACATGCTCTACTGATCAATGATCTTATTGAACGAGTATCACATGCTCTACTGATCAATGATCTTATTGAACGAGTATCACATGATCTACTGATCAATGATCTTATTGAACGAGTATCACATGCTATACTGATCAATGATCTTATTGAACGTGTATCACATGCTCTACTGATCAATGATCTTATTGAACGAGTATCACATGCTATACTGATCAATGATCTTATTGAACGTGTATCACATGCTCTACTGATTAATGATCTTATTGAACGAGTATCACATGCTCTACTGATCAATGATCTTATTGAACGAGTATCACATGATCTACTGATCAATGATCTTATTGAACGAGTATCACATGCTATACTGATCAATGATCTTATTGAACGTGTATCACATGCTCTACTGATTAATGATCTTATTGAACGAGTATCACATGCTCTACTGATCAATGATCTTATTGAACGAGTATCACATGCTCTACTGATTAATGATCTTATTGAACGAGTATCACATGCTCTATTGATCAATGATCTTATTGAACGAGTATCACATGCTCTACTGATCAATGATCTTATTGAACGAGTATCACATGCTCTACTGATCAATGATCTTATTGAACGTGTATCACATGCTCTACTGATTAATGATCTTATTGAACGAGTATCACATGCTCTATTGATCAATGATCTTATTGAACGAGTATCACATGCTCTACTGATCAATGATCTTATTGAACGTGTATCACATGCTCTACTGATTAATGATCTTATTGAACGAGTATCACATGCTCTACTGATTAATGATCATATTGAACGTGTATCACATGCTCTATTGATCAATGATCTTATTGAACGAGTATCACATGCTCTACTGATCAATGATCTTATTGAACGAGTATCACATGCTCTACTGATCAATGATCTTATTGAACGAGTATCACATGCTCTATTGATCAATGATCGTATTGAACGAGTATCACATGCTCTACTGATCAATGATCTTATTGAACGAGTATCACATGCTCTACTGATCAATGATCTTATTGAACGAGTATCACATGCTCTACTGATTAATGATCTTATTGAACGAGTATCACATGCTCTATTGATCAATGATCTTATTGAACGAGTATCACATGCTCTACTGATCAATGATCTTATTGAACGAGTATCACATGCTCTACTGATCAATGATCTTATTGAACGAGTATCACATGCTCTACTGATTAATGATCTTATTGAACGAGTATCACATGCTCTATTGATCAATGATCTTATTGAACGAGTATCACATGCTCTACTGATCAATGATCTTATTGAACGAGTATCACATGCTCTACTGATCAATGATCTTATTGAACGAGTATCACATGCTCTACTGATTAATGATCTTATTGAACGAGTATCACATGCTCTACTGATCAATGATCTTATTGAACGAGTATCACATGCTCTACTGATTAATGATCTTATTGAACGTGTATCACATGCTCTATTGATCAATGATCTTATTGAACGAGTATCACATGCTCTACTGATCAATGATCTTATTGAACGAGTATCACATGCTCTACTGATCAATGATCTTATTGAACGAGTATCACATGCTCTATTGATCAATGATCGTATTGAACGAGTATCACATGCTCTACTGATTAATGATCTTATTGAACGAGTATCACATGCTCTATTGATCAATGATCTTATTGAACGAGTATCACATGCTCTACTGATCAATGATCTTATTGAACGAGTATCACATGCTCTACTGATCAATGATCTTATTGAACGAGTATCACATGCTCTACTGATTAATGATCTTATTGAACGAGTATCACATGCTCTATTGATCAATGATCTTATTGAACGAGTATCACATGCTCTACTGATCAATGATCTTATTGAACGAGTATCACATGCTCTATTGATCAATGATCGTATTGAACGAGTATCACATGCTCTACTGATTAATGATCTTATTGAACGAGTATCACATGCTCTATTGATCAATGATCTTATTGAACGAGTATCACATGCTCTACTGATCAATGATCTTATTGAACGAGTATCACATGCTCTACTGATCAATGATCTTATTGAACGAGTATCACATGCTCTACTGATTAATGATCTTATTGAACGAGTATCACATGCTCTATTGATCAATGATCTTATTGAACGAGTATCACATGCTCTACTGATCAATGATCTTATTGAACGAGTATCACATGCTCTACTGATCAATGATCTTATTGAACGAGTATCACATGCTCTACTGATTAATGATCTTATTGAACGTGTATCACATGCTCTACTGATTAATGATCTTATTGAACGTGTATCACATGCTCTATTGATCAATGATCTTATTGAACGAGTATCACATGCTCTACTGATTAATGATCTTATTGAACGTGTATCACATGCTCTACTGATTAATGATCTTATTGAACGTGTATCACATGCTCTACTGATCAATGATCTTATTGAACGAGTATCACATGCTCTACTGATTAATGATCTTATTGAACGTGTATCACATGCTCTATTGATCAATGATCTTATTGAACGTGTATCACATGCTCTACTGATCAATGATCTTATTGAACGAGTATCACATGCTCTACTGATTAATGATCTTATTGAACGTGTATCACATGCTCTACTGATTAATGATCTTATTGAACGTGTATCACATGCTCTATTGATCAATGATCTTATTGAACGTGTATCACATGCTCTATTGATCAATGATCTTATTGAACGTGTATCACATGCTATACTGATCAATGATCTTATTGAACGTGTATCACATGCTCTACTGATCAATGATCTTATTGAACGAGTATCACATGCTCTACTGATCAATGATCTTATTGAACGTGTATCACATGCTCTACTGATCAATGATCTTATTGAACGAGTATCACATGCTCTACTGATCAATGATCTTATTGAACGTGTATCACATGCTATACTGATCAATGATCTTATTGAACGTGTATCACATGCTCTACTGATCAATGATCTTATTGAACGAGTATCACATGCTCTACTGATCAATGATCTTATTGAACGAGTATCACATGCTCTACTGATCAATGATCTTATTGAACGAGTATCACATGCTCTACTGATCAATGATCTTATTGAACGAGTATCACATGCTATACTGATCAATGATCTTATTGAACGTGTATCACATGCTCTACTGATCAATGATCTTATTGAACGAGTATCACATGCTCTACTGATCAATGATCTTATTGAACGAGTATCACATGCTCTACTGATCAATGATCTTATTGAACGAGTATCACATGCTCTACTGATCAATGATCTTATTGAACGAGTATCACATGCTCTACTGATCAATGATCTTATTGAACGAGTATCACATGCTCTATTGATCAATGATCTTATTGAACGAGTATCACATGCTCTACTGATCAATGATCTTATTGAACGAGTATCACATGCTCTACTGATCAATGATCTTATTGAACGAGTATCACATGCTCTACTGATCAATGATCTTATTGAACGAGTATCACATGATCTACTGATCAATGATCTTATTGAACGAGTATCACATGCTCTATTGATCAATGATCGTATTGAACGAGTATCACATGATCTACTGATCAATGATCTTATTGAACGAGTATCACATGCTCTACTGATCAATGATCTTATTGAACGAGTATCACATGCTCTATTGATCAATGATCGTATTGAACGAGTATCACATGATCTACTGATCAATGATCTTATTGAACCAATTATTTTTTATTCATTTGAAATTATGTAAATAAAGTAGTTTATTCCATCAGTTAAAGTTGCCCACTTCAATTTTATAAAACTTACAAGTAATTAAAATCGATCGCTAGGTTCGTAGGTTGACGTAGGTGCTTACAGTTTTAATAAGTAACTTGAACTTGTAATTAACAACGACTTTCGTTTTCTTAAACATTTATTTTGAATTCATCTGTATTAAAAAGAATACATAATATGTATATGTTTCAATAAATAATGTAGATACCCATATACTTTAGTTGTATATTTTTTAAAATATTGATTCACAATTAAAATAATTTTATTAATTACTAATTACGTCTAAACATTTTAACATCACAATAAACTTATCAAATTCAATTAATTTTGGGCCTCATTGAACGGACGAGCGAAGTTCTCAGAGTCTACTTGAATGTACATTTGTATGTACATTGTATTTATGTATGTATGAAAGTTTTTTCGCCGATAACTCGGAGGAGAAATAATTTTTAAGTTTGAACATGAGCCAAATCGGTCAAAGGGTTGCCGAGGTTAGGGGTTTGGGGGTCGCGAGCTCAAAGTTTGGGGCGAACAATCTTTGTTGTTTTATAAACTTGAACTACCTTCATTGTTATAACTATCGACTGCATTTATTTTCTTAGAATAAACATCATTGTAATAATAATAGTAGATTTTGATTCTAGTCAACGATATTCCATCCCTTGATGTATCCCGGCAGTAAATTATGCACATCGTATCATAGAGTGTCCGGTGAGAGAGACGACGCTCTCGAAGCCGAATATAGCCGATGTGCATTATTTACTGCCGTAACCTGCACTCCAGGTTGAAATCATGGCCCGAGTTTGTTATACAATTATAGTTACATCTAAACATCGAAACAAAACAACAATGACATAAGAGCCAAGTTATAAATATGCAAGTGAAAACTTTGTTAGTAAGAGGAAAGAGTGTTAACTAATTCAAAACTGTAGAAAATATTTCCCTGGGCTAAACGGATTATTCTAGGGTTCCAACAGCTCCATTCAAAAAACAAATGCACAAGACTAAAAGTATGTAAGAATTTTTTTATTTCTTGAATTAAACATCTTGAATTAAAACACTTGTACTTGTAGTTTCACTTTATTTGTGTTAACTTCCAACCGGTTTCGGATTTTATTCCATTTTCAAGGGAAGAATTTTTTTATTTGTTTGGATAAACTAATCTTTCATTAAAATGACATAGTAACAAATAATTTGTCCCTGTCTCGTTTTTTGTTTGTGAAGTAGCTTTCTTACTCGTAGTAGCTCTAAGTCTGCAGCCGTTCTTAGGACGACCAAATGAACACACACTAGGTTGTGCGAGGTTATGTGATGCTATCCCTTACGATACCAGCACTAAGTTGGTCGTTTAGCATGAGTTCATTTGCTCGCAGTAAGGGTAAAGGATGAATTTTCATTAAGCATTTGCATATTTTGGATCAGTTGCTAAGACTCCTATGTAGTCAAATGCAAAAATACATCCATCCTCTGCCGTCTCTAAGCATCCAGCTGACGAAGTCAGCCCCCTTTGTTGAACGATTGGGCAGTGCGAAGCTTCTTCCGAATCCGGGGGGAGCTCCAGCGAGGAACCACGCGGCTGTCCACTGGGGAGACTCCCTCATCCACGTCGTCTGCTTCCGTCTTAATCTCCATTTTCTGGAAGATTAAAGTTTAAAGGTAAAGCACTTTCCATTTTGTTGTCTGAAGGTCTACGCGAATTGTTGCATCACTCTAAACAGCGAATGGTTAAAAATATTAACACCATGATAAGGTATGAAAATGAGAAGAAATAGGTTGACAATAATTAACATGTTAACGTACACATACCTAGTCACACCTGTCTTCCAGAAGGGTAGGCAGATAACACATATGAAGGGTAAGCGGGAAGAAAGATCATTGTCAGTTTTTTTCAAAAATTGAGTTAATAGTGCCATCTTCTAAAATGTCTGGATAACAATAATAGAGCGAAAACAAAAACTTGCAAAAAATAACACAGTCCGCAGAATATCGCTTTTAAAAATAAACCGGACTCAAGAAGCTTAAAAACTTAACTTAAAAAAGGTCACAATTAGTACAAAAAGTTAAAAAAATTGTCTATGAACTGTGAATATGGGGGGCTATGGGATGATAGTAAAGTTTGCTTTTGAGAAAAAAAAACTGTGATTACAATAATTAACTGATTACAACAAGCCCACTAAGCATAGTTCTAAAGAAATAACCTAAACAAGTTTTTTCAACTTATTTCAAATTTACTTTCTGTTGACTATGATCCCTCTTCCCGCTTACCCTTCATATGTATGTTCATCTACTCTGTTTCTGACACACCTCTTTCGCATCTTTCAATCGAGTTAAAGTTCTATTCTGGGTAACAGACGGTTATAGTCAAGACTTTGCCCTTTTACAGGTATTACCAATTAAGGATACTTCCTTCTTCGGTGACCTGGTCCTGGTCGTGATCTACTTTCCACTTCCACCCCATGCTTTTTTATCCATCCCTACATGCTTAAACCACATAAACATTACTTTTTTAATTCTAGTCATTTCTACAGATATACAGGGTGTATCAGAAAGGTGTAACCATATTTGAAGAGCTTAGAGAACAAACCCTGTATCTCGAAAAAAAAAATAACTTTCATAGAAAAATGCAATGCCACTCGGCTGAAACGTATGGAAGGGCAGATTTCAGGGTTGACTCCATACTAAAAGTTGTTCTATACCATTGACTGAAGAAGCTCTTCAAATATGGTTACACCTTTCTGTTACACCTTGTATACGAATTCTACAAAGTTTCTGTTTACTTGCGGTGCATAAAAGAAACCACCCTGAGTGGCGTTAACTGAGATACATACGCCATCATGAGATGAGATACGCCCGTTGAACCATGAACAGGTCGACCAAAACTCGACCAACTGACAATAATCTTTTCAGTTCAACTGATGGTAGTTCTCGGCTATGGCTTGTCACTCCCCTAATGACGAAAACATGCCGGCAAACGACTCATCGTGTTCCGGCATGACGTCATGAGAAAACGTACTCTTAGCGAGTGGATACGTATAATCATTCGTCAGTTACTGACTTACGTACATTTGGGGAACACATTTTTGGTCCTTAACAGACTGATTGAAGCGTCGCGTGCCTTTAATTGTCTAATTTCTGGGGGAAAGATTTTCATTCTATCTTTACCACATTACGTCTATATATTTGAATTAGAAATACACTTTTTCATGTTTGTAAATTTCTTTTTATTTCAATTTATTACATCATCTGTCATTGCAACAAAAATAGGATTTTCATAAGGAATTAAGTATATAAAACAATTTCTTTAAATGAGTTCTGAAAATCATCCTAACCAAAGAGAAACAAAAAAAAAGAGATCTCATAACAAAAAATAATAATTAATTATACAGAACTCACTTCGTTAACTTTTACTCGTACTTGGCCAATATATTTCTTAAAAATTTCACACTTGGCCACAAAAAAATAACAGTGACAGACGATAGCTGAAAATAGTAGAAGTAAAAGTTTAGTTCGTCTTTAATAACGCCTCTACATCCGCTGCAGATATTTCTAAAGAATAAAAACCTTGAAACGATCAAACTCTAATACCATTTGCAGTTTTAACATTTGCTGCCCTAATCATGCCACCTTTCTCTGTATATATCGCTATTATAATGCATACTGGCCGTTCAATTCCTTTCTCGTCGCTTTCTACCAGAACTACGTCACCAGTAGCTAAAACTATGCCTCTTTTGTCTTTTCTTTGCACCAAAAAAGTCAAATATTCGGTTCTAAACCAAAGAATTAAATCTACGTAGAATTAAAAAACCGGCCAAGTGCGAGTCAGACTGTATCGTGGATGATAAATTGTATTTTGTCATTTTTTTCGTCAATTTCTCAACCGCTTTACATTTACTTTAATCTTTAAGTGAACATATATGATGATGATGACATGATTTTTTCATATTTTTCGGTCCACCAGTTTTGGAGATAGGGGGGACATACACTTTTTATGGTTTTTCAAGGATTTCTCGAAATAGATGCAGTTAAATATAGCCAAACTATATATTTTTACAATCAGCTTTTTGATATCTACAATTTGATACCCATATTGTATTTTAGGTTAATATTTTTTATTTTTCTCACTTTTGTTTTGGAAATATTTTGAACTATTTAAAATTTTTAATATTTTTTTACACCGTGATATGTGGGAAAATTAATGCTATTGATAATGACATGTCCAGCTCTTAAACATATTTTGCATGCTTTTTTATAGAGGTACTCGGTACACTCGTCAAGCATCATCTTCGGAGCTTTAAAACATTTAACTCTCGTATGGTTAGATTTTACGCAAACAATTCAAGTTTTAACAATAAATTTCTAACAACATCCAGTGGAAGGTTTTGTTATTTCAATAGTGCTCGTGTTTTAATCAAAATCAGCAAACGTATTCTGAGCAATTTTGATCCTTTGTTCACTGTCAACTTCTCTTTTAAGGAAAGTCAATAAATCATTCAACTGATCATTACTGCTGTCTACTCAAATGTGCGGTCTCGTTCTTTATCAAGCTTTTATGTCACTCGATAAGGCTGACTCAGTCATCGGATAAATAAAAGCCGAGAACTTAATTTTCGTGAAACCCAATGATTCCAAAGTTCTGATCTGAGTGTTCAGTTTGTCACATAGATGAGTGATTGCCAGTTTCTGATTTTCTTTTGCTTGTAGAAGTAGATCACGTATTTAGACTTCAATCAACAAATCATCTCATGCAAAAACGTGACTTTAGTTGGTCAATGGCATCTCTATAGCTTCTAACTTTAGATGGAAAACTCTCAACCACACTTCTCGCTTCTGATTTTGGTGTCATAGATTGAAGCAGGTATATTGTTATCTTCATTAACTTTCTTAAACTATCACCAAAATGGAAGCCAACTTTTTTATTTCTTAATTCTAGTAACTCTGTTGTTTGTTGACTTTGTCTATGCTAGTCGAGGCTGTCTACGGTGGCATTTACTTTTATTATTAGTTGCGAAATGACTAGTGGCAGTATTATTTATCCCATAGCACTCATCCATGATATACTCGTAGTTATATCTACCTTTTGCGGACAGAACGACTCGCTGGCAAATACTTGTGTTGAGTCGGACTCTTTAGCTTTAATTGTCAGCCACAGTACCCTGCAAATAGATACCTTGAGTATAAGTGAGCCAGCCAGAAATATAGGCCACTTTTGTTTCTGTGGCCAACACTACCTTATTTTCATTTCATTTCATTTTATTTATTGGGAAACAAACAGTTATAATTTTTACATACTTAGTAGTAATATTATAGCTAATACTTAAACCAAAAACAGTTTCCACTTAACGGTATAAAATTAAATAAATTAATGAACGACAAAGAAAAATACAACATGCAAAACTTAAAAAACTACAGCTCTGATATGGATATGAATATGGATATCTAACATTAACAAGACTAAAAGAATACAAGAATAAATTAAAAAAAAAAAATATATATATATACTTAAAAGTTTTTAACAAGAGTTTTATATAGCTCGCTCTTAAATTGATCCAACGAAAGATGCAACACGTCTAAATCACTAAAGTCCTTGTTATAAGTATCACAAGTTCTGATTAAAAATCTGTTTTTAGCATAATTTGTACTGGCAAATGGAATGTTGAACAAGATTTTTCTACGAGAACTGTAAGTTTGACATTTAAAACCTATTCTGCTTAATAGATATGGAGAGTCCAAATGGTTATTTATTTTTGAAAAGAAAAGTTAGGTCACGACAGGTTTACCTGTTTTCAAGTGAGCAGATTGACTGAGGATGAAAATTGAAGCTTGAGACACCTTTCTGTTTCATATTTAAATACTTAATAAATTTCTTATGAATTTTTTCGATTAAGTCAATGTGCAGGTTATAAATGGGGTTCCATATAACTGATGCGTACTCCAGTCAAAATCTTACATAAGCATTATACGAAATTTTTAGGGTGCTGGAGTTTTTAAACTACCTACCTCAGTCACTCTTTTCAGTTGTGTATTTAATAGAGAGTAATTGTAATTGAGCTCAGAACCCTTTCTAGAAAAATTTATGACGCAACATTTATCTATATTTAAGTAAAATTTATTCGTTTCACAATGGTACCAAGTCGGTAAAGCACATCTTAACTTATTTGACAGGTCTAAACTTAATTTAACCGTTCTGTCCTTGTCTTTTCGATAAAAAAAGAAAAAGATAGGACGCTTAAAATAAGGTTAGTCCTGTCAAATAAGTTAAGACGTGTTATGCCGAATCGATACCAATACCTACCCAAACTGTTTAAATCCTGTTGCAATAAGCAATGTTCATTAATTTTGATAACGGAATAAATCTTTTTGTCATCTGAATACAACAAAACATTCAAATATTGAATAGATTGAATAACATCGTTAATAAATATGTTGAACAAGGCTGGACCGAGATGTGAACCCTGGGGTACACCTGAGGTGATGGGGACAAACGGATACGTATCCCTTTACAGTCACTGCTTGGGTTCTTTGACGCAAATAAGACTCTAGCCATCTAAGAAGATCACCAAATACCATATACCAAACTGCTCAAATTTCATAATCAACATAGAGTGACAAATTTTGTCAAAAGCTTTGGAGTAGTCAGTATACACGGCGTCGACCTGGTGACCCTCACTTAAAGCAGTTAGAACTTTGTCAGTTAACTCAGAGAGGTTAGTTTCAACTGATCGCCCACTGACAAAGCCATGTTGGCAGACTGTTAAAACTGGTCGTATAGTAGGAAAAAGGGCATCATAAATTATTTTTTCAAATATTTTAGCAACAGTAGAAAGTTTGGAACTTCCCCTATAGTCTGCTACATTGCGTTTATCACCGTTCTTAAAGATTGGCACAATAAATGACCGTTTTAAGTACAAAATAACCAAGTAAGAATCTAACTTGACACTGGCAAAAAATAGCAGCCATCGCTAAGACACAAAAAACAAGATCATCGTTTATAAAAATCTTCTGATTACCGACACCTTTTATCAACTTAAGACATACCTGCACGATCAGTCGCACGAGGGTATGCTGCTGCTCCAGCATCTGTGACACTTCCCGCAGCCGTCGCTTCTGCTTCTCCAACTCAGCGCTGATGTAATCGTCGCTGCTTTCGAGGACCAAGTCCAAGCCGGCTGAAGGCAAACGTCAAGGTAGTTAATTTATAAAGCTTTTCTGTCAATCACTGTTAAGATAAATAAAGAACACGAATTAAACTTGCTTTGCGCGTTTCATATTCTAACCGGACGGCTATTTGCATATCCTAAGGACGAGTAATACACTAAGTAATACAATCAAAGACTAAGTAGTGTATGAATACATGTACGAGATCGTTATATAAGTCCCGAGACTAACTTGGAGATGGCGCATATATTAAAGACTCATTTAATTTTTAGAAAGTACTGGCCGTCAAATGATATATGTCAAAATTTTTTGAAAATCGAACTATAATATATAAAGTTACAAGCAGACATTTAAGTGACGCTACTTTTGTAATTCTAAAAACAATGGATAAAAACGAGTTTCGTGTGTTAATATAACATTGTTTTTTAATGGGAAAAAACACCGTTCAAGCATAAGAGTGGCTTATTAAGTGTTATTTTGGAATCTGCTCCGTCTGAGCCAACCATTAGTTGGTGGTATGCCGATTTCAAACGCGGTCGTATGGACACAAATGTTGCTGCACGCTCTGATCGTCCAAATGAAGAAGTGAATCAACAAAACATCAACTAAGTCCTGAAAATCGTGAAGGAAGATCGGAAGGTAAAAATACACGAGATAGTAAAGATTTCAACTGGTAGTGTTGTCACTATTTTACATAAAAATTTGGCCATGGAAAGATTTTTTCCAAATGGGTGCCGCGTTTGCTAACAATTGCTCAAAAGCAACGACTTATCAATGATTCAGAACGCTGTTTGGCGCTGTTTAATAGAAATAAAAAGGATTTTTTACATCGGTATGACAATGGTCAAAACATGGATTCACCATTTCACTCTGGTCAGCAGAGTGGAGATCGGTCGGTGAAAGCCGCCCGAAGCGGCCTAAGACACAAAAATCTACCGGCAAGGTTATGGTCTCTATATTTTGGAATGCGCATGGAATACTCTTCATCGACTACCGTGATAAGGGAAAAAATATAAATAGCGAATATTACATGAGATTAGATAGACTAAAGTACGAAATGGTGGAAAAATGGCCTCAAATGAAGAAACAAAAAGTGATGTTTCACCAGGATAATGCGCCGTGCCACAAGTCCATGATAACGATGGCCAAACTAAAGGAATTGGGCTTCGAGTTACTACCCCATCCATCTTATTCTTCAGATCTGGCCCCTAGCGATTACTGGCTGTTCTCAGACCTAAAAATTTTTTGATCCAAATAGTGAAGTAATTGCAGCAACGGAGGCTAATTTTGAAGCCAAAGATAAATCGTCCTCTACACACATGGAATAGAAAAGTTAGAAAAGCGTTGTAGGGACTGTATTGCTGTTAAAGGAGACTAAGTTGATGAATAAAAAAATGTTTTATCAAAAATACTTCGTTTTAGTATTTAGTATCGGTACCTACTTACTAAACCGAGTGTTATTGTATAAAAATTTAAATAAGCCTGGTGACAGCCAAAAAAAAAAGATAAATCAGGATAAAGAAACTATATAATTTGTTTTTTGAATGAACTAAAAATAACAAAACTGAAGTAAAAAATATGGTATAAAACACAATAATATCAGCAGAGTATTGGGTACGTAGGAACTTATAAAATTAACACAAAAATTATGCCTAGTCCATCTTATTTCAGGATTTTGTTTTCCTTCAGCTTTAACGACGCAATTTGTTCAGGATATTATGGATTTAAATTTGGATATTGAAACTAGTTTATAGGATCCCAGAAACTACAATTTCGCGGAAGTTTTAATAATAACTTCTAGTCGAGAAAAAACATAACTTTAAGGTGTTAAGAGCAATCGTTATCTAGCTTTACATTAAGGAAGAAAATAATTGATTCAGAGTCTGCTGGATGCTAGGCTACAGATGTAAAAACCTGATAAGGGTATCTTCGTGACTTAGGTGTTTGCAGTCTTCCAGAGAGTAGTCAATCAAGCCAAGATTGTCTGGCGCCAACTTCTGTTATAACACAGGAAGCTTACCCCGTCTGCGTACGTGGTCCGTACGTTCGGCCTCAATATGTGCAACCATACAAGATGGTGGGAGAAATAGAAGAAAAATTGGGAAGACCCTTAAATAACCTGAAGGGTCGCTGTAAAGAAATAAAACAACAGCGTCAAGACATGCCTATGAAATCTGGGCAAGGAAATTAACGTATTGGAAACGGGACAAAAGGGATTTTCATAGAATGAAACCAAAAGTACACAAAACTTACCAGGAAATGAAGAAAAAAACAGTCTTTCACAATCACTAGGGCAAATGTGCCCTGTTTCCTGGATTAAACTATATTTTAAATTTATTGTGGCAAATTTCGCCTTCCTTGTACCACGATACTCTTTGATATGAGAAAAATACGAGTAACAAAAAAATGTGACAAAATATTCCAAATTTTCGAATTTGAAAATTCAGTAAAGCAATCAACGATAAAGAAAGACCAAAAATATATGAAAAAGGTTGAATACCTGTAGCGAATGCTACAATATGACACGAGGTAAATCACCGGGGCACGATAGCCTCAGTATCGAGCACTTGCAGTACGCGGGTTAACAACTACTAAGGGTGCTGGCCATGTTATTTAATTTCTGTATAGTCATGCGTACTTACCTCAAGAGTTTATGAAGACCACTGTTGTACCTATTCTTAAGAACAAGACAAGGGACGCCTCCGACAGGAATAATTACCTTCTTTGGCAACCGTAATACCGAGGGTGATGGATAGTTTGCTGGATCACCAGCTTGCAAAGAATGTAGACCTTCACGAGGCGCAGTTTGGTTTTAGGCCAGGAATTTCGACGGAAACAGTGAAACTGCACCTCAAGCACACTATCCATTACTATGTGACGCGAAAAACGCCGGTGTGTGCCTGTTTTTTGGATCTGTCGAAGGCATTTGACCTTGTTCAATATAATATTCTACGGGATAAGCTCCTGAGGCACACTAACTCACCTAAGGAGTATGTAGGGATGTTAAAATTTAAATATAATAACCAGTTGAACAGTGTGAGATGGGCTGGCTCATATTCAAAAGGATACGGGTTGGAGTGTGGAGTGAGACAGGGTTCTCCGCGACTCTTCAACCTCTACATACACGGTCTGATCGAGGAGCTCAGTAGGGCGGGCTTAGGATGCTCAATTGATGGCGCATTTGTAAAAAACGTCAGCTATGCTGATGATATGGTGCTGCTGAGCCCCTCGGTTAGAGTTCTTGAGACTCTAATAAGCTTTTGTGAGAGGCACGCGAAGTCCCATTGCCTGAGGTACAACTGCAGGAAAAGTGAACTGTACATATTCAAGGCGGGTAACAAACTGCCCAAATGTGTCCCTCCGATTAAACTTGGAGATCGTGTGTTGAGCAGAGTCACCAAATTCAAATACCTGGAGCTCTGGGTCACCGAGGACCTCTCTGATGATCTTGATGTTGAGAGGGAGTGCAGAGCGTTGGCGATGAGGCGCAACATGCTGGCCCGCAGGTTTGCACGATGTACAAAGGAAAATCACCCTTTTCAAGGCATACTGCCAGACTTTTTACACGTGCAGCCTGTGGGTGGGTTGTACTTGCAAATCGCTCAGTGCTCTGCGCGTCCAATATAATAATGGTTTGAGGATGTTGATGGGACTGCTTTGCTTTTGCAGCGCATCAGGCTGGGAGTCAATATTACGCAAGAGAGTGGCCTCCCTGATGCGGCGCGTGAGAGGCAGTCCCAGCAGCCTTCTCAACACCATACTGGATAGGATGGATTGTCCAGTTGCACTGGAACTTCATACATATGGGGTCCAGAGCTGCAATTTTTAACATTCAATGAAATTTTCAAGAGTGAATATGTGTACTAATATAGTTTTTTAAGCAATTTTGTTACCAACAAAATATGGACTTGGTCTGAAATAAAATTATATTATTATTATTATTATAAACTAAAGATTCGTCATCATCATCTGCCTATCTAAAGTTAGTACATACTCTAAGACCTAAAGTATTATAGGTAGTCACTTAAGTTACTTTATGAACAGAAAATCACTTATACTATCCCACAAATTTATTTAGAACTTCCTGACCGGTTTCGCCTTTATGGCATTATCAGAGGAACTAATATAAGATCTTAATTACACAATAAATAGTTTACATCAGCCAGTGCGATCAATGACACTAACACAATTAATAAATTTGTGGGATAGTACAAGTAATTATCTGTTAAATTACAAGTTCCACTAAGTGCCAACAGTCAACAGTATAACTACTTACTTTAAGTCATCATTATTTGTACCATGTTACAAAAGATCGGTTGAACAAGTGCTATTTTGAAGTGGATATTTCCATTTTCGCACCACGTTCAAAATTTGAACGTCGCTTCCCTTAACAACTTCACAAACTATTAAGAAGGCATTGACGTACCTAGGTCAATGTATGAAGGCATTTACATATGTAGTCCTTGTCGATAACAGTTTTGGACAGGGATTATTTGATTTCTTATTACAGAATTATACGTGTTTTAATCGTTTTATTATTTATTATTCGTTATTATCAATAAACATAATAAAAAAGTAGATCACGGTGTGTCTGTACATTAAAGAAAAGTAATAAAAATAGAAAGAGGTGACCAAAATTGTGTAATAGAACTAGATAGATATAAATTATTAGAAATAGATATAAATTCAGCGATTTTTGGAATTATTTTCTGTCTGTCAGTCTGTTTATTGTTCACGCACATCTACGAAACTAGTGAACGGATTTTCATGTAATTTTCACATGTGGGCAGAACTTACTTTGGTTAAGAATATAGACTTTAAATTATTTATTAAGGAGCATTTTCTATCCCTCTGATAGTTTAAGTTTAATTTATCTTTACTTATTACTGTACTGGTACATATCTTTATACACATGTATATATTTTGTATTTAATTGAATGTATTATTTAATTATTTCGTGTCTAGTTTACGTATTGAGTTAATATATACATATGTTTAGACCATTATTTAAGTATTTTTGATTATAATAGGTACACCGCCTACGCCTTCACGTACTTCCAAAATATTTTCCACCCAAAGGTTGTCTGGAAGAAATCGCTCTAAGCGATAAGACCGCCCATTGTTGCCTATATTTTTGTTCTTTCCAACTTTGTATTGTTGTTTTGTTGTTTTTCTTTTGGTGCACAATAAAGCGTGTTTATGTTATGTTATGTTAAAAACAGGTCTCGAAAAAAAAGTTATCGTCATTTAAAGACTATTGGAATTTACTTTTCTACTGTTAGAAGTTCGAAGTTACATAGCAAATAATAATTCCTGGCGATGAAGGCCTATAGACATCACTTAGAATGTTTAAAAAAAATAAGAAAATTTTGGTAAGAATTATGTAGCGTATAAAATTTTAGTACACAAAAAATCAACAGGTGGCGCTGTTAATTTTAGTACACATAAAATCAACAGGTGGCGCTGTTAATTATTAGAATGTGTATAAATAATTAACATAATATCATTGCAGTATAGAAATTGCTCTAAATAATATTTAATTATATTGTTTATATAGCGTCATCTACCAAAGTAAATAAAAGGTTTTAATACTAAATTAGTTGCAGCAATTGTATAACAGATGGTGATACCTTCTTTGATGAAACGGGCTAGGTACTATGTTAACTGAAAATTGTAAAGCTAAGTATATTAAGGCGATATGTAAAAGTTTTAGCGTCCCTGTTACTCCATATGCGAAAAAACCGAGTAAATAATAAGCTGTAACTTCAAAATTTTATAATATCTGTATCTGTATGGGTTATACATTCTCCATCATTACATTATTCTAAGATTCACGATATTGAAAATGTAAAACTGTAATTACTGTATTGAAAGTAAAGGTGAACAACACTTGAGCTTATAACTTATAAGATAATAATTTTATATAAATTGTTGTTACTTAAACTGTTAAATGATTGATAAGCTTGTAACTGTATACCTATTCAAAAAAATCAAAAAAATCAAAAATTCTTTATTTACTTTACAAAATGTAGGTTTTGAGGGGGTGGGACTCCCCTTTTAAGTTTTACAACCTGTTTTAAGGGAGACCCGCTCTTTCTACGGATCTTATTTTACAATTTTGTATTAAAATTAAAATTAGGTCTTGCTTAATACATAGTGATTAGGTATTTATATAAAGAAAAAATGTGTGTGTATGAGGGTTTATGTTATTGCAGCTAAATATAAATTAAATGAGTTTCGTATAATTTTTTATAGCACAAGTGCGGAAAATGCCGACTTTAAGCACGCGGTCATTTTACGCACAGTGTGCTATAAATATTAATATGTGGCTAAAACTAAAATGATATTAGTTGATATATTTTAAGATTTCTTCCTCCTTTCTGTGTTAAGAGGATATTCAGGATACATAATTTTTTTTCGTCTATTTCTGTATTTGGAGGATGTTCAGATTTCAGAAAGAAGCTTTAAAAAAAAAAATTGTCGATGACAAGTTGACAAGAGTTGTGAACTGTAAAAAGGTTTTTTATTCAAAAATATTGCTGAGATCCTGGAAAACGAAATACAACAGTAAGTGTTTAATATCGATACCATCAGTGGCGTGCACAGAACTTTTTGCTGGAAAAGCAAACAATTGGTCAAGAACAACAATAAAAAAAATATGAAAACATTTAAATATCACTTTGAAAAAAAAATGTATGGCGCCAGGGTAGACAATGTCTACCCTAGAGTGAAAATTTCCTATACAAACTTTTTTTTTTTCAAAGTGATATTTAAATTTTTTCATATTGTTTTTATTGTTATTCTTGAGTTGAGAAAAAGTTCTGTGCACGCCACTGGATACCATTATTGGTACTTGCCAGTTTAATTGCTCAAACGAAATATTCAAGTGCAAATTTATGTACCAGAACATACTTAATTACTTATATGTATAACTTTTAATTCATAATGTACGTAATCGACTTCATGAGCCATTATCGATATCGATGTTTATCAGAATCGAATACATGTCTGCTAACTATAAAACACTGTTACATATTATAACTTTGTAGTTTAGAAAAAATACCAAGAAGTTTATAAAAGAATCATGCCAAAAAGTTTACAACCAAAGTGGAGAATGATTTCTTTTTGAAATAAATTACCTCATGAAAGGTTTATATAAATACATTCTTTGTTTATTTTTCGATTTGCAATGCTAAAATTAAAATTAAATTCAAGTATCCACTTACTTAATTTACGGTTGTTTCTCTGACACAATCCGCTACTTTTTTCATGTAGTTTTCACTAAGATGGTTTGCCTTATTCGTACCGCTTGGCACGCAGGTTGGCAATCTGAAGTGCTAGCTAGCCTACATGTTATCATTGATACTGAAGACGCTGCTATCAGTTGCAGCCTCGTTCAGTGGTCAGCAAGGTGCAACAGGAGCAGGAGTGATTGAAATTTAAGGAGAATACAGACATTTGAGGATGTCCATTTCCTTCCCTTTTACAGCCATGATTATTTGTATCAGGGACTTTACCGAAATTACCTTCGTCAGTGAATGGGTTGCAAAACCATTTGCGCAGAATCAGGTCAAGAAAGCCGCTTTTGCATTTGTTGTTCGGGTACTCGATGAGCTCATTCTTATCCACCTTCTCCAGAAGGATTGCTGGTAATTTCCTTTCCAACTCCGTGTGCAGAACCACCTGGATGTAACATATCATCGGGTATTGCCAAGCCCATTTCTGTTTTTGGTTTCTCTTAAACATTTAATAAAATCAGAATTTCAGCTCTACTATCTCTTCTTATAATTATTTAAGGGGAATACAGATAGCTCTTTTTTTCCAGTGGCCTACTTATTTTTGTGTTGAAAAATTGAAAATTGAATAGTTGTCAACTGCTTTACGGAAACGCAGAACAAAAGTAAATCTGACGAACCCGGTATCTCTAGCTTATCAGCTCTCAATTAGGAGATAAGCGTGAAGTTCCGGGTCCATGATGTAACATAACCTTCGCTACAGAAATAGTCAGGTCCTGTACTCCTGGATCAATGAGAATAACTCAAAAATCATATAAGTAATATGACGGCATGACATAAATCCACGAAGAAATAAATACCTCTGACGTCTTTATAGACTGTGAAATGCAAGTCACAAACCACACTCGTGAACCCACATTTCACCGATGATTTTTACGTCACAGCGATAGTGGGCCATCCCCATTCTTCAGGCACAAATGGATCCGCAGCTTTACATGCCTTCTGCAGCACACAGATCGAATATAATATTTGCACCTGCGGGATTTGAACCCGCGGACTCCGGGACCGCGATCTCAAATAGTTAGTATCGCATTTAAAGTTGACAATCATTCCTCACCTGCATAGCCAGTCGCTTTAGCTGTGCGTTCCTCCTGACACTCTCGATGTCTCCAACAGCCAAACCAATGAGCAAGTTCATCAGCAGAATCGGCATCAGTACGAAGAACAAGCCAAGAATGAAGAACGTTGGCATGGGAAATGGCAGGCTTCTGACAAACATAGCAATAACCCAATAAATATCACATCCATCATCCTCATCCATCCGTCAGCCTAGTTCGTCCACTGCTGGATATAAGCCTTTGCAGGACTTTGCCACTCCCGCCACTGGAAGAATTGCCCATACTCACACACGCTGGGCAGGTGGGCTGGTGAGCGCGGTGATGGAACCCTCGCATCAGTGACGCCGCTGCCCGTCAACAGTCTGTTCCATATAACGCCCGGCTATTAGGCATGGATATACCGCCATCCATCGGTCCTGGATTTTTGCCTGTGAGCTGTCCTCTTACTTCCCCGAATTACTTCGAGGTGGTCTCCAGGTAAGATGGTGATAAATATCACGTTTATTACAAATTAAAGGGACACATTTAATTATTTTATCTTAATTTAAGGTGGGTCATCCCGTTCACCTGCCATATAAATGGTTAGGGTGCTTGTGACATCCTGATGGCTTTGATATCAATGAAACTTTGCACGCATCTTTATATATGTTTCCCTCACCCCCACACCGCACTTCGACCCATCTCTCATCAAAAGGTGCAAGAGGGCGAGATATTAAAAAAGCGCCGAATTTGTGAAATGGTTTCAGGTAAAACTGTTTTCCATGAAACGGTAATGTTTATTTATAGAAAAGTGTATAAATTAAGTCTCCTTTACGTACGACGTCTGTATTTTTTTTTTTATTTCCAGGATAGATAAAAATTATACAACTTTCTAAACTTTGCTTAAAAACGAGACAATATTCACGATATCCTGACAGCTATTATTATGATGGGTGTTTCATAAAATTTTGCTTTTTGGGCTGTATTGAGACGTAGTTAGATGTCGCTAGAATATACTTATGAACAAAGAAATGAAGGAAATAAGCTGTAGACTTCACATTCAGTTTTTACCTTTTGTATGAATCTTAAGAAAAATCCAGGCGTAAAGGGGCCACTTAAGACCACGTTTTAGTCTCTTTTGGACGCCATTTTGGATTGGGGTTGTATCGAAGCATGAAAAAAAACCGGCCTAGTGCGAGTCAGACTCGCGTACCTAGGGTTCCGTATTGTGGATGATAAATTTAATTTTGTCATTTTTTTTTCGTCAATTTCTGGACCGCTTTATTTTTCCTGTAATCTTTCGACTCCTTCAGCGTTTTTTCGAAAAGATCTTTACGTAAACACATATTACCATGATTTTTTTCACATTTTTTGGTCCACCAGTTTTGAAGATAAGGTGGGAAATATATCTTTGTGGTTTTTAAAAGATTTCTCGAAACCAATGCCAGTAAGTAAACGTATATATTTTTACAATCAGCTTTTTAATATCTACAATTTGATACCCATATTGTATTTTTATAAAATATGTTTTTTATTTATTTTACTTCTTTTTTTATATTTCTCATTAGTGCTGAATTTTTTTAAATCGCTATAGTTTTACTGTAATTGGCCAGTGATTATCTATAATTAACCTTTTTTTTCATATTTTTCGGTCTACCAGTTTCGGAGATAAGGGGGGGGGACATACATATTTTTGAGGTTTTTTAAAGATTTCTTGAAACCAGTGTCAGTAAATATACTAAAAGTATATATTTTAGAATTACCTTTTTAATACCTACAATTTGATAGCCATATTGTATTTTTAGGCTAATATTTTTTATTTTTCTCACTTTTGTTTTGGAAATATTTTGAACAATTTCAAATTTTTCATATTTTTTTTAAACCTTAATATGTGGGCAAATTAATGCTGTTCTTGTGCCAAAATTCATGTATTTATCTTTAACGGTGCTAAAGTTATGAGGCTGTGACATACGGACGGACGGATGGACGGACAACGGAGTCTCACCATAAGGTTCCTTTTGTACCTTTTAGATACGGAATCCTAAAAATGTGAAACAAAAGACGGTGTTTGGTGCTGTGATTGTCAGTGAATTTTAATAAATTATTAATGTTGATAAAAAATGTCGAGCTTTTTATTGTCTCGCAGAAAGTGTGAAAAGTAGAGTATGCTCCTCTGGAATAAAGCCTGTCTTTGTCTTGGGCAGCTTGAACCCCTCGCTTTACTCAGGACTCTATATAACTCCCTCGCTACGCTCAGGGTTCAATATGCCGCCCGTGACGTAAGACACTGCTTTATTCCCTTAGTGCATAATCTACTATAACGAGTTTTACAAGTTATTTCAATTTTAAGAGGGCAGTCGAGCGAACTGTACATATCAGACCGCACTAAATGGCAAACGACGCCGCATATAATTTTAAAGTACGCTAAGCAGGTAATTAAACAGGTTAGTCAACTTTTAGCCCCGTCTAATTCAGCAAAAAATGAAATGAAGCAAACTTTTCCTAAGGGTGGTGCAACTTATTTTGATAAAGTACAAGAGTCTAAAATTGTCTATGTGTCGACAGATCTGTTGATCTATTACCTGCTATCATACTTCCTAGGACAGCATGAAACATTTCAATAAGTAAAATAGTCGGACGTCATTATTCAATGATTTTGTTACAGAACACACTCTTTTTAGAATAACTTATTAATAATGGCTAAATGTATTCCCAAGTAACACAACTGCGTGGCATATAAGTTCGATATCAGATCAAATTGTAACCCAAGGTAAGAAAGGTTAGGTTCTATGTTGGTGTAGGCTTCCCATATGCAACCCATATGAAACCCGGTGGAGAAAAATTGCAGCCTAATTTAAGTTCCAAATGGGTTCCATATGGGTTCTAATTTAGGCCATGAATGAAAATTAGAACTAGGGGTGCATGTTGTGCGAAACGAGTGAATGATTAAACGAAAAACGTTAAATTCATTCATTAGGTGGTTCGAGTCGAAAGACTAGAGATAAACAAAAAAAAAACATTTGTGCTGTGTGTCGTATGTGTTATTGTCATTTATTGGTTGTCTGTGGATTTACGTGATTCTAAGAGCTTGACTCACCAAACTAATAATTATATTATGAAGATGATAAGCTTTCAGATACCTAGTACAAAATGCTTGCAAATTTTATGCTACTGTAAAAAATACAGATTTGATATTCCTTTGATACATTTTCACGCAACTATGATATGATTAAGATTAATATAAGTACATAATATATCGTAAACATATATCGTTACGACATGAATTGCCAAGGGGGGTGTCAGGGATGTTCCGAATGTGGGCTGTAAAATGCAAGTTACAGTTTACAGTTGGTACACCCGCGTTTCACTGACGAAAACTTTTTAAACAATGAAAACACATATTACTTGACCCATTTAACCCTGTTACCTTCATATGCAACTTCAGGTTTGAATCAGGTTGCTTTCCAGAGGCTCTTAAATTGGCAGTTGTTTGTCCTGTATTAAAGGACGGTGACAAGGACAATGTCAGCAACTATAAACCCATCTCACTCTTGCCAATTCTTCCCAAAATAATCGAAAAACTAATGAATAAACGTCTTGTCTCATAACTCGAACCACATAAAGTACTTTCAAGTTTGCAGTTTAAGTTTCGAGAGAGGAGGTCAACAGAGGATGCTATGACATTACTCTCAGAGACAATAATGCAAAAAATTGACAAACAAGACAAATATTCCGGTGTATTTCTCGAATAAAAAAAAGCAAAAGCGTTTGACACCGTTCCTGTACCGATCGTCGTTGCAAAGCTCCAGAGCCTAGGAAAACAAGGAGTACCTTATACATGGTTTGAAGATTATATTAAAAAATCACAAACAAGTAGTAGACATTTCTTCTAATACTCTGAGCTCCAATATTAATATTACTATGGGAATTCCGAAGGGTAGCATCAACAGGCCAACATTATTTTTTTGCTATATTAATGACTTCTACGAGATTGCTATTCCCATCCGCAAATATATTTTCATTTCCGGATGATACAATTAAACGTTTTAGAGGAAAAACATGGAAAACGAGAGTGCAGCTGCTAATTCCAGCCTTAAAACTCGCTTTAACTGGTTAAGACACAATCTCTTAACTTTTAATGGCAACAAAACCAACAGAGAAGTTTATGACATGCTTCTTGGACTTGACTATGACAGTACAGAGCGTCTGCTAGTTATTTCCAGCTAAAATTTTAAAACTTACTATTCCTATACTTTATAAAAACATCTACATATATAACTGAAACAGATGTTAGTATATAACACCAAACATTTGATATCTAACTTTGAGATGTTTTTGCAGCTGGAAGTATTATCTGACAATGACACATCACTGATTTAGATCTGTAAGTTATAAAATAGGCTACTTCAAATACCAATGTGTTACTTGGGTTAAAGATAGCCATTTTACGAGTACAAGCACCTGAGTTTATGAGTATAGTTTTTTGCAAAGACAACTTTTTCTTAAATGGGCTACAGTAATTGGTCTGGCAAAGTTCAGTGTTACAGGTTCCGTTTGGATGACACTACATTTTATGAAAAATTTGTCTTTGTGTTCTTATGTAGACCTAATTGGGTTCCACTGATAGGCTAAGGTCTCATTGAGACCAACTTCGGTTCCGCTGTAATACCAACCACCAAGGTAAAAATTCAATCGTGGTATTTGTATTCGTCCATCGGTGGCGGTTTTCTTTGGCCTATCTGAGTGCATATAGATAACTTATTTGGCCACGCCACTTGCACTTTAGCTTTGCGGTCAAATTACAGGAAGCGCATTTTGAGATACAATTTAGTACATTTGACATTGTGCTCTGCTCTGTTGTTTGTAAAGCCAGAATTTGAAGTTCTGATGCCATTTCAATCCACCAAAATAATTACGCGCAAGATAGGAATGCGGTTTCAATCAATCAGTGCTGTGACTTTGTTACTCATCTTTCTAATCCCAATGACGTCATAGTTTTCATACGCTTAATTATTTAGTGGATTTTATCACAATGTACGGAGCGATGAATATTGCACGTCAGATAAAATACCCTTGCTCGCACAATATTATAGACTATAAGGGTATGGTCGTCAGATCACAATAAACTACTATTTTCCACCATAAACATTGGAAAAATTGGCTTACCGCGTAATTTTAATTTGTATCAACTTGAAGTGAATGCATGCGAAATTCAACGCGTGCAAAAGAGATGGCATGTTAGGCGGGCGTCGTCGCACGCACGTCAAATTTCAATCTCAAGTTGATGTTGATGAAAATCAGAATTACGCGGTAGACCCACAGGTCTCTTGGTTTGTTTGGTTTATTCGGTTTACTTACATAACCGACTTACCAACGATAGCTGAGTGTGTTGGTTTTGTTTAATCTGATGACCACGCTCTACTCGAAGATGCAAAATTAAGGAGAAAAAATACAATATTACTTGTCCGTGTCATATTCGTAGTATGGCTGCACGTAAGCTCCAACGAAATCGATCTCACCCAACATCATGGCAAATGTCCTCATAAGAGATAAGGGTATGTTGTTGAACGATACTTGACCACCCTGAAAAACAAATTTATTGAATGTTTTTTTTTTGTAATTAAATAATAGTCATTAAACTTTCTCAAGCCGCAATGCTACTTTGCTGTTTAGTAATTCAAGTTAAATTCGCCAATTTTTAAATATATTTTCATGACGTCATGAACGCTAGCAATTTTTAATTTACTGATACTAACAACCAATTTTTCAAAGGATTAGTTAGACTAATCTACAAAACAAGGAAATATCATGCAAAGTTATATCATACAAAGTCATACATATCATACGCAAAAAAAACTTCCATACTTCACCAAAACGCCTCAAACCGAATCGGATTGTGAAACCTACTTTAGAGAGCAGTATGTAGAAGGACAGGCCAAATGCAATGATCAGGATAGAGAAGACCATCAGCACTTTGATGAGGGTCTGCAGGATCTCGAGGAACATGACCACGTAAATACCGACTTGGTCGAACCGCTGCAGAAACAGCAGCAGAACAAACCAAGACATGAATACCGTTAACGAAGCCGCTGAAAACTGAAAAAAAAAACAACAATTTCAGCAAATAAGCAAATAAAAAGGGGTTGAAAAGGGTTGTTCCCGTCGGCTCAGTAATCCGATGCAAATCGCAACGGATCACGCTAAATTGTTCCCAACTACAACATTTATGTTTTTTTTCCCAACGGACCATCTGAGCCGTGGTTAAATGGAAAATTGTCCTAACGGTAACATGTAATCTTATAATTATGAAATATATCCTCTGATAATTATGTTTCGACTCATTTAGCAATGTCCTATGAATGTTATTGTTAATATTCCTTTATCTCCTTATTGAGTTAGGAAAATTATCCGTGTAAATTAATTGGAAAAATAAGTATTTTATTCTTGATTCAAATAAACTTAAGAGTATGGATAAAAAAATTCAGTTAACCAAAATAATAATTCAAAATAGCTTTATTAAATACTTAACTTATTAAAAATCATATTATTAAACATTAAAAAATAAAACATGCAAATTAGCAATCATAATTATTGTAATTGTTTAAAAACAAATATTGTTCTTTATTATTTTGGTTTATCGTACGTGTCACGCAATAGATTTATATTCTTTGTGTCCTGGAGCAGTCTAAATAAATCTTTAAGTGTAGGCCACTGCATTGAGAATAAAAATATATACCTATGTAGATTATTGCAGATTCATGGATTCATTCATTCATGATTGCTAATTTGCATGTTTTTATTTTTCTAATCTCTACGAGCCTGGCGTCGTATATGTAATACATAAACAAAAAAAATCCTTTGACAACCCTTTGAGTGCCATCTAGCGTAGGTATGGCAAGCCAATTAACCAATTAATATGATTATTCTATGGAGAAAATATTCAGCTTCTGTCCTTCCATTTTTTTCCAAGTTTGCATTTATATCAATTTGTTCATACTGAATGTAATAATAAAAATTAAAATATGCAGGGCCTCAGGAGGCTTATGTTTGAGAATGTGATTTTAATTAAGTCAAGAATTTAATAAAGCTATTTTTAATTATTATTTTATATTTAGAGGATAAATTTCATGATTATAAGCTCACATTTTACCGTTAGGACAATGGTGGTCCGTTAGGAAAACAAATACCTACATAAACTTTGTAGTTGCATCCAACCAGTGGACCGATGGGAACAACTCATAAAAATCCTTAAATAAGACGGGAATGAAGAATAAGAATGAGACCCAGCAAACAATAAAACGAAAAAAAGATCGGAAGAAAATTAGTCATTGAGAAAATGGCGGTGTTTTAGTATAACGAACATTGACAATGTATATTTTTAGGCAATATGGACATCCTAAGAACTGTATATGTCGCACGGAAATGAGGAAATCAGGGATTACACGTAATCCTTAAGGATACCACGAAATTCCGGAAGATATCGAATATTCCAACCGATCCGATCGATTATTGTTAATGTGGAACATTGCAATCGATTTCGTCTTCTTACTGAAAAAATCTAGGGATATGTGGAATATTCCAATTTTCACTGAACTAAATCTAGCAAAAAGTCGTGTTTCGAAAAATATCGAACTTGTACAAGATCTACCAAAGAACTTCACTTTCGATCTTAGATTTTCTACGGCTACGTGTTCGCGAGAACAATCAGTATACCAATAATAACAAGTAAAACGTATATTGTTTTAAGATTTGTTAATTTTAAATTATAGAATAACGACTTATATGTTTTTAATTAAATTGTAATAAAAATTATGTCTAATCTGATTTAAAATTTTGTTTTATCTGGAAACGAACAAAATAATTTTCATTTTGACTTCTTTCTAGACTCAGTTTTGCGAAACGATAATATTTCACTAGATTTTTTCAGTAAGAAGACGTAATCGATTGCAATGTTCCAGAATTGACTTGTTGTTTCAGTAAGAAGAAGTATACCATTAGAATATTCGACATCTTCCGGGATTTCGTGGTATTTCTAGTGATTACGCGTAATCACTGATCTCTTCATTTTCCTGCGACATCACTGTTGGTGTTACAATCAAACGAAATAAATTAACGTTCAATAAACTCGATGATTACCACAGACAACAGCGAGTCAATATCTTCGGTGAACAGAGGGTGTTTAAGGTGACAGTCCACTATCGGAAACACCACTAACAGCAGTGGCGTGCACAGAACTTTTTGCTGGAAAAGCAAGCAATTGGTCAAGAATAACAATAACAAAAATATGCAAAAATTTCAATATAAAAAAAAGTTTGTATTGGAAATTTTCACTCTAGGGTAGACATTGTCTACCCTGGCGTCATACAAATTTTCTTTTTTCAAAGTGATATTTAATTTTTTTCATATTTTTTTAATTGTTTTTCTTGACTAATTGCTTGCTTTTCCAGCAAAAAGTTCTGTGCACACCACTGCACAAAAATCTGTTATGTTTTCATGAGCATGTTTCGAAAAGTCTTAGTGAAATGACAAACCTGTATGTCTCTGTAGCAGCCAAAAGCACTCGGCAATACCATGATAGTCGAGCATATATAGAGACTCCAATTCATAAGGTTCGAGGGGTCCAGGAGATAATGTAGTTTCTGCTGTTTCATGTTGTACAGCTCTCTGACGAAGCAGAGACCGTTGTATGCCAGAATCGACACTGCGCTCGTGTACATTACCACTACAAGCTGAATATCTGGTAGAGAAAAAAGTTATGTCTCAATAAAATATGTTGGATGCGAAGGGACGGTCAATATATGACACAACCCCAATATTCTATATATATATATTCTATATATATATATTATAGAAAGTTCGGTTAACCCAAAAAATATTAGGTTAGTAAGATATGTTTTGTCCATTTGTGGTGGTCGGCATCAGTTACATGCATATCATATAGTTATAAAAAAATGCAAAATACGAAAGTCTTTATTAACAAAAAAGTTTTACAAAATAATAATGTTGGCTCTGAACCCCAAACTAATACAATTTCCTTTTGGGAACAGTATTTCCGTTTCGAGGGTACTAATCAATTTTACATGAGAAAGGTACACACAAACTAAATTAATTTAATTGCAAACAAACATGGCTCAATATTTAAACAAATAGATAATAAATAAAAAAAGATGTAATTAAACTACTTATAAATATTACATAAGTATATCAAACAGCATATCCACTAGATAAATACGATAATACATAAATAATTCTATGAATATGTCTGTTATACAGGGTATAAAAAATAAAAAGATTTACTTACTTAAATGTTTTTTGTATTTAGGTGTAAATAAAAAAAACAAGGTATTTGGATAAAATTATTCAACTCTATCTGGTATTTGCTACCTACCTAATGAGCAGTATGAAAGAAGACCAGTAAAACTTGACACTTGACACATGGGCACTTGACGCTTAAGGCAAGTCCAAATTATACTGGACAACTATTTCTGAGGAAAGATAAGAATAAGCCATAGACTTGTGCTTGCATAGAGACGACAAGACGTGAAGTCAATATTGTAAGTAGGTCTTCGGTTTTGTTATAATCTAGTTTGATTAGATATTTGTGCAATACTCGGAGACATTCAAATTTGTTTTGGTTGTTAATTTTTGTTGATTTTATTATAAAAAAGGTAAAAATTAATAATTATATTATAAAAGTAGTGCCAATGATACTGAATGATATTTGATTTTGATAATGATGTCAGCTAGATAAACAGATAGATAAAAGAGATTAAAAGTAAGATGAAGAAGTAGTTTTGATTTAATTAGTTAGTAAGCGCACATGTTGACAGACTGGCACAGCCCCAACAGTCGCTTCCCCGCTCCCATTACGAGCAGTCGTTGCAGTGTATACGTCACTATCATATCGGACAACATACCTGAGAACGTACACTCATCTTTTATTTGTTACCCACTCTCGTCGGAGACATAGTGAAGTTACAAATGGACACGCGGTAGTTTTCCTTCTCCCTAAAACTTTTTTTGTGCTGACTCCTCGTAAATATCAGTGCTGCTTGTTCAAACCCGGAGCGTAGTGGGCACCAAGTGACCAGATGTATGATCACTTGGCGCCCACTACGGTCCCGGTCTAAACAAACATCACTGATCTCTATGAAATGAAAGGAAATAAAATGAAATATATTTATTCATGTAATGTAGGTATATCAGATACACTTATTACAGGTCGGTTTTAATGTAATATAACTAAATAATCTATCTGTCATCATGATCAAAATCAAATATCATTCATTATTATTGGCATTATATAATTATTATTAATATAATTATTAATTTTTACTTTCTATAACTATGTTATTGTAAATACTATAAGATATAAATACAATAACTGATGCCGACCACAACAAGTGGTCAAAATACATCTTACTAACCTAATCATTTTATTATGTGTTTACATATATAAGAAGACAAGAAGTCAATTATAATTTTATGTTCCTTAGAATTTGATAGATGACCCAGAATTATAGTTAATTAAGCTTAACTGGAGAAACATTTTTGTAAAATCAACTTAAAATTTGATATTTGACCCAAGATTCTTTAAAACTTTAGTTCAAGAAATGTCTACCTGAGTCTTAAAGTTAAATGCAATCAAGAATCATTTCGTACCAATATGCTTCGTTGCATCAGTAGCATCAGTAGCATTAGATTCCCGTAGTGAGTTATTCGTTTGGTTAGATTCCGGAATTTTCACATCTTGGCCAGTGTCGCATCTTGGGTTCGTTGTTTGATAATCTTTTGGGTTGATAGCCAGCATCAGAACATAAGAATACATGGTGACAAAGGTTAAGTAGATGCAGTAGAAGAGCAGGTTTGCTAAATGGAAGTACTTTCCGTAGGAATTCCATTTCATCTGTAAGTATTTCTGGCTGAGAGGATGGGCCAAGAGCTCGACACGGCCGTGGGCTACCATTGCCTGAAACGGTTAGATATAGTTTAACATAAAGAAGACTAAATTCTTGATCAATCACACATTGAAACATGTGAGTAAAACATTTGTGTATTTACATGGTAAGTGAAAATTAAATGATGACAATTCATTTACAATTATCTAGAATAACATGTAATGGTGAATTGGGTGAATTAAAACGATAAACGGGGTAGGTTATTTCTGAAATGGGTGTTTAATGGACTACATTGTTTATCAAATAACATGAAATTAAACATCACTACCAAACCACATTTAAAAGTGAGACAATAAGCTTTGTGTCCATCATAACTCACTTAAGTGAGTCTTAGCTATAAATCTATTTTGTTAATAAGCTTTGTGTTTACGTGTAGATACAAACAATACAAAGCTACAAAATATAACGCTTTTTGAAGCGACTTTGTTGAAGTGTGCCGTATATTAATACTGATTCTGAAAAACACGTCACAATTAAGGCACAAAGCTAAGCGTCAGTGGTTGAAGTACTCTTTTTCCACTCACGTTGATAACACACAACGGTTCAGGTCTGAAATTTGGATTGTTCAACGCCAATCTCAGGGTATCTACTTCTAACTTGGAACGTTGGTAGGTTTTGAAAGAATACTTTATCTGTGTCGGAAAGAAAAATAAATAAAATTAGTCTACATAGTCAAATCATCTGTGCACTTACATTGAGTGCCGGTAGAGCGATCTTTGTTGGCATATTTTCTGATTTCATTGGGCAACCAGGCATACCAGTCTCGTTGTTTTCCATATGAGGGCAGAGGGCCGAAAAGTTGTATTTGATCTAGATTTCATGAAACATTTAAATTAATACAATATTTACTTGTATTTTACTAAAGACATTATGCAAACCTGGTTTCTGTAAAATAAATCGTAAATTACTTTCATATGAGCAATTGTTAAGAAAATGACAAAAAAGAACTGAAAATAAAACCTCATTTTGAATAATCCTGTAACACTTACAGACTTCAACGTTAAGATTGCACTTTATGATGCGCAAGATTTTATAATTCTACTAGAGTATAGTTTTTCACCTCTGTTCGTTAGTTTATTTCCTCGATATTCTTGAGTTACTCACGTAAAAGCTCTTCGAATCCTTCTTGCAATTTGCTTTCGTGATGCATTTATCCTGAACAGCCTCGAAAACCCGCGGCATGCAGGCTATCAGCGCCAAGGTCACGCAGGGGTGACGGTCGGATCGCAACGCCATCACCTCTGCAGCTCTGGAAGGTGATGTTTTAAAAACTTTTATACATATCAGTCTTACTTAGTTAAGTTTTTTCAAGTAACCATTCTGTGTTATTATGTATATCAGTGGCCAGGGGTGTAATTACGACGTTCGTAAGCCGATCCAAAAAAAAAAAACACCTCGTGCTACAAGCGCCACTTCTAAGAATTCCTAATTAAGATAATAGCCCCCTTTCACCATAAAAAAAGCACTGACGATTTGGCGATGACCATGGCGATACTTCAAAGAAATCATTGATGATGACAGTGACTTTGAAGTATCATAAAATTAGTTTAATTAACAGCTCTCAATACGAATTAAAAGTCATTATGACAAATGAAACTCATGCCAATAACCAAACATGTGAGATGAACACAGTAAAATTAACAAAACCGGTGAAAAATAACAATTATCTCGCTAAATCACAAAAAACTAATCAATTTTCAAGTACGCACATAAACAACGAAAATGCCGCCATTACGTACTAAATAAATATTCAAACTTCCGAAAATATCAAAGCCATACGGGAGCCTGCTCTAATAGTGCAACGTTGCAAGGTTAGCTAAAATGGACCGGCCTAACCTCCCAATTTTGTGCAAACATAACGCTGCGCGCCATAATTAATGAGTTGAAATAATGTGTACGGAAGATTTACTTTCCGTTTCGCGCAGAAGCACATAAAAATAATTGTTCATTGACATACTGAATGGTGGATTGGTTGGTTGTAGTTGGAGGTATTTCTGAAAGGTAAGCCGGTAGGAATCGGCTTCTATGGAGCCTTCGCCACTGATGTATATGGTGGCATGAAATAAATATATTACTTACTTACTTACTGAAAAAGGATCAAGGAAATCGAATACTTTAAAAACTTCTAGAATGATCCTGTTATTTTGAAAAAAATCATTGTTAAAATATCGAACTACATAGACGACAAAAACTGCCTACTGTCTTTATCTAAGCCCTTGAGTTAGTTTCCGAACTTTTTGTGCGGATTATAATAATTGTATAAACATCATTATTATTCGGTGCGGAAAATAGACATAAATTACCTTCACATATACATAAATGTATGTTTAATTTCTTTCATTGTTTTGTTGATTTTATTTTCAAAAGGTGCGATGGTACGAACGTGAAGCCTACTTACTTTAATTGACAACTCACAGCATACCCATCTCGAGGAATTAAATTATCTATTTCTAACACTTGCTTGAAGAAAGAACCTTCCGTACCTCTGCTCATGCGTAACCATGGCGAGCGCGGCTTCGGGAAACTTGTAGTAGATGGCGTAGTCAATGGCTGACATGTCCATGTTGTTGTAGATGAGACGACAGCTCATAGACAGCAGCAGAGCGATGGAGTTCGGTTTGTTCTCCATCGTAGCCAGATGGAGTGGTGTGTTCTGGACAAACGTCAAGTACTATGACATCTCGAGCTGCTGTGCTGAATTGTCCGCGAAAATTCGCATTAGGTGCACAAGAAAGAAACTAATATTTTGTTTATATGTTTGTGCATTAATTTCGCTAGAGCTGTTGAATATTCGCAATCATAAAGTAAATTATGCAAAACATACAAATTCCAATAACTTTAAAGCGTACACAATAGTTGGGTTCAATTCTACAAAGAAATAATTGTAAGAGAGGATTAACAGATATAATCAAACCGGTCAAACGCGAGTAGGACTCGGGCCCTGAGGGTTCCGTATATGTCGTTTAATAGACAAACTTATTCCACTTGCAGTTATGAACGACTAACTTAACTTGACACTTATAATCTATTAATTTCTATGTATTTAAGGGGTAATTTAAGTTGGTAATTAATAACTTCTTAAAGAACTAAATATACGTAATTTCCAGATTTTTCCCTATATTTGTACTATAAGACGCACCTGTAAAGGAAGTTTCAAGTGTCTTAAGTCTACTGGAAATGACCTATAGGTTTTCATGGTGATCAATTTGTATGAAAAGGATTAGGTAAAGGGCAATAACTTTTTTTGCGATGATTTAAAAGCCTGATATTTTTACAGCGCCATAGGGCCGTAGACTTCTGTAGGAGGTATCGGTTTGATATCGGACTTGGGGCCCGAGCAAAAAGGTCTTGATAGACGGACAGACGGAGAACATAGTGAACCTATAATGGTTCAGTTTTTTCATTTTGAGGTACGGAACCGTAAAATGAGAAACAAATTCACTGAGAAAAATATCAGATGAGGCACGAACCCGTATCGATGCCTATCGTGAGCCAGCAAATTATCCAGCTAGTTCACCAAGATCGACTAGGCACTCCCGAATTTTGCAACTGCTTGATACACCAACTTAATTTTCTATCTTGTAATGCACACCTCAGTATTTAGTGTTTCCCATTGCAATGAATTTTGCTATAAATCAAATAATCTTAAATTCTAAGTATATTTTGTCTGAAAATGCATACTGCACCTGAAGAAGTACAGAAAACAAAGGAAATGAAATGCCAATTTTCGGGGCTGTTTTGAAATGTCCCGAATGTAATGCGGGGAATTATCGGACAGACTATCAAATGCTTACTGTACAAAGCTTTAAAAACAACTTACTCCATCCTTATCAACCTGGTCGAGTAGATGAGAATGCACGCAGTGAAGTAACTCGATAGTCTGCGTGTACCCGCTCATGGCTGCGAGGTGTAGAGGGTTCCGTCCGTTGTGGTCGCGATGGAGCAACGCACCACGGTTCAGCAGTAGCTGAACAACCCTCATGTGGCCTAGATCATGCATCATTATTGAATAATATAAACAAAGTTTTATCTCATTTCTTTTGGCTTTGGCTAAAAAATAAATTAGCAATAAAATCATTGTCATCTTAATCCAATCTAAAAAATCAAAGGATAATAAAATGAAAATAAATCTTTTCTTACGTATACCAAAAATTAAGAATTTTTGAATAATTTTTTGTTCCAATATTGTATGAACCGTTCTTTTCAAGAGGTTCAAGAAATAAAAGACCGGCACAGAACGAGTCGTACTCTTGTTCCCAACACAAAGGGCTAGGAAAACGGGATCCACGCAAATAACTCTGAGGCGTGAGGCGTTTGCTATTCGTATATAAAACAAAATTGACTTTCAGCTGCCATTGAACATAGTCCCAACCGACCTTCCCGCGAGGCGATGTGCAGAGGAGTCAGACCTTCCCCGTCGCTCTCGTTGATGATAAATGTCCCCTTGTCAGAGTCAAGAAGCTGGCAAGCAGTGTGATAACGGCCGTATCTGGAATTTTTTGAAAAGTTCGGTATTACCTATATAATTGTTGTCTTTTTATGGAAATTTTACACAGCTAGAGTTCGAAGAAATTAACAGTATCACAACATAGTTTGCATCGTCTTTAGTCTAATTAATAGAATTAGTTTGATAAGGAATGTAAACTAGATAGCGGGAGAGTGAAAGCAGATTTCAACCAAACTGTCCAGAGGGTTCCGAAAATCAATAACGGACGATTGTCTTACAGAAAACTGCCTCCAATCAATCTCCCGTAACAGCTTCTCATGACGTGTCGCTCGGCGGCATGGTTCCGTCATGAGGGTGGTGACAAGATACGACCAAAGCTTACCACTAGTTGATGTGAAAGGATTTGGTTAAATGGGTCGTAATCTATCTATTCAGGTTTCACCGGGCGTATTTGGAGTAATCAGTGGTTTGGTATATCAGTTGAAGTCTCACGGACCTCTCCATGTACCAGAAACAGACCATAAACTACCACGGGCCATACTGATCAAAACAGGTTACCTAGCAGCAAAGTGCAATGGACTTTCATTGTTGTTGTTCTTCAAGTTGATGCAGGCCCCAAGCTTGATCAGGTTCTCTAGAGATCGGATGTGACCTTCCCGACTTGCGTAGTGGAGAGGGGAACACCCTGTATTGTCCTTTTCATTGAGGAGCAGGGATAAGCTTCTCTCACATCGGTCCTGGATAGGCAACATAATTTTTTTTTATTAGCTATTTATTAAGACTTTAAATTTAAAGACTTTAGACATTAAGACTTTAAAGAAATATTAACGAAAAAGCTGTATTTGTACAAACATACAAAATAATGAACCAAAGTAAATATAATGGTAAATATAAATATAATGGATTTATATACAGACATTTAGGTAATAAACATTAAAAGAATTACAGCTTTCGCCCAAGATTACAACTCAGCTTAACGCTGCAGTAATACTGATTTAAAATTAAAGCCTGGCTAGGAAAATAAGGTTAATTTTGTCAAGGGTTTTATTTTCCTGGTCACAGAGCAGACATCATCCGCGACCAACTCAGTTGCGGGCGTGGCCAAATGTCATGCAGTTTCATTTCGCTATGATATGTACGCTCCATGAAACTTGCGAACACAATACAATCGTGCCGATTTCGTCGAGGGCGCAAAATTTAAAACTTTCAGGTGAAACACGTGGACGTTTTCAAACATATTTTTGGTTATAGATTAACATTTTTGATGTTTGACTTGAATAAAGTTTTTGATTGTATCTAAAACAATAAAAGCACATTCGGCTACACGTTTGGTAAAAAAAAACGATTAAATTTACGTAGGTATTCTAGAGAGAAGAAAGAAAGAAAATACATTCTGTGTAAAAACTATCGGGAATTGTTCAATAAAACCAAAAAAGTAATTTGTTCGCCAAAATTTATTTTGTCGCCTTCTAAATAGGCCCCTCCGCTTGCAATACAGCCACGCCAGCGCTTGACCCATTCCTCCATAAATTTTTTGTAAGCTGATTGGGGTATGGTCTTCAACTCCTTCAGCGAATTTTCTTTTATAGCTTCAATCGACTCGAAACGTCTTCCTCAAAGTGGTAACTTTAGCTTTGGGAACAGGAAAAAGTCAGACGGAGCCATATCAGGTGTGTACGGCACTCGGTCGATGACATTCGTCGAGTTTTTGGCTAAAAACTCTTGCACGATTATGGCTTTTTGCGATGGTGCATTATCATGGTGTAAAATCCACGAATTGTCGTTTCATAAATCTGGCCGTTTTCGGTGGATATTCTCACACAAACGCCTCATGACGCCTAAATAACATTCTTTATTCACCGTTTGTCCCTCTGGAAGAAATTCATAGTGCACTACACCGCGGCAATCGAAGAAAATCAGCATAACCTTGATTTTCGAGCGGCTTTGACGCGGTTTTTTGGGTTTCGGTTCGTTTTCGAGGCGCCATTCTGAAGACCGTTGACTTATTTGCATACCGTACTCGTAAACCCATGTCTCGTCGCCAGTTATTATGCGGTTCATGAAGGTGGAGTCCGAAAAAGATCGGGAAATCATGTCTTCAGCAACCTGCTTCCGATGCTCTTTTTGGACAAAATTGAGCTCTTATGGAACTAATCGTGCGGCGACGCGTTTCATGCCCAAAATGTCCGTCAGAATATTATGAACGGACCTAAAAGATACTTTTACCTCTAGAGCTAACTCTCTAAGACTCATACGACGATTTTCAAGCACCAGACTCTTGATTAGATTGGTGTTTTCATCATTCGCAGCGGTTGGGGGTCGACCAGAACGAGGCAAATCAGTTACCACTTGTCGGCCTTCTTTAAATACTTTATACCATGCATAAACCCGTGTTTTTGAGATACACGAATCACCGTAAGTCTTCTGCAACATTTTTAGTGATTCGGCACAGGAAATCTCGTTTGATACGCAAAATTTAAGGCAAACTCTTTGTTCAACAAATGCTTCCATAGCAAAATCGCAGAGCACTTAAAACAACGAGATACAAAAACAGCAGCTGTAATCATATACGGAATGCGTTGTTGTATTGTACTCTAAGGATACCATATGCTTTTTTGGTGTAATTTATCCATAGCTGGCATGTATAGAAGCCTTGACAGTACGCCTTGAACAGCAAACATTTTACATATAAGTAAAGAGGACCAGGAGCTATGAATAAATCCGTACTATTATAAATGCGACCGTGTGTTTGTTGGTTTGTCCTTCTTTCACGCAGCAACGGAACAACGGATCGACGAGATTTTTTGCACAAAGATAGTTTATGGGCCGGAGAGTGACATAGTCTCCTTTTTATCCCACTAAAATGCAAACTAAATCAGCGCGGGCGAAGCCATGGGTAAAAGCAAGTTATATTATAATTATAATGTTTTGCATTCTCTAACGAATGTATGTATAAGGATTAAGACACCGATGAGCTAATTGAGAACCTGTACCCAACTCACTTTGCAGCTGGTTGCGAAGTCCTCAAGCCTGCCCCCGTTCATCACGACTAGGTGCAGAACGTTCCGGCTATTGATGTCTTTTAGTAGAATGTCGGCTCCGAGGCGAATCTGCAATAGAGCAACGAATGAATAGTTGCGCTTGCGTATGGAATGAGGTGTTACAATCTTACCGTTGTGCTCTGATTTATTGCTTATCTTACGAATATATACTGAATATATTTTAACGTCATAATTTATGACACTGAACTCAGACGAGAAGATGTCAGACTATCGCAAAAACTACAAAATCTGAAATTATATTACAAAAACAAGAACGTTAATTTACCTATCAGTACATATCAAATTAATAGTCCTAACAGGCTTGACCTGACTCCAACTAATTTAATCCATCCCTTCTGTATCCCTAATCCACCAATAGTCCACAGCACAGAAAACATTGAATACCGAAGAAAACATAGTAGTCGAATTATCATCACTGAAACTCACCCCAGCCGACAAAAACTGTTGAGCAAAGGCCTGTCATTATGTCCGACCAAAAAAATTTACCAAATAAAACTGCTTAATGATTTTATCAACCTTGGAAGAAACCTCAAGTGGAAACACTACTGGAAAACACATACACCCACCACTAACCAAAACATACATAACTCACTCAAAAAATTTAAGCTGCCCAGCAATAATGAATTCTTTTTGTAATTTTTAAAAATACTGGTTAAGAGAAATAACTTTATCAATAGAGTCATTTTTGGATGACGCTTGGAAGAGGCGCCTAAATAACTCGGCTACTAGATGAAATTATGAAAATATTCAAAGACGAATCGACGGGGTTTTGTTTGTTTTATTTTGGACAGTTTGTTTGTTCACTTACTTTAATTACAAATTTGAAGGTTGTATGATTTAATGAAGGCCCTTTAGCAGTCGAAAAACATGACATTTAGACGTAACGTCGTAATTTTTGAAGCAAATGCTTCTTTGTTTACGCCTGTTATGGGGCCATGGGGCATTTTGACAAGGGACTCCATTAGTGAGAAAAAGTTTACGATAACCTTTTATTTTTGACGAAGAATCAATCAATTTCTTAGTATAGATAGATTTTTACGTTTTTAATCGTTCATTATTTGTTATTAGTTATTAGGTATTCATGATAAATTAATGTTTATTTGATCGAAATCATTGAAACGATTGAAACGACTACGTAAGCTTAATGCGCGCGCTGTTATCAGGAAGTTTACACCATTTTTTATGCTTTTCTCTGTGAGTGACATCTAATGCCACCACATGCATATACGTGTAATTATAAAAAATAGTACATTTAATATTTTTTCAAGCTAGCAAGATCTATTCAAGAAGTATTCGCTTATATACCTAATATACGGTTGTATCTCCGACACAATCTGCTGCTTTTAGCAGATTAAAGACTTAAAGATTTCGCTTTTTTTCCAACATGAAAAGATTAGCCCTATAGTCTACTATCTATATGTATTATTTTTATTAAACCGATTGACTAAGTTACACAAGGTGAAATGGTCATTTGAAGTTGTGCGTCTGATTTTATATCGAACCTAGAGGAGTATTACTTAACACAAGTGAAAATATTCCTCGACAATATTTTCACTTCCGAGATATTGAAACAGAAAAAAAATGTCCTATTCTCTAAGCCGACTAGAATAAAACCCTTTTTAATATTATAACACAAAGCATGACAAATTCTTACCAAAGTATGCACAGTCCTCCAGCCAGCTCTTGAAGCGGCCAGGAGCAGTGGCGACCTTCGTTCCTTGTCCAAAGGGTTGATATCCGACCCCTCATTTATCAGGTACGTCACTATCTCCGGATGGTCAAACATGGCGGCGCAATGGATAGGTGTCATCTTCTGAACGTCGCAGGATATCAGGCAAGCTATCTTCTCTTTAGGCTGCATGGTGAACATCAGTTGTACTATTTCAAGGGCACCCTATGGAGATAAACGTTCCAGAAGAATAAATTATCGTGTCATGTCAGTACGAAAATTACTGTCCGAATTATGAGTCGTATCTATGTCTGTTGTATATTTTAGGCCACATCCTACACAGCGTTTTTTAAGAAATACGTAAAATATGTCAGCTTACCTGAGCGCACGCAAGATGTACCGGCGTGGACAAATCATGTTGTTGCGTGGATATTTTCGCTCCTGACTTCAAGCACAGTTCCACGGCTTTGATGTCTCCCCCGTGGACAGCTGAGTGCAGGGGGACATTCCCCTCGTTGTCGTACAAGGAGATCATCTGCTCCCTGGTGCAGCCCCTGGACTCTCCCCACTGGAGGAATACCTCCATGGTTCTGGATGACGCATTCTTGGCTGCCTCGTGGATTGGGTAGTAGCCGTTGTTGCAGGGGCGCTTACTCTTAGCGCCCATTTCGGTTATCTGTAAATGTGAGAAGGTTTAAATTTAACTATGCTAAGGATGATATTTTTCAGACACTTGGTAGTGTACCAGAGCCCGACCAATTTAAATAATTGACAGCAGAATAGAAGCTGTTGTTGGAGCTTTTGGTGAACAACGATTCACAGTATTTCATTCACTCGACATTAAGCTCTCTACTAAAATATAGAGATGGAAAGCTGTGACAGATATTTCACATTGAGAGACAGTAGCTAAAGACTGATATCACTGGAAGCAAGTTATTGTGTACAATTTTAAAGACAAAGTACGCGTTTACCTCAACTCCAAGCGTGACTGACTATTGATGAGCGACCATAAGCTATGCACAATTATTTCGGAGGCATACACACTGCAAGAATGTGGTAAAAAGTTATTTGAAAATATTGGCTTCGTAAACATAATTCTTCTCGAGGATAAAGCATTATTTTTAATTTTGTTTGGTGTTGCATATTGTACAGTATTTAGGGTAAGGTAAGTGGTTTTTCGGAACAGTTTGTACTATTAGTATTTATCTACCCGCTAGTGTGATGATTCAGTCATTGACTTTGTATAACCTAGAGGTTAAATTTTTTCTCCCGTCGTGGTCGATCTTGTCTCGAAGAAAAAGAATTTGGTACGGTTCGCTGATATTAATTCCATAATTGTGACAACCCCATCGTATAGAATGTTTCCCTGTTGTTAGCAACAAACTTTTTTATGCTAGTGAACAGACCGTGTGGTGCCAAACTCACTGTGGTCCAGGCAGGAAGAAATTGCTAATCGTTTCTGGGGTTCTGACGTCAGGGGATAGGACAGGGTTTGTAGAGTTTCAATCCGCTCTTGCCACGACTGGCAGCGTGTCAACGTGCAATCGCACGCGGTCGGCCTACAGAGGACCAAGCGTTTATATATGGTATGACTTCTAAATTAAATTAATAAAAGTAATAGCCCTCAATTGTCAGGGCCACTTGAAAAAAAGTCTCTCATGGGCCCAGGCCTCTAGACCCTTTCCTCTAGAATTCGCTTCACGCGGGTGGATTGGATTTAGCCGTTCGATTTTAACTAATCCTCCCGGAGAGCAGACTTACTGTACAGTAGTTAAAATAATAATCCGTTCTTACTATGCAACAGCTTAAGGATATGGGTGAGGCAAAAAAAAAATCATCCCGCTCTCTACGCTCGGTACGCAAAAGTACGGAAATATGAATAGAGAGGTCGAGGTGGGACAGTATACACTGTGTTTAAAAAATAGAAATTAATTCAATAGTAATAGTATTTTATTTTATCTAATTTATTTCGATCATCGTTATATCGTTGGTCCTCAAATCCGTTTGCATAATTTTGTTTGTTTTATACATCTCAAACAATCTCAAACACGAAGAGCAAAATTTAACCTCCAGATCACGACGTGAGAAAAAAGTTAACCTCGAAGTTTTTATACACGAAACATTTGACAGGTCGTTACTGCGGCTGCGTTTGAAAATCGACCATGAGGAGTAGATTTATCAAACTTCTACCAACTGACGTTATATTACGAACGTATATTTAAAAAATACAAATATTGCTCGTCCAAACTAGGGTTGGAGTCGGATAACGTTATTGTTACGAAACAAATCAATCAAAACGCTATTAGCACCTTGTACTGATATTTCTATAACATTATAAAGATCTGAGTACGTACGAGAACGCGTGCGCAGGAGTCGTGGTCGTGTATGGCGGCAAGATGCAGAGCGGTGCGGCCGTGTTCCCCACCCAGATCCACGTCGAACTGGTTCTTGTACTTGGAGAACGTCTGCAACACCGAGACCTACACCAAATGTTAGATGATCAAGAGCTTTTTTCATAAGGTAGTAGAAAGATAGTAGATTTTTATAAATATCGAGTACAAAGGTAGTAAAAAATCATGTTATGATAGACGAAAGATGATACAGATAGCATCGTACATCTGGTCGCTTGGTGCCCACTAGGGCCCTACCAGCATGATCTGAGGAGTCACGAAGAACTTCACCTAAACTAAATGATACTTCTTTCAGCTCAAAATTCTATCTATCAAACTGTATATCTGTCTGCCTGTCTATATATCATGGTCCAAGTCAAAATTCATCTATCATACATAATCATAAATTCATAACTAGATTAAGATATTTTACTTTCGATAATGACGCATATTGTTGTATCTTTTATGTATGCAAGTGGTCGATAATATTTTACCTTTACGATTTAGATTAATATACATGCAATTATTTAATAGTCAACATAAGAAGTCAATTAATTTTATCATGTTATTGTCAAAATTACCATTTTTGGACAACCCTAGGGTAGGCGCCTGGTGAAGTGATAATTTAATATTTTCGCAAAATTTGTCCACTACTGTGTTAAAAGCCTTACCTTATTTAGTTCAGTAGCCAAATGCAGCGGTGCTTGACACTTCTCATTCAGGATGCTGGTATCCACCTGTCTGTGAGGAGTATGTGATCATTTTCATTCGTTTCAAGAAAGGGACCGAAAATGGGTTATTTTAATGTAGTTAGACTTAGATTCTTTGTCTCCATAAAATGAGCTAGGATGAATTTTTGGCATTTGTTCCTTTTTAACTTAAGAGACATGAATTTAGGCTGATTTCAGTACTTTTGTCGCTTAAAAGCGATGGATAAATAATAAATAATTCATAATTTTAGAGCACAAGTCACAAGATGAACAATTTAATAATTGTTAATTTTACTTATACGTTTACTTTTAATTTTACCTTCAAAAATATGTACTGATGCTTATAATGCCTCGTAATTGTTTTCTGTCGATATCTTTATAATCCCATGGTACAAGTGACGCAGACTCTATAAATTTTTTTTTTTTTATTACTTCAATGGCATATTCCAAAAACAGATCTTTACTTTTATAAAACCGGTCTGGAAACAAAGATGTATCGATGTTTTTTCCAAAACTTTCAACTTAAAATGGCTCTCCTGTAAAGTTTATTTTTTGTCGCTTATTTGGTTTTGGTTTTGACGCGTCAATTTTATTTTATTTTCATTATAAGACAACGTAAATGAAGTATTTATGCGTTAGAGGGAGAAAGATGATCAAGTGGAACAAGGGATAATCTTTGCCACGTCCCTTATTTTGGTGACCTCTTTCCCATGGAGTCTTCATTGTTTGACTCTCGGACGAAGTACTTCGTCCGAGGTCTGACTAGTCTCGCGACTAAGTACTTGATTGAGTTACGTTGGATTATTTTTTATTTATTTATTTACATCAAATTTGTATAACATAACAGTATACCAATGCGCTATACAAATTAATAAATGTTAAAATATTAAGTAGGCACACACCGCAATCTATTAAATAAGTAGGTATATATTAAGTAAGTTACAATCACAAATCAAAACAAATATACAAAACAATAGAATTAAAAACATGTCTCATGCAGGCTTCATCTCACAGAACTTCAAACACTCCCGATAAACATCCATCCAACAGTCAGCGAACAGGTCACACTGCGGTTTTGCTGACATCAGCACTGCGGCCAAAATGGCTTAATTAAAGGTACTTGTTTCGTAAATATGTGTACTAACTGTTGCAAGAAGAACTCTATTGTGTCAAGGGCCTCATTCTCGACGGCGATGTGGAGAGGAGTGTTACCCAAGTTGTCCTGCACATTCAGCTCTAGAACAAATACATAATATTGGTCAGAAATAAATTACAATTTTAATGGTAATTTAATAAACATTTTAGGTGCCAACTTATGAAACGATTCCTGCTAAATCGGTCCCCACTAAACCTCAAAATCGATAAAATGTAAGATAGCGGTATTTGGTACATAACCGTCGATATAATAAAAGATTAAAACCCGGTTTGCCTGTTCATTGAAGAAAAGTAATAAAAATAGAAGGGGGTGACTAAAAATGAGTAAGAACACAAATCAGCGATTTTTATAAACCCTTGTCCCAGAAACGTAGCCTACATATTTACATTTGCTAAGAATCTGACACACCTCTTTCGCCTCTTCAACATCTATCAATCTAGTCATACAAGCTCATCTAGTTCAGGTACTTTTGACATTGCCCTTCTTGAGTATGATGTGAATTTAGTCAGCATACGTCCTTCTGGGGCGGCCTGGTCGAATTGTACCTACTACTTTTTTTATTATTTGTCAAATTAATTATTTTTTGTTCGGTTTTAAATATTATTTCAATTATTAAATTATTATTATTAATTATTTTCTTAATCAATGGTATAATGTGCTAGGTAAAATTTTTAATTATTATATAATATTGTTTCACCCCTACCTGCCATTTTGTTCATATGTTTTAAAATGCGGCAAACAGAAAATCAGCGCTGCAAGATGCTTCATGTGTTTGCTGAGCTTGCTCCTTTTTGCCATTTTATATTGTGTTGTATTGTGTCTTTTTATGTGTTCTGTGGCAAATAAAAGTCATTTCACTTCACTTCACTTTCACTTCACTTCACTTCACTTCACTTCACTTCATTTGCGTACCATAAATTTCATATACATCACTCTATTTTCATTCATCCTCTCTACATCTCCAAACCACCGAAGCATTCCTTTCTCTATTCTAGTCAGTACATCTATTCAATGTTCTATTGTATTCTTCGGAGCTACTTACAACTAAAAATATAAGTGAGATGGTTACGGTATGTCTTTTCTGACCGATCATCTATCTAAATATATAAAAGAAGAACCTGACTGACTGACTGACTGACATATCAACGCACAGCCCAAACCGTTGGGTCTAGAGATTCCAAATTTGGCAAGTAGGTTCCTTTAGAGGTCTAGGGGTGCACTAAGAAAGGATTTTTCAAAATTCACCCTCTAAGAGGGTGAAACGGGGGTCCAAAGTTTGTATGGGGAAACAAGAATAGTTAAACTATTTTATTCGAAACTTCACAGCAGTACTCTTATCAATAAATGAGTAAATACGTGTTTCAGGTTTTTTCAAAATTTAACCCCTAAAAGGGGGAAATGGGGTAACAAATTCTGAAAATCAACATGGGTATCGTTTGTATGGTTTATCGGGTCGCTGATCATGAAAACGACTACGATTTTAAAATACAACGTAGTGGACGTGAAATACCATCATCCCCTGTTGGGGTGCGATGGGGTGTAAATGTTGAAATGTGTAAATATCAATATGTGTGTCGTTTCTATGGTTTGTTGGGACGTTTATTATGAAAATGGCATCGATTTTGCAATTTAATATAGTGGACATGAAAATTCTTGAAAGTATGTGTGCCAGAGCAAATCGGCTGTAACCGACGGACAGACAGACAGCCACACAAGTGATCCTATTAGGGTTCTATTTTTTCCTTTTGAGATATCTATCGATCTATATATCCACAATCTATCTATCTGTCTATCTATCTATCTATCTATATCTATCTATATCCAAGCAAAATATCTTTTAAACGGAAGGTAGTGCATCCCTAGGGGTTGGACCACGAGATGCCAAAAAAAGTTTTTTTTTTAATGTCAAAACTTTGACGGCCTGTATCGCCCAAACGGCTGGAGTTAGACCCATGTTGATGGGTGTCTAGGAAAAGTTCTCGACGAGATCTGTCTGCCGAAAGTGTCAAAACTTTACAGGCCCATATCTCCCAAACGGCTGATGCTAGACCCATGTTCATGGTACTCTAAGAAAAGGGCTCGGCGAGGTCTAGATGACGGTAAAAAAAAATGAAAGTTCGTATGAAAGTTCTTTATTACAAAGTTTGTCTGTTTCGAAGTTAGGATCTTTAAATTTTGTGTTTAGACTGACAATTGAAAATTACTTTATACGTGTCTCAGCGTTTGTGATAAATCCAACCCCGAAGGGGTGAAAAGGGGGATGAAGTTGTCTTCTGAAAGTCCTTCAATTTCAAAGTAAAATGACTAAATTTGTTATTTACGCTGTCCGTCTGTCCGTCCGGGGAGACTCGGTAAGTGGTCAAGACCAAGGTGCAATGACCCTTTTAACCTTTTTATTGTGTTTTTTCTCAAAAAGGGTCACTGACCACTTACCGAGTCTTGAGTATGTATTTTTGGCTATATAATTAGAAGTGACCTAATGTATGTATCTCACAAATATTGCAAGTATTAGGAGTGTGTTTACTTTCGTAAGTACTTTCTAAATCCATTAACAGGAATAGAAAATGAGTGTTTTGATGTCCATAAAAATTCAAGGGATGAGTTCATGTTCTTTCGTCTTGCGGATGCACTCTTCTCATGTAAGGTACATCCAAATAATATTATAAATGTGAAAGTTGGGATGGATATAAAGTTGTTAAAGTTGTATAAAGTTGGTATGTTTGTTACTCTTTCACACCGTAACTGATGAACCGATTGAGTTGAAACATTGCACAAATGTTGTTCTAAACCTAGAATAGGACAAAAGCTACTTTATATCCGATAAATTAGTTCCCATAGGATGGCAATGGGTTGTCAAGTTCCTATAGAAAAGTGATGTACTGTTACTCCTTCACGCCATACCTACTAAACCGATTAGGCTCAACTTTGCAAAAATGTGGTTCTAGACCTGGAATAGGACATAGTAGACCACTTTTTATCCCATTAATCAGTTCAGAGGCAATTGGGTGTCAAGTTCCTATAGAAAAGTAATACACATCTTCACACCGTACCTCCCTAACTGATAGGGCTGAAACTGCTTTAAATGTAGTTCTAGACCTGAAATAAGACATACGCTACTTTATAACCAAAAAAAAATTTTCGTTTGGAAACGCGGCATGGCTTTCGGTCTCGCCAAAGACCTTTTAGCAGAGGATTAATTCAGAGAACAAAAAATGGTGTCTTTCGGAAACGCAGCCCGGCCTTCTTCTTCGCCAAAGACTTCCAATGATACTTAAGCAGATGATTAAAATTAATTAGAAAACAAAAGATAGTGTTAACTGGAAATGCGGCTCGGCTTTCAGCCTCTCCAAACATGCTTTACTAGGGGATTAAATCAGTTATCAAAGACAGCTGTTACACATTAGCAGAGGATTAATTCAGAGAACAAAAAATTGTGTTGATCTGCAAAACGGCTCGGGCTTCGGCCTCGGCAAAGACGAAACAATAATGGCTAATTGTAGGCTGTTTCTCGCGTACTTTAATAGGTGCCTGGCTGTGGGACTCTTTCCCAGACACTGGAAGCGGGCACAAGTTTGTGTTCTTCCTAAGCCTAACAAAGAGGACTACGCAAACCCAAGGGCCCACCGACCAATTGGCCTGCTTCCAGTGATGGGAAAGGTCTTCGAAAAGCTGTGGAATAACAGGCTCCTATGGCACCTGGAAGCCCGAGGTCACCTAAACGCCAGACAGTATGGCTTTTTGCCGCAGCGAGGAACTGAGGATGCTCTCTATGATTTAGTTCACCTGCTGAAATACGAGAGAAACGTAAGTAAAAAGATCGTTGCTCTCGTGTCACTAGACATAGAGGGAGCCTTTGATCACGCCTGGTGGCCGTTTATTAAGGCACATCTGCAGGCTAAAAACTGTCCTGCGGATGTGTATAGCGTGGTAGACAGCTACTTATCTGACAGGTCTATCACTCTTACATACGCTGGCGTCACTGTCTCCAAACCCACAACCCGGGGCTGCGTTCAAGGAAGTATAAGTGGACCGTTGATGTGGAACGTCGTAATTGACTCGCTCCTTGAACTGCTCCAGGGCTGCGGACTTCACGTCCAAGCTTTTGCCGATGACAAAGTCATAGTAGCTTCAGCCGACACGCTAGAGGAGCTAGAGTGTATCGTTAGTCCAGTATTAGACTCAATAGCCACTTGGGGTATTGAACACAAACTTAGGTTTTCTCCGCATAAAACCGCTTTGATGGTTGTTACAGGAAAGAGAGACTTTCCAACGCCCCATATCACAATGGCAAATGTCCTATTGCCACCCGTCGACAAAGTCAAAATACTTGGGCTAACGATCGACAAGAACTTGACGTTCCTGGAGCACATCAAAATGGTCTGCTATAAAGCTGCCACCGTTTGCAAGGGACTGACTCGGGTCGCTAAGGCCTTTTGGGGTCTTAACTCCGAAATAGTCAGGCAGCTGTATATCGGCGCAGTAGAGCCTATTCTTCTTTACGCAGCGAACGTATGGGCTGATAGCACGTCCAAAAAATATATTATAAAGCGTCTGAGGTCGGAACAACGATTAATAGCTATAAAGATTGCTAAAGTATACCGAACCGTCTCCTATGATTCAGCGATAACGATTGCAAGGCTGCTCCCGATCGAGCTGCGGGTCCGTGAGGCGGCCGAGTTATATGCCGTGAAGCGTGGCAAGCCCCTGCTGGAGGCGAGGGACCGTCTGGTGGAGTCTAGAACACCATTTTACCAACTGCCCCATCCTGCCCTTCGGCAGAGGGTTCGCTACACGGTATTGGATCGTCTCGATGACAACGCGCCGGGAGACAAACCAACGCTCCGGTCAGTATTTATACTGATGGCAGCAAGATCGAGGGCAAAGTCGGATGTGCATTCACATGCTGGCGAAACGGTATCGAGGTGCTGTCAAAGAAGTTCCGACTGGAAGCATTTTGTACCGTTTACCAGTCGGAGCTTCTCGCATTGCGGCAGGCAATCAGGCTGACGGTGAAGGACAAACACTTCAGGGAGGCAGACATCCTTAGCGACTCACGCTCCTCCCTGGATGCAATTGCGAACCCGCGTTCCACGCATCCCCTTGCGACAGACATCAGGGCAGACCTGGCAGTTGCGGCTGAAAAGGGCGTCCAAATAAAGCTATGGTGGGTGCGGGCTCACATTGGCACTGCTGGAAACGAGCGCGCCGATGAGCTAGCTAAGCATGCCGCCCTACACAAAAAGATAGCCGCAGATTATGACAGATTCCCTCTGTCATATGCCAGGAAAGTGATCCGCCAACGGACCCTAGAAATCTAGCGGGAGGAATACTCCACGTCCGGGAAGGGCAGAATCACCAAACTTTTCTTCCCGGACATTTGCCAGTCTTTCCGAACAATAGTGAATTTTAGGGTCTCATATTGGATCACTCAAGCGTGGACTGGCGCACACTACCTTCACCGCTTCAAATGTCGTGACGACCCAGGCTGCTCTTGCTCCCCAGACGTCGATCAGACAATCGAATACATCCTGAACGAATGTCCAATGTTCGGATCCAGGAGGTTGCAGCTCGAACTTGAGTTCGACATGAACATTGAAACCTCAAACTGGAGCTCCCTCCTGGCGGGTAAGAGTTCAGGACCGAAATTTGCCGAATACTGCATCGACGTCATGAAAGCAGTGGCACAAACTAACAAGACGTAAAGCAGCGGGCAGTGCCCCAGAAAAGAAAATAAATATATATTTTTATATACGCTAAAAAATAAAAATAAAATAAAAATTTCATTGATTAATTATAATAACAGTATCAATTTTATTAAAGATAAAATTAAAGATAAAGATATTAAAGGTGTAATATAATATTCAATAAAAAATTAAGTAACATAATAAACAATGTAAAAGTATAATGATGCAAATAAATATAAAAAAAAAAACAAGGTCCCTGAAAAATTTAAAAACAGGATTAAATAAAAATAAAAAAAAAAAGACGGAAACGTGTCTTGCTCTTCGGCCTCGCCAAAAAAACTTTACAAAGGGATCAAATTAGAGATGATGAGAACCAAAAACACTTTAAATACTCTAAATCAAAGTCAGGTCAACTACTAAAACTAAAAATATTTACAGTTTCGATACGACTATACAAAAACTTAATCAACGCGGGCGAAGCCGCGGGCAAAAGCTAGTACTAAAATAAAACCATTCTTTTTGCAATCCTCTAATATTATAATAACCGTTTTATTATATATATATACAGATTCTTACGAATATTAAAGTAGAAATTGAATAAAAAAGAAAATTTTCGATATATATTTCGACCCACTTGGGATCGTCGTCAGTCGAATATAGAATAATATTATTCTATAGAAAATTTTCGATATATATTTCGACCCACTTGGGATCGTCGTCAGTCGAATATAGAATAATATTATTCTATATTCGACTGACGACGATCCCAAGTGGGTCGAAATATAACTGCAGGGAACTTGTGCAGTAGTTTCGTACGTTTTAAAAAAAAAATGTGTTTTTTTCCGCTCGCAAACACTTTTTTTTTCAATTTCAAATTTTGTATGGAATTTCAAAAATGCTCTGATTGAGCTGGAACAAGTGCCATTCGTTAGTTTTACGTTAGTTTCGTTGGTATTGAAAAAAAAAATTGTCTTTTTCTGTCTGCAAACATGTTTTTTTTCAATTTCAAAATTTGTATGGGATTTCAAAAATGCTCAAAAATGCTCTGATCGACCTGAAACAAGTTCCTTTCGTTAGTTTTACGTTAGTTTCGTACGTTTTCAAAAAAAAAATTCTACATTTCGCCCTGCAAACATTTAATTTTTCAATTTCAAAAATTCTACCAATATTCTACCGGGAAGTTGTGCACCCCATAGCACCGATTGGCCTGAAACAAGTGCCAATCGTTAGCTATACGTTGGTATCGTTTGTTTTGAGAAAAATTTTCGTTTGTTTCGCCCGGAAAATATTTTTTTTTTAATTTCAAAATTTATGTGAAATTTAAAAAATGCTCTGATTGACCTGGAACAAGTGCCAATCGTTAGTTTTACGTTAGTTTCGTATGTTTTCAAAAAAAAAATTGTCTTTTTCCGCCTGCAAACATGTTTTTTTACAATTTCAAAATTTGTATGGGATTTCAAAAATGCTCAAAAATGCTCTGATCGACCTGAAACAACGTTTGAAAACGTACGAAACTAACGTAAAACTAACGATTGGCACTTGTTCCAGGTCAATCAGAGCATTTTTTAAATTTCACATAAATTTTGAAATTAAAAAAAAAATATTTTCCGGGCGAAACAAACGAAAATTTTTCTCAAAACAAACGATACTAACGTATAGCTAACGATTGGCACTTGTTTCAGGCCAATCGGTGCTATGGGGTGCACAACTTCCCGGTAGAATATTGGTAGAATTTTTGAAATTGAAAAATTAAATGTTTGCAGGGCGAAATGTAGAAATTTTTTTTTGAAAACGTACGAAACTAACGTAAAACTAACGAAAGGAACTTGTTTCAGGTCGATCAGAGCATTTTCGAGCATTTTTGAAATCCCATACAAATTTTGAAATTGTAAAAAAACATGTTTGCAGGCGGAAAAAGACATTTTTTTTTGTTGAAAACATACGAAACTAACGTAAAACTAACGATTGGCACTTGTTCCAGGTCAATCAGAGCATTTTTTAAATTTCACATAAATTTTGAAATTAAAAAAAAAATATTTTCCGGGCGAAACAAACGAAAATTTTTCTCAAAACAAACGATACTAACGTATAGCTAACGATTGGCACTTGTTTCAGGCCAATCGGTGCTATGGGGTGCACAACTTCCCGGTAGAATATTGGTAGAATTTTTGAAATTGAAAAATTAAATGTTTGCAGGGCGAAATGTAGAATTTTTTTTTTGAAAACGTACGAAACTAACGTAAAACTAACGAAAGGAACTTGTTTCAGGTCGATCAGAGCATTTTTGAGCATTTTTGAAATCCCATACAAATTTTGAAATTGAAAAAAAACATGTTTGCAGGCAGAAAAAGACAATTTTTTTTTTCAATACCAACGAAACTAACGTAAAACTAACGAATGGCACTTGTTCCAGCTCAATCAGAGCATTTTTGAAATTCCATACAAAATTTGAAATTGAAAAAAAAAGTGTTTGCGAGCGGAAAAAAACACATTTTTTTTTAAAACGTACGAAAGTAACGTAAAACTAACGATTGGCACCTGTTTCAAGTCGATCCGAGCATTTTTGAGCATTTTTGAAATTCCTTACAAAATTATAAATTGAAAAAAAAATGTTTGTAGGCAAAAAAAGAAAAAAGAAATAATCAAAACAAACGAAACTAACGAAGAACTAACGATTGGCACTGGTTTCAGGTCAATCGGTGCCATGGGGTGCACAAGTTCACGGTAGAAATCGGTAGAATCTTTTAAATTGAAATAAACATGTTTGCAGGATGAAACAAACAAAAATTATAAACAAAACAAACAAAACTAACGTAAAACTAACGTGTGGCAACATTTATTTTGAAATCCGTGAGATGGGGTGCACAAGTTCCCTGGAGTGAAATATATATCGAAAATTTTCTTTTTTATTCAATTTCTACTTTAATATTCGTAAGAATCTGTATATATATATAATAAAACGGTTAAAAAAAGCTTTTAAAGCAAAAGTAACTAATATTATAATAATGACATACAAAAACCTGATGATACTTCTGTTATTATCAGAATCCTCAGTTTATAAATTAAACTTTTTTGAACTTTTTGAATCAACTGACCAAATATATTTTCCTCCATACAAAAAAAAGCTGCTATTATTCAAAGACTGCAGTATAGAACTGCAGACATAAAAGTAAACCTGGATGTGAGTGATGATCTCTGAACCGGGATTCGGTTCAGAGCTCCTGACATCCAGATTTACTTTTCTTTCTGCTTCTCGATACTGCAATGATATAATGTTAATTTATACCTCCTTGCGATGGATAAATCGCCAATTATTCAAACATAGAAATTTATTTTTATCATAGCTTACTACTTTTTTTTTTTATCTAAAGCAAAGTTTGGTGGTGATAAAACCTAAAAAAACACGTTTAAAATCAAATTAAATTTCCAGCATTATATAATAAAAAATAGGAATTTGGTGCAGATTCATTAATTATATAGTATATACTCGTATATAAACAAAAGAAGAATTGACAGGCACAGAATTATTTCAAAAAATAAATTAGTTGTGTGTAATAGATGCATTTTATAAAATTCCCAGAGGTTTTTTTCATTTTGATGCAATTTTTGTATTATCTTTTTAGTCGATAATGTCTTTTAAAAGTGGCAAGTGTCATTGATTTTTGTAGAGGTGGAACCAGATTTTTCAATATTTTTTTGGCTGCTTATTTGAAATACCCAAAGTAAGGCGATAGAGCTCCCCATCCATCACGCTGGGACGCTATAAATGTCGGTAAAAAGTAGGCATACGAGAGTGTACATGCCTCTGATACCCTTCGGGGATTCATGTCGTGACGTTTTATATATTTTTAAAGTAGGGGTTATCCCTATTTTCCTCTTTTCTAATTAATTTTAAACACTCATATTATGATATTTAATGACTGAAAAAAAAAGTATTTTCGACACCTACGACATCCTTTCTGCAGATATTTTTGCGGTACAAAACGCGATATATTATCTATACTTTTCTCGATCGAGAAAAAAATCCGAAACTTGGTCGATTTTTCATGTTTTTTTGTTTTATATAAAATTTCTATACTGCAGTGATATAATTTACCTTTGTTGAATCAAACAATAAAATTAACTTAAATAACATTACAATAATAAAAAAGGGGACTAAATTAAATGAATCTAAACTAAACATAATGTTAATTTATATAAAATTGACATTACCAAATTGTATGAAAATTACAGGACATTAAAGAGCACGTACATATGTAATACATATGTAATAAGGCTTTGTAGTGGAACTATTGACCAAATTATTCCCATAGCTTAATTCCTAAAAGTTTTTTTTTTTCAGAGAATATACGCCATTTTAGATAATAGTTTTCATTGTTATGGATCTATATTTGATCATGATTTTACAATGGTTTTTTAAATAATTTATCGATATGACGTCACTTGGGGCATTTTAGGCATTATACTGATTGTGATGTGTGATTGCTTATAAAAAGTGGTCTGTCTCTGTCTGTCTTCTCATCTGTCATCCATCTGTCAAATCAGTTGGTAGCAAATTATTATTATAAATATATCTTGATAGCAAAGGACACACTTCTGAACAGCTTTTTCTCAAATGACGTCACACGAAGGTAAATGTAAGTTGCAGCTCTTTCGTAGATATATTCATCATCATGAGGTTTTTTAGATTCCAAATTTTAAAATATGGCTTATTAAACCAAAATCTCAAAATGGTTTTCGAATTAACACCCCTTAACATAATTTAATCAAAGCGAATTGCTCTATTTCGATTGATTAGAAAAAGGCAGGTTTTTCGCAATCCACCTGCTAAATGGCTCTTAATAACCTGGCAAATAGTTTTGTGGTTTGAATAAAACGAAACTATAAACTTATGTCATGACTGAATTTAATGTTGTCATGTTTTTCAAAACATTTTGCTATAGTCTGCACCAGATGTTTCATACCGTCGTTGTCGTCGCCCTCGTCACTGACAGATTCTCATTAAGATTATCTAGCTTGTTCAGTACTGGCAACAAACAAGCCCTAGAATGAATATTGTCCAAGACAGGTCATAAATCTATTTTTACTTTGTAGAGGGCATTTGAAACAAACTCTAGGCTTCTATTTCAACAAAAATAAGAGAAACCTCTTGACACCTCTTTGACTCATTGACAACTCTTTACAGTCCTCGGAGGATATAAACATATCTTTTGTCAATATTGAAACGATAGAGAGAGTGAAACAGGCCAGTTTTCGACACTGTCGAAAGCTTTTTCGCAATTGACAAAGGCAAAACACAGGGGACTGTTGCACCCACTTCTTTGCACTTTTCTTTCAGTTGCTCGTCGGTATGGATGTGGTTCATTGTTGAGTATCAACTCCGAAAACCAGCTTGATCAACAGGTTGATATTCATCAAGTGTTTGCATCATTTTGTTGTAGAGCACCTTAGCAAAGAGCTTACTTACCTGAGAGAAGAGGCTAATGGGGCGATTATTACAGATAGACCTTTCTTTTGTAGGATGGTGACCAAAGCTGTGTAGTGCTACTATGTTGAAGACCATGTTGAAGAATTGTTAGTACGGTAAGACCCCCTGCATACAGGATCATCACATATTCTCCATCCTCACCAGACGAGTTTCCGCTTTTTATTTTGCTCAAAGGGAAACCGACTTCGTCCTCTATTGTAAGTGGTAACGTAATTTCCTAGAGGCGCCCTTTTGTTTTTGTTTTGTCGTTGGAGAGTTGTCCACAGCTGTAGACGCGTAAAGTTCTGCGTAAAACTCTTCAATGGCTTAAATTATTTGGTCACGATCTGTTATTTATAATGTTTTCCAATTTATTTGTTAAATTACATATTTCTGTTTTATTTTTGTTAAATTTTCGACGAACAATCTCAACTCCTCTGTGTTCAACTTAATTGTTTTTTTCAACTACCGTTACGTGTATTGTGTGATACTCGTACATATATTACACGTCAATGTTATGTTTATGAAATCGATTTATGAAATCCTCACAGGTTCTTGTATATACATATGTCTAAGTTGGATTGTAGAATTAAGTCCTATTTAAGCAACTGGCATCAAAGAACTGAAATTAATAAAATCTGTCCTATTACAAGAAAACAAATTAAACATTCGTCTCGGGAAAAGGTTGTCTCTTGTGGAGTATCACAGGGCAGTGTGCTTGGACCCTTATTGTTTTTGACATACATAAATGACATGCCCAAAAATATCCCACATGGTGCTGTTTGCAGACGATAGTACGGTGACAATAAAATTCATGAATCATGAGAATTTTGAATTAATTATTAATAATACTTTACATGACATAATCAATTGGCTTAGTAATAATAATCTAATAGTAAATCTTGAGAAAACGAAATGTATGAACTTTTATTAAAGAGTGAATAGAATTGGTGACATTGAAATAAAATATAATGATAACAATAGAAACAGTACATGTTACAACATTTTTGGGATTACAGATTGATCATAAACTAACATGGAAGGCTAACTTCTGAAATATGTGAAAAAGTGCACAAATAATCTCTTATACAAACTGTCTCAAATTGTTAATCTGCATACCACAGCTTCGTCGCCTCCGCACTTCGATATGGTAGCATATTTTGGGGCAACTCAACCGAAAATAAAAACGATGCACTAGGTCAATATGTAGGCTTAAAACAACGGACTCTTGCCAACCTTTTTTTAAATCGCTCAAGATACTGACTTTTCCGTCTCTATACATTTATGAGATGGCAGTTTTTGTGAAGTCAAACCCTAACTTATTTACTAAGGTCTCCGAGTCGCACCATGCTAGTACTGTAAGACCACAATTTAGAGATGCACTATATCTTCGGTCAGCAAAAACTGCATTAATGCAGAAAAGTGCCTTCTGTATGGGACATAAAATTTACAATGCAATTCCAAATGACATAAAAGATTTAGATATGATTTCATTTAAGAAGAAATTATTTAATTTGCTTATTGATAAGTGTTATTATACAATTAATGATTATTTAAATGCTAATTCTTTCTTTTGACATGTGTAATATATTTATAATTGTAAATATGAGTTTCATAATGTTTTATAAATGTCTAATGTTCGTTTAAAGTTGCATGTGTTTAATATTTGTATGCTATACTTTAATGCAGAACATAGCGGTCACACATGAAACAACCACCATCTTGTGAAAAATATATCATACACCTATGTTTTACAAATAAACGATTGATTATGATTCTTAGAATCAACTGTTTTACAAAAGCGCTAGTTGTTTTACAAAGAAGTTTCGTTATGTTAAACAGCTAAATACGATTCAGCTGGATTGTCGTTGCGTTACGTTCTACAAATACTGTAGACGAGATGTAAACATTTGAATTTTGAATTTAAGTATTCTGTTTCGATAAATTAGAAAAAGGCGGGTTTTTCACAATCCCGCTGCGAAACCGCTCATAACAAAAATCAAAAATGGGTGCGAAGACGAGCGAGTTGGTATGAAGCTGTGCGAAACGGAGCGGAGCGGAAAGAGGCGACTCCTGTAGTTTTAAACAAAATTTATAATCCAACGTTTAATTTGACGCTGTATTACAAAGCCGCTAAACAGCTTCATTGAATAACGCATAACATTTATACTGTAGGTGGTATAGGCATCAGGTAACGTAGACAACAATACAATCATGCGTGTTATTTTCTAAAACAGCTGGAGGTTCTTTAGCTGTTTTAAATAACGGAGCTATTTTGTAAAACAACTAGTGGTTTTGTAAAACAGCGTATTTTACCATGTTTCTGCGACATTACACGTGATATTATTTGCATTAATTATGAATGATCCCTTTAAAAAAGAAAGGAATAAAAATTAACGTAGGAAAAACTAAGGTAGAATGACGACGACATTGAAGGAAGAGTGAATGCGGAAAATTAAATGAACAGAGCCCTGCACTCTTTTGTGGGCAGCCAAAATGTGACTGCAAAGGCACGATTGGCAGTTCGTAATGGATTGTTGGCTACACTTATGTGTGGTAGTGAATGTTGGGTATTGCAAGATAAACATCACAGCATAGGGAAATGCGTTCCCTACGGAGTAAGCATGTGTCGTAATATACTGAAAAATGTCAACAGACGGGATCATTGTGGCATAAACGAAGGTGTAGTGGCTAGAATAGAAAAAGGAATGCTTCGGTGTTTGGGGTATCTAGAGAGGATGAAAAAGAGTAGAGTGACTAAAGAAATTTATGGTGCGCAAGTGGAAGCTAAAGCTCGACCAGGCCGTCCTAGAAGAACGTATGCTGACCAAATAGGGGACATATTGAAAAATTTATTTATAAATATTAACTTTTAATAATATCTACATAAAATTAAGTAGTTATACATATATCTACTCAAAAATATATATGCATATAATTTACATTACATATTAATGTATATACATAAATAAATATATATCAATTTACGAGAAGGATGATTCCACGATGACTCAGGGGACAAACTGAAAATTACTGATTCTGTAGCTGTAGATAGTTTGGATAGACTCTGGTTGTAAAGGTAGAGATGGTGGGAGATTATCGGATGTCCCGAGGAAGACTATTCCACAGGCAGATTTGCTGACACTGAAGAAATTGTATACATGTTGGTGCTGTGTTCGGGAAATCTGAGGAGCATAGCTCTACTCGGTTGCTGAGATCGGCCAAGGGATACAACAGGGACAAACCGGTTTCGAAGATAGGGAGGAGAAAAGGGGCTGTTGAAAGCGTTATAGAGGAGTGAAAGAATGTGTGATTTTCTATGATAACAGATGTTTAGCCAATTTAACCGAAGACGAATTTGACACACGGCGTTCGATCGCTTGTTGCACACAGCAGTGAAAACTTCTGGCAAGCATTTGGTAGTATACCATTCAACATTGATGCTATGATGATAAATAATTGTTGAAATATGGTCTTCAAACACACTGTTTCTCCTCGTTTAATGAATAGGGACCATGTACCGAACTTAAACATATTTTATTAGATGGGTTTCAACCACAGAACTATTAATAGGAATAGAAAGGCTATGAAGGCCGTGACTGCGACGCACCGATTTGATCAATACGTCAAGACATGACCCACGGGCCTCTCATTTCTCAACCGAACGCGTTAGAACAAACATATTGTAAAAATGGTGTATTGCAGCGTGCCAAATTGTTCTAACTCTTCAAATAACGCAAATAAGACATGTAAAGGAATTTCATTTCACTCCTAAGTAATTTAAACATGTATTTACTGTGATATTTACAGAATAAACCTCGCGGTAAATAAAATTTCAACCTTACCATGAAATATTTAGCGTTGTAGCAAGTAGCGTTGAAATTAGACAATATTTTGTCCATTGCAGGTTATAAAGAGTGTCACACATTGAGTTAGAATATTAACGCCGCAATGTATATTTTTTCAAAAATCATTAACACGGACCTAATTGTGTCATAGTGCGGCCGCTGGTCATGGCTCTTTACACACATTGGCACAGAACCATGACGTGTTTGGTATTTTACATCCAAGCTTCATAGAAATACGCTGTTATTTTGGCTGTATGAAGACGGGTGAATCTATGTGTGCGCCGCGTATGTTTACTAACTAGTTAATACTACGTTAATCCAAAAAGTGGCGACAGAGGTTCTCGTATAAAATTTGTGTCACGCCATCCCCGTGGTTTCAACAATATCTGGAGTTTTGAAAATTTTGTTAGCTGTTTTAGTTTTGTTATAAAAATATAAAACTAACTTTTCGTCCCTTGCGCCCTGAATCTGCCCCTCTGGCACTGCACGTTTTTCGCTTGGAGGGACAACATAGACGAATACACGGGTGACAAAAATAAAATTCGCATAGCCTCTTAAATGTATACTATAGTCATCTCAATTCCCGTAGCTTAATTACTATTTTATTTCAGGGAATATCCGCGTTTTTGGGTATAGTTTTCATTATTTTGGTATAGAAATCAATTAGAAAATAATTCTAATGATTTTTTAAAGAATTGTCCGATATGACGTCACTTGAATTTTACACATTATTTATGATGATTGTGATGTGTGATTGCTTATAAAAAAACAGTGGTCTGTCTCTGTCTGTCAACTCATCTGTCATCCAGCTGTCAAATCAGTTGGAAGCAAATTTTTATAAATTTATCTTGGTAGAAAAGGACATATTTCTAAACAGCAATTTCTAAAAGGGAAGGGAAGGGCAAAGGGAAGTTGCAGCTTTTTCGTCAAAATACTCATCATCATGAGGTTTTTTAGACCACAAGTTCTAAAATACGGCTTATTAGACCTAAATCTCGAAATGGTTTTCGAATTAACACACCTTAACATAATTTAATCTATGCCAATTCAAAACCGAATGAAAACCGAAATCGCTCAGGCACACAGTGATTGCCGCTCGTCGCCGTGCCTTTGAAGTAGCTGACGCCAACTTACGACACAAGTTCTTAGCAAACGAACTGTGGAGAAGGTAGAAATTTAAGCTCGCCTTTGTACAATAATTGTTTTTTTGCGCAATAAAGAATTTTATTCTTATTATTACAGAAGAGCAACTCACCGCCGCCATAGTTGTTGATGAAGTGCAGGATGTTGGTGTTATTCCTAGCCGCAGCCTGGTGTGCGGCCGTACGGCCTCGTCCGTCCTTGACAGCCAGACGAGACGGCTCGCTCAGGTACAGCCGCATGAAGTCGTCCACATTGCCGCTCTCTGCTGCCTGCGGATCAAGGTCAAACTTTTATTTATTTCTGTTATTACGACGTAAATCAGCGCTGTGTGGTTTATATGTACATGTATATCCAACAGCATTTGCGAAGCGTAAGACCTGCTGTCCAAACAAATGTATTATGTCTACTCATAAAGCCTACCTATATACTTTATAATATGTATAGATTTTGTTTAATTTTAAATAATATATAAGTTTAGATAAGTATATTTTAATATAGTCTATGTTTTTATTTTTTACTACTGCTTTTTTGTGTTTTGTATTTATTTGTTTTGACAATAAAACCTATTTTCATTCTTTCTTTCTTTCTTTCAAGATTGTGCTGTAATCAGAGACTATAGAAATTATAAGGCCTACCTTTGTTTATGTCCAGAAAATTATCACTTGTATTTTTCCACAAAATTGTCTTAAAACTTATAAGCATTATCTTGCTTATAGAGAGTATGGGGAATGCTTATACGTGAATCCGGTTGGGTGTTAGGTGGACAAGTATAAATGTTTAATTACAAAAAAGGTGTGTTATATGTTAAACTAAGTGCCGATAATCACAACTATCAACATTTTAATATAAGGCCTACTTACACGAAGCAACTTAGATAAGATAAGATAAGAATTCGTTTATTCATGAAGCTACAGTCTGCCAGAAAGCGTATGAATATTTATTGTTAAAATGCTTTAAAGTTAGAAGTACCATGCCTTAGCTTAAATAATTATTATACAATACACAAGCTTCAGTCTTATTGTTCTAATTTGGGTGTATTTAATTAAATTGAATTTTCATTTAAAAACTAACTTATTTGTAGTAACATTTGTTAATTAAGAAATCAAATAGTTTATTTTTAAATGTATTCATTACATAACAAACATAACATAACAAATATGCTTTTGTGGAAGAGTTCTGTGTTATGTTTCAGGTCATAGCGTAACCTGTTCTTGTTTCTCAGGTTTCTATCTATTCTTTGTGATACCTTAGTGAATAGGTTAGTATTATTTCTTACAAAGATACATTTCTCAAATGTAAAAAGGCAACGTAGAGTTAAAATCTTTAGTGATTTAAAGCCAGATAGGTACAAAGTCTCGTGTCACAAAATGTGTTCTAATACAACAAAAATAGCTCTATGCACCTTTTTTGAGTATTAAATAGCGTTTCTTTTTCAGTGCAGTTAACCAAGAAGTTTATAGATAAGGTAGCATTTTATTCTACATCCTAATCTCTACACGGAAAAAAAAACTTGTTAACTTTTATTTTAAAAATGTTGATGACTATCAAGTTACTTATTTATATACGAGCAATGATTTCAAAAGTAAAGATAAGCCCTTACCGTACTATGACAACACCAAAATGTTTCCACCTTTAAATGGGTGACGCTCACACGTTTGGAATCAGTGCTCATCTGAACACAGTGATAGTTGGACGCCTTAAGTGCACTTACAGTTAATCATTTTAACAACTTTAGTAGTCTGATCAGTTTGCTGACCGTAGGTAGACAGATTGCGCACTCATATTGTGCGCGCGTCGGCATTATGTTAACGCACGCATTCAAAAATAATGCAATAAATTTTAGGTGCCAGGGCACATCCAAACTTTTGAAATCTTTGTATACGAGCACATAAAGTTTCATGATCCCAGCAATAAAGTCACCTTGATTAAGAATTGTAACAAGCAGTCTTAGTAGATTCAAATAAGTTATTGTCAACTTAATCAAGTCTGATTGTTATCGTGATAACCTCAGCTTTTTACATATTACTAAAAGATTGATAATTTTAATCAATTGCTTTCGTGATTGTACTATTGTCACTTGTCACAAACAAAAATTTTTTTTTGCCCTTGCATAAAAAATAAAGAAAAAAATTTTGACACCCCATGCTCCAACCCTTAGGGTTGTACTACCTTTCGTTCCGAAGATATGGCCGAAACAAAAATTTTTTGGCTCTCGGAAAAAAAAAGGAAATTTTTTTGACCCCCTATGACAACCTATGGTTCAAGCCCTAAGGTTGTACTACCCTCCGTTTCGAAGATATGGCCGAAACAAAAATTGTTTGGCCCTCGGATAAAAAAAAAGAAAATTTTTTTGGCACCCTATGGTCCAACCCCTATGGTACATCCCTAGTGTCAAAGTCAAAAAGTACATCCCTAATGGCGGGGGATATCGCTAGGAACTGCGCACGCTCGCGCTTCGCGTTCGCGTGCTCGTTCCTAGGTGAGCCCTTCGGACTCGCTAGAATGTCGACTTTTCCCATCCCTAGTGACCGAGGACATCCCTAGGATTGAATCCCATTGATATCCTGAAATTTGGAAATAAACAAACATTAACGTATGTACGTAGGGCGGCTGATATGTAATCTCCTTGGTCAGAAATATATACAAAAATAATGCTGGCTGGTATGGATTTATATTCGTTTGTTATTCTATTGTCAAAATGTATTACATTCATTTGTTTATTGCATCACGTTTATTTGTCTCCTACAATTGTTTCGAACATGTCGGTAGAAAAAGTGAAAATGGATATAATCGAGCAGCGTGCGGTGATTAAGTTTTTGACTAAAGAAGGGAATACGCCTTCGGAGATAAGACAGCGTATGTCACGTGTGTTTGGCAGTTCGTGATCTTCCGAATTTGTTATAAAGTTTTGGTCAAGGCAGTTTAAATTAGGTCGTGAGAGCCTCGAAGATGATCCTCGTAGCGGAAGACCAGTTTCGGCCGTCACCGATGAAAATGTAGCCAGGGTGAAAAAAAAATATATTAGAGGACCGACGAGTGAAGCAGTGGGAGATAGCTAGAGATGTGGGCGTCAGTAAAGAGCGAGTCAATGAAATAATTCATGAGCATTTGAACATGTCCAAGGTTAGTGCACGTTGGGTCCCTAGAATGTTGACTGCATTTGACATGGAGAGGCGTGTCAAATGTTGCGAAGAGTTTTTGGACATGAGTCGAGGGAAAGAGGAAGAAATAATTTCTAGAATTGTAACATGTGATGAGACTTGGATTCGACAATGGGACCCGGAAAGTAAGCAAGAGTCGTTACAGTGGAAATTTAAGGATGAGAAGCCGCCTCGGAAATTTAAGGTCTGTCCATCGGCCGGTAAACTTATGGCTACAATCTTTTGGGACACAGAAGGGATTTTGCTCATAGATTATTTACCGAAAAAAACTACAATGAATGCTGATTATTACTCAAACTTATTATATCAACTAAGAGAGACAATAAAAGAAAAACGGCGAGGTAAACTAAGCAAAGGAATTCTGATTTTGCACGATAACGCACCAGTGCATACCGCACGCACAACAAAGCTAGCAATTAAAGACAATGGCTTCGAAACCATTGACCACCCCCCTTATAGTCCAGATCTAGCCCCCTGTGACTATTTTCTGTTTAGACTTCTCAAGAAAGACCTCAGGCGACGAAGATTTATGACCGATGACGAAATGAAGGCAGCGGTTTCTGACTATTTTGACGACAAACCGTTTTTTTTTTTTTTTAATGGCTTAAATTCAATATTTGAAAAATTTAATAAGTGCATTTTACTAGCAGAGGACTATATAGAAAAATAAAAAAAAACTATCCAGTTACGTCTTTTCTTTCATAGTTAGGTAGGTTACTTTTCAGCCTCCCCTCGTACATACTTCCTGGAAAATTAAATCACAGCATATACTACTAATAGAACCAAAAATCTAATTTTCCTTTGTCTTCAAACATTCTAAAACTAACCAAAACAAACCGGTAGGCAAGAAATAGCAGATCTTACGGCAAGTGCTTTCGTAGCTTAGATGAAGACACATTAAATAATAAGTATACAAGACTCATGGTAGGCCTACTGAGCGTTGTGAAAACGACAATTTACAAAACTAAAAAAATAGAAATCTCACCTTTTCCTTGCTGACAGTTATGCTCAAGGAATCCCCTCCTCCCGAACAAATGCCAACCTTTTCCTAAACTGCTGCCGTTAATTCGAGAGAATGATGACAGATGGAGTGTGGCGATATCTCGAAAAAATACTACAAGTCAACAAGAGCTTCTTCACGACAAAAATAAATAAAGGCACGTTAAAAAATATCAACGGTACAACAAATGGGACGAAATAAATCCAAATCATGATTATTTAAACTTTTTTTATAAATAAAATCCCTGGAATAGAATATATATACGATCTTATTATTTGGTAAGGTATATCAGTTTTATAATACGACAACACTGCCTTACACCGCAGATATTATAAACCTTTTTCTGAAATGATTCAAAAAGTCGAGGATTCATACTGCAGGCTTTATGATTGCTGATTTGACAGAAATAACTTGACAGTATCGCTAATAGACAACTTTTCGCTAAAAATAATATTATTTGCGCTTTTTTTTTAACTTTTACGTGGAAATTGAGTCAGCTGATTCATTAAGTTTTGTACTAGGAAGTGGAAAATATATACGACAAAAATACTTTTTATTAACAAATGGGACCTTTTAACGATACACAATCTACCCTACAATCATCATGATAAATATAAAATATTGAAATGCAAAACAAATTTGCAAACGTCACCATTCTCTCGAATGAACGGCCGGAGTTTAGGTAAGCTAAAACAAAATAAATCAATCGATTTTTACCTACGACTACAAAACAAAATGGTTGCTCCAAAGAACTTACCATGAAAAACCCCGGAACAAAATTACACACAATAATCCACCATCATGTCTCTGCGGCGAATGTCCTGTATCAGACAAAACACAAACTTCACCTTGCGAAATTTAACTACAAAATTCCGCAACTGAAAATAAACCTAGTCACGGAGGCGTAAGGTTGCATCATCCCCTGCGCTCAGTACTTTCTTAAACTAACCAAAACAACTTTCATCATTTCAAACAAACATCCCTAGGATTGAATCCCATTGATTCCCTGAAATTTGGAAATAAACAAACATTAACCTAGATACTTCCTGAAAAATTTAATCACAACATATACTACGAGTACTAATAGAACCAAATATCTAATTTTCCTTTGTCTTCAAACATTCTAAAACTAACCAAAACAACTTTTGCAAAACCGGTAGGCAAGAAATAGCAGATCTTACGGCAAGTGCCTTCGTAGCTTAGATGAAGACACTTTAAATAATAAATATACAAGACTCATGGTAGGCCTACGTGCGTTGTGAAAACGACAATGAGCGTTTTTCTCGTTGTTTTTTTTTTCTTGGATCTTAGCTTTCCTCTAGATGGCGCTGTCCATGTCACCATAGATAAAATGTGCTTCGTAGCAATCAATGTCAAAGTGGTTTTTCGTTTGTTTGGAATGGATGCAAATTTTGTCTTTGATTCTATTGCTAAAGAATACGACAGTGCCATCTAGGAATCTTATTTAACACTAAATATGACATAAGGAAAAACGCTCATTTACTTCACTATTCACAATTTATTTCACATTATCCACTTCAACACCTATCGCTTACAAAGGTACGCGTGATTGGTTAGAACCGATGTCTCGCGTCATTTCTAGTCAGTCACGTTACCTTTAAAAGCGGTAGTGTTAGATGTTGAAGTTAGACAACAAGGCCTTGATACAGAGATACAGCGTCTAACCATCCTACTTGCACTCTAACACATACCGCGTTTGCCAATGTGCGAGAGATCAAGTATGATGGAAAGACACTATCGACGACGCGTGCTAGACCTGCTGGACTGCGATTTATTGTCGTAGCGATAATGAGGTTAATTAGCAATAACAGGGTTAATTGGATTTTTTTTTCACAAACTAATTACTATTTAATAATAGGGATATTATAAAATTTTGTGAAACAATTTTCTTATTCAAATATATATACAATTTCACCAAGCGTCGACAATCTCAGTATTAACTTTATTTATTATAATTATTTTTCACTTTATTACGCTTAACTTTTGTGTCCTTTTTTTCAATAGGTATTTCTTTTCTGTTTTCAATCTCCAAAGAGTAAAATGTTGCTTAATTGAAATTGTGTCATAACGGGCGGTCACTGATATGGATCGCAACGTGCGCTGATACATTGGCACAGTCCCATGTCCAAGTGACCGCAATAAGGGTGGGCGCGGCAGCCGTAAAAGCAGTAGTTCTAAGGAGGCCATGTATGGAGCGCATGGCGAGGGCTTCATATTTGTGCTTTTTGCTGTAGAAACTCTTGGGTCGTGGGATCCAGAAGCGCGGCGACTTTATAAAGAAATTTCGTCACACTTAGTCGATGCTTCAAGTCACCGAAGGACTAGAAGCTGCATTGGCCAAAGAACTAGTTTGGCCATTCAATGTGGCAACGCCGCCCGCCAGCATTTTGGGTACCCTTGCACCCTTCCTAACGACGGCAACGATTTTCTATTTATTATAAATATTTCAGATTTTAGGTTTACTTTGTAACTGACAGCCAAAGTTCAACCAAAGTTGACTTTGATTTTAATAAAAAACAAACGTGAAAATGAAATGAATGAAAATGAAAATGAAAATGAAAAGTTTATTTGTATAAATATGGGATACAGATCTTAAAAATATATCTACAGTTTGGCCTCTTCATATTTTACTGTACTATACAGTATACAAATATTAAAATATACATGCAAAAAAGTTAATTTACGTTATCTATGTACATTATTATATTATGAAACTAAAATATTCTAAATTGTTATTTATTATATTGATTCAAATGATTATGTATGTCATCTTATTATTAATATTTCATGTCATCAGGTCGGAGGATTTAAATACTCTCTAATGTCATAAAAACATTTGTTTAGTAGCCAGACATTTAGTTTCCTTTTCATCATTTTCAAAGGCATGTTCTTGAATTCTTCTGGCAGTTTATTATAAATTTTAATACACATAATGAACACGTTTTCTTTGAAAATATTTAACTTACAGTTGGGAAAATATAAACGATCTTTATTTCTTGTTTGTTTTTTGAACACATCTGCGTTTTTGTCAAAATAATATTTATGTTGGGCAACAAACAAACAAATTTCTCTTATGTACATACAGAATTTTTAATTTCTGAAACAGTGGTTTGCAGGTGTCTAAATATCCAGCGCCACAGATAGCTCGTATGCATTTTTTCTGCACTTTAAATGCTTTTTCCACTGCAACAGAGTTTCCCCACAGTATCAAGCCATAATTAAGGACTGAGGACACATACCCATGATATGCAGTAACTGCTGCTTTTTGGGATATAGTATTCCTAAGGCGTCTCAGGGCAGACACAAATCGGTCTAATTTACTACAAACCTTTTCTGCTGTTTCTGCTTTTCTGCTGCACAACAAAATGTGCTGTTTCCAATTTAGGTTTTTGTCGATACTAATACCTAGAAAAACTGTATGGTCAACCTCTTCTACTAATTGATTGTAGTATTCTATATTTAATCCTTGGGCCCTTAGAGTTTATAATTATGATAAACGATCTTGAGAATGTTGTCAAAAACTCTAATTGTTTACTCTTTTCAGATGACCTTAAATTATCCCTGGCGATTACTAAAGCTGAGAACTGTGAGATATTACAGAATTACTACAAAGTCGGAAACAGGCACATTCAAAGAGTAACCGAAGTGAGAGACCTGGGCGTCCAACTAAAATCCGATCTAACTTATAGGGAACATATTACAAACATTTGCAAAAAGGCATACAGGAATCTCGGGTTTATTCTTCGCACAGTGCGTGGCTTTACAAACATTCAGGCTATAATAGTACTATACAATGCTATTGTGAGGAGTCAAATGGAAGTGAACTCAGTTATCTGGGCTCCACATGAGGCTAAATATTGCCTTTGGAGCGTATTCAAAACAAATTCATAAGATATTTATATTTGAGACAATACGGAGTCTACCCTTTCTTTCCTTTAAAGTATCCCACACTATTTATTTTGGGCATGGTAGGCTACAATGAGCTCAAGGTTAGGCGTGAACTGGCTTGGTTACATACATGTTTAAAATATTGATAGGGAAGATACACAATCCAGTGTTAATGGGAGAAGTGTATTTGTGTGTACCAGACAGGTACATGTGGCGACGCCGCCAGCCGCCCTTGCTGCTCGTACCACGCGCACGCACCGCACTGATGGCGGAGGCGTCGCTGACGCGCGCGTTTACCATTCTAAATTCTATCGCGGAACGCATAGACCTTTTTAATTGTGCTCTAAGTGAATTCACTAAAATAGCGTTATATACACTGTGTTATAAACATAAGTAGAGGTTAAGATAAGTAGGTTTAGTAAGTTTGATGGAATATGTAGTTAATAGTGTTATTTTGTAGATTTGTAAGATAAAATAAGTCAAACACATCCTATCGCATTAGGTTGCATTCCTGTAATGGTAGGTGTAAGTTGGGAAATAAATAAATAAATTTAAAATGTTGTGCTTGATATGTTCTAAATTGAATGAACGTGGTTTTGTTAACATTTATTTTCAAATTATTATTTTTGACCCAATTTATTACTTGATCCAGTGCCTTGTTGACATCGTTTTCGAATTTATCTTTTTGTTCACATTTAATTATTAAGGTTGTGTCATCCGCAAATAGTAGGCATTCATGTGGGGTTGTCTTAGGAAGATCGTTTATGTACAGTAGAAACAAAAGAGGGGCCAAGATGCTACAAAGATGAACAAAGATTACATAAAAAAAAAACTTGTAGAAAATTTATTAAATTTATTGAAAAAGGCGTTACTTTGCGGAAGTCTATCATGAATTTGTGGATATATTAATAATTTGCAATATTCCGCTAAACACTCTTACCATGCTATTCAAAATGCAGACTCAAGCACCGTCCGCCCTCCCGCATAAAACATGCACAAGCAAAGCAAGCAGTACGAGCACAAAATAAAGCAATCTTAAATAACAAGCAAGAAAACTTATCGACACGTGTTTCGCCTCTAAACGAGGCATCCTCGGGATGTGTAGTCCGCCCGACCGCTCGACAGCAAAAATTCTTGAAGATAATAAATTGCCCTAAAATCTACAAGCGGCATTATCTTTGAATTACCAGGACGGGGTCTCTGGAGACGTCAACCAGTGGCGACGACATTTCCTTGTAAAGCAGTTAGGGTTTAATTATTAATTTAATAAAAACCAAACAAAGTTTAATTTGTTAGGTTTTTATTTTAGGTCATCTTTAGTTAAGTTTTTGATTGTTATTTAAAGAATTTAGTATTTGTAAAATAAAAATTTCATTTCATACACTGCTCAGTTTTAAACCGAAATCCGTAACAATATGGTGTATTGAATAATACTTTCAGTTTTTTATCTAATAACTTTAAGTAACTACGCGAGTAATAACCGCATTAAACTGTTGCATAAAATGCTATTATTGGTCGCGTGATCAATTCTGTTATAATGATTGGTTATAGCAACAGGTTACGAGCACAAATTGTATTGATGTCACTCTGTTTTGTATGTAGGAGTAATTTATTTAACGAGTTCGATAGGTCATACTGATAGTTTCTAAGTAATTTATTTTTGTGTTCCGTACATCAAAATTAAATTAACTTTGGCGAGGCCGAAGGCCATGCCGCGTTTTCAAGCGAAATTATTTCTTGACGTCTTTTTGAGGTGAAGTGTCTTTGGCGGGGACGAAAGCCGTGCCGCATTTCTAACCGGAATTATTTTTTATAACTGATTCGATCACGTAGTAAAAAATCTACATTTACGAACGAAACTCTCTTATTCTCTGATTTGATTCTGTAGTTATACTATAAAGTTGTTATGCAGGATCATTTACAAAGCATTACCTACATAAAATACTCGTAACACGGGCAGTGTTACTCCAAGCGAAAAAACACGCAGCGCGAAAGAGACCGATTAAGGAAAAAAGACAATAAAAATGGCTTTTTTATTTATATAAAGAAAAACTAAAATGACAAGAAAATTTTCCAATTACTAAAATGTAGATATTGTTAAAACCCAGCTAATAAAATATGTTTGGGGTCTGTACATGATAATTATTCGTCTAACTATGAAAAAGCGTGTGTTTAAAGACCTCATTATTTATATTGAGTGAAAGTTTTTCAATCACGTTTCTGTATTACAGAAATCTAGAAAAAGATTTTGAACATGTTGTACTAATTTATCAAACTAGTAGCTTCTTACTGAAAGTAGTACAAAGACTTCAAAAAGTGCCAATTCTTCGCGGTTAAACTATTGTCTCGTATTTAATGAATGAATAACATAAAAAGCAATATATTAAAAAAAAACAAAAAGAGACAGAAGGAAAGGGTGGACTTATTCCTAAAATAAATTTCTTCCAGTCAACCGGGATATTATTTATATTTATGATATTACTAGCTAATGCCCGCGACTTCGTCCGCGTGGAAGAAGATAATGCGGCCACAGTAGGATTCCCGCAGTAGAAAGTATCCAGTTTTTAGTTAGATAATAAAGCCGATTCGGAAGGCTTTAATTTTAGTTTTAGTGCTGTCAAAACAAAATTTTCTTCGATACAAAATAGTCCTTAAGAGTTAGTATTAGAAGCTAAATTTCTTTGGAAAATTTTAAGCTTTAACAGCACTAAAACTAAAATAAAGCCTTCAGAATAGGCTTTATTAAGTTATTGAACAGTGATCTTCCTTCCTTCTTTAATTGTACTTAATGCCTCACTGCTAAGTATCGAACCATACCATGTAACCATACCAAAACTCGTTCAGTAGTTTTTGCGTGATGCATGAAATACCGACAAAAATACAATTTTTTTTTTGTTTCAGTATCCTACACCGCAATTATTTTTTTTGGAATATCATCTATTGTAGCATTTGCTACAGCTATTCAACCTTTTTCATATATTTTTAGTCTTTCTTTATCGTTGATTGCTTTACTGAATTTTCAAATTCGAATATTTGGAATATCTTGTCAGATTTTTTTGTTATTTTTCTCATATCAAAGAGTATCGTGGTACAAGGAAGACAAATTTGCATTCTTTGGATTCTTGGATATTTGGATTCTTGAAACAGAGCACATTTGCTCTAAATATTGTGAAAGCCAGTTTTTTTCTGCATTTCCTGGTAAGTTTTGTGTAATTTTGGTTTCATTCTCTGAAAATCCCTTTTCTCCCGTTTCCAATATGTTAATTTCCTTTCCCAGATTTCATAGGCATGTCTTGACGCTGTTGTTTTATTTCTTTCATTCATTTTTAAAAACTTTATTTATCATAAGTAATATAAACAAAACAATAATTTTCCGCCAAACTGTTAAGACAGTTTATCGGCAGACATACACTCTCTCTTAATGCTAGCACTTATGATTACATAAACTTGTTAAATAAACACTTGATCTAAACTAATAATCATCACTAAACTTAATAAAACAAAAAATTAACCTCGTTGAGGGTAGTTATCCATAACTACAACAGCTCAACACTAGTAGTTTTGTGTGGTGACAAACAAACTGCCGTGTGCAATACCGTAGCATGACTTAGTTTAGCAAAAATAGTTTATGTACTTAATTGAGAACATTTATGAAACTAACTATATATTTTCTTTTATGTACTAGTTTCGATAAAATATAGATTTAATAAAAAGAAATCTTTTAACTTATTCTTAATTTGAATTTTACAGCGACCCTTCGGGTTTTTTAAGGGTTCTCCCCATTTCTTCTTCAATTCCTCCCACCATCTCGTACGGTTGTACCTATTGAGGCCGAATATAAGGACCACGTACCCTGGTGGGGTAAGCTTCCGGTATTAAAACAGAAGTCGGCTTGGCTTCATCGACTACTCCCAGGAAGACTAGAAACACCCAAGTCACGAAGACACCCTTACCAGGTTTTTGTATCCGTAGCCTAACATCCAGTAGTCTGGATATCCAGCATCAATTTTTTTCTTCCTTAGTGTAAAGCTAGATAACGATTGCTCTTAACACCTTAATATTACGTTTTCTTTCGGATTAGAAGTTATTAAAACTTCCGTGAAATCTTAGTTTCTGGGATACTATAAACTAGTTTCGATATCCAAATTTAAATCCATTATTTTGTGAACAAATGCGTCGTTTAAGCTAAAGGAAAACAAAATCCTAAATAAGACGAATTAGGCATAATTTTTGTGTTGATTTAATAATAATTTAATAAGTTCCTTAGTACCCAATACTCTACAGATATTATTGTGTTTTATACCATATTTTTTACTTCAGTTTTGTTATTTTTAGTTCATTTAAAGTTAAATTATACAGTTTCTTTATCCAGATTTACCTCTTTTTTTGGCTGTCACCAGGCTTGCCTGGTGGCAGTCCAAATTTAGGTCGAACCGACGAAATTACGTTCGTGATTATGAAGTAGCTAAAACTAATTTTTAAAAAGTAATGCTACACTATGTACAGACAGACAGACACGGTTCTATTACAGTTTTTAAAAATATTTTAAATACTTTAACCTTACAATTTTCAGTTATCGTAGTGGTAAAAGAAAAAAAAAATATTATAACTGTTGCCCGTGACTTCGTCCGCGTGGAATTTAGTGTTAAATTTCACCACTTGGAATTTTGAATTTTGTAATTAGGAATGTCGTAGTAGTTTTCTTATGTTCACAAATGATAACCTTCCCTTCTATTTCAAGCTTTGCTATGAAAATAGGTTACTGCGTAACTTTTGGGCGAATAAGCCTCTAGTTTCAATTTTAATACATATATTTAAGCCACATTAAAGAATTTCTTTTTACACAACATTTACCGTATTTCCATCTTGGACTAGCATGAAAAGATAGTTTGCATTACTGACCCGCGAGCAAGCCACATACAGTTGGCCGTGAGAATAACAATCAGACCTTAAGTCGATACCAGCAGCCTTAAGGGTCTGACCCTGGGACTTGTTTATAGTCAACGCAAAGCAAACGGCTACTGGAAACTGCGCTTAAATTCGAAAGGGAAGTTATTGGGGATGAGTGGTATACGCTACCACATCCAGTAAGAATCTCAGCTTCAATAATTTCTTGTTATAAATCAGTCAAGTTCCATTGCACAAATTTTATGCTCGAATCAAATGATTGCACGATGTAATTTACTTGCAGCGCCATCTACTTTTCAATTCCAGAACTAACCATAATAATTAAGATCTTGGAGGTAAGACTTAAAAAATGTCGATTATAGATCATAACTGGCAAATTACAGAAAAACTATAGCGATTAAAAAAAAGTTGAGCACAAATGAGAAATATAAAAAAAGAAGAAAAATAAATAAAAAATATTATGTTGTATAAAAATGCAATATAGTTATCAAATTGTATCTAGGTACCTATTAAAAATCTGATTGTAAAATTTATATGTATTTGGCTATATTTCATTGCTTCTATTTCGAGGAATCCTTGAAAAACCATAAAACATGTATGCCCCCCTTCCTTATCTCTAAATAATGACTAAAAAATATGAAAAAAAACATGGTAATATGTATTACAAGAACAATAAAACGGTTGAGGAATTCACAAAAAGAAGTGACAAAATTAAATTTATCATCCACAATACGGAACCCTAGGTACGCGAGGACTAAAACTTGATAGTTACATACTTTTAACCAAAGCTTTCTTGTTTTCTTTTAACACTCATTCATGACGTCTATAGGCATTTAATGCTAGAACTTATTGTTTGCTATGTAACTTCTAATAGAAAAAAAGTAAATTCCTAGAATCGATAAAAATGACGATTTTTTTTTCCGTTGTTCGATTTTAATAAAATAAAGCCTATACTCTGCTCCAAATTGAGCCCGTTCATCTGTGAAAACTACATCAAAATCCGTTTTGTAGTTTCGGAGATGTGCGTGAACAAACAAACAGACAGACAGATATACAGACAGACAGAAAAGAATTCCAAAAATCACTGATTTGACTTCTATTACTCTTATTTAGTCACCCCCTTTCTATTTTTATTACTTTTCTCCAATGTACTGTGATGAGCAGCTTGCTCGATCCGGGATCTAACAGGATCTTTCTTGAATGATCGACCTTATTTCGCTTTGAGTTCTTGTTTTTTTTCCTTTTTTCCATATATTCTTACTAATTAACACATGCACACGTTAAAGTACGGGAGCTCTGAGCTTCGAAGGACACTCGTTTATCGTGCCGGAGGTACTTTACTTAGACAGGATTCCAGAAGGAATCTTATGGAGAGTCAGCTTTACTTCAGCAGGACTCTAGAAGGAATCTTTTGCAGTTACGTTTACCTCGTCAAGACTCTAGAAGAATCTTATGGAAAGTCAGTTTCTCCTCAGCAGGACTCTAGAAGAAATATTGCTCGTGTTTTGTTTGAAAGATCTTTTATACTGGATTTGTATTTATTTTTGGAAAATACGAAATAAATCAGTCAATACGACGAATGTCGATCCAAAAATTCGCCATACCGCGCATAAACTATGTGGTTTTAGTCGGATGGCTTTAAATTGTTAAAAATTTAGGTAAATTTAACAATGAAAAAACAAACTAAAAAGAAAAGTTTATCTATTGCCAACCAAACACGAACAAATAGTCCTTTAACCTACCTATAAGACCTAACCTTACCTAAACCTAACATATTGCCTAGCTATATGTTACATCTCCCCCCTTAATAAGAAAAATTGTGTTTGTAAAACACAAACAAGATTTTACTTTACAAAATTACCTACCCAGGTAACATTTACCTTCTGAAAAACGTTTGAGTAATAGCAATCCGCGGGACTCTTAAGTAAATGGATTGTCTGAGTAATAGCTGTGTAAACGTCTACTCAGACGTTATTCAAGCAATTTGGGCACAAAATTTGTTGCTTAGATCTGTAAAATCTGAATAGTGGCAATATAGAAGTTCACTATCTGAATAACTTTTGAATAAAAGTGGTTTTCGATGTTATACACTTGTTATACCGACATTATCCAGATGTATGCATATTTGACATTTTTATTAAGACATTATTCAGCAATAAGTGTCATCTTGCTTTTACGCAAACTGAATTCAGAAACAAGTGGAATAGTTAGAATAATAGACATTAATTATTCAGCATTTCATAGAATATTGTGATTGTTTTTCCGACAATGACATAATTAAAAGAACGTGTCGTGCTATTTATTATCAGCAAGCTAAAAGTGCCTTGATAAGTATATTTGTATAACCAGTTTTGTGGTCATTGTACAGTTCAATATTAGTGCGCGTGAAAGTTTATTGTGAACATGAGTGATTTACTTCGATTTATTTCTTGCGCCGCTAGAATTATCAACTATAATGATAGTAAATATAAAATTTTACTCGAGTGACATAAATGTACATCCACCCAAGTGCTTCTTTATATTTGAAAAGTATTAGGTATTATGTTATGATCTTTTTTTTGTGTTTTCATGTCTTCTGTCATCAATTAAATAATACAATTAGGCATAAACATTGAACAATATTTGGTAAAAATGGCGATTCTTTCCAGTTCGAATAAGCGATCTCCTAACGACTATTGTTCATCTTGGTTCTGAATAAAAGTTCACGCGTGTACACTTTTTTATCTATCGGCTAGGAAAGAGTGGTCTGACAGCACTTAATGCTGTTTAATATTTGAGTAGTTGATCACTATTTCTGCAGTAACCAGCTTATTAGGGTTCAAATAAAAGTAAAAAAACCTGTTTGGAAAATATAAATATACTTTTTTTTATCAAAATCTGTAGTCTTATTATATACCTAATTCTGATATCAATCGCAAATGAAAAATTGGCTAATCAGACAGAACACGAGTCAACAAGCAAAATCGCAATAAAAGACAGCTCTCTCGCGCCTCTCATTAATTATTGTCATTAAATCTTTTAAAGCTGCCTGAGAAATATTTTTGTTGAGAGTTCACTGTCTAATGTCCGAACGGAAAGTTGAGTTTTTAACTTCCACACTATCTGACTCATCTTCACTTGATGCAGAACCAATATCACAATTCTGCACGAAGTTGTAATAATTAATATTTTTCCTTGCGGAACCCTCTTCTATAGATGGGTTTGTACCCACTTCACATGTAAGTTCTGAAGTACTCGTGAAACTTAATTGTACCACTGTATCATCACCACTTTCCCTATTCACGTTCACAATTGACTCTTTAAATTTTTTATACTCCCGTAAACATTTTCTCCAAATCCCACCCATTCTTTTTCTATTTTGCCATTTGTTTTGTCTATTTTATGATAATTTTACGACACACACGTTCCCAAAATAGTTGCAGTAATCTGTATAACCAATGTCCACATGGTATTTAACCAGCCAATAGCTGTATAATAATGAAATTATCCATGTGATTGTGTGTAAGAGAGATTTAATTTTCTATTACACGATAATAAGCTGATTTAATACGCCATAATTATCATTTATACAGCAGTGGAATAAATGTACAATAGTGTACTATTATTAAAATTGTAGCTTCAGACGACCACCCTTATTCAGCTTCAAGTAAATTATACAGCTTAGTGTTGGTTGTGAGCGCACTTATACAGATTTAAAATTTCTGAAGAGCAGAAAGCTTAGTAACGTCTGTATATACGTATCCATAAATAACTATTACTAAGAATTAAGAATATACATTATCATTAATCAAACATTACTAAGCTTACTGATGTATAACATACAGACCACAACTTTATTCAGATTTAGGCTGTTTCCAGAGCTATCACTCAAATAATATTCATATTTTAACTGAGTAGTGTGTCACATTTAGATTTTTATTTCGCTTAGATGTTGCTTGGGTAACTACCTAAAAGTGCAGGGACGTTACAATGTGTGGATGGCCTTCACTGCAGGCAGATACCTTAAATTCTCAAGTTAAAGTCAAAATTCAAAATAAAGATTTCAAAGTAGCTCAGCCGACCAACAACCTGCTAAAATGATCGACCCATCCAGTCTAGTCTTTTTAAAGCCCAAAGTTACCTCAAATAAACAAAAATTAAGTTCATTCAGATAATGAACCAACGTCTAACTAAGTGTTAAAATTCTGATGATTCTCATAAACTATCTCTGCTTTTATACAATTCAAAATAATAAATAATTGGTAATGTGAAATGAAAAGTTGTTACTTAATTCGTCATGAGGACAATTAAGGTCGCTAAGTATAACTAATATTTTTCCATTCAAGCAAAAAAAAATCCTTCGAAATAAGGATGGTGTGAATTATTTTTAGAAATTAGAAAAATAAATTTGTTACAATATTTATCCATACATCATGATAATCTTTATAAAGTCTTCATGCCTCTTTGTCCTCGCAGTATCGTCACATGTAACAAATTATACATCTATTACTATACAATACAGTAGTCATATAATAATGAAACTAATTTATATACATGACATGTTTTCTTTTTACAAATAAAAATAAATAATTATATAAACAATTAGACTCGTGAATGAAAGGATTTCAACCTATTTACATGTACAATGTCTCTATATCTATTTGTACCTATTTTCTTTATTACATAATTCGTATCAGAGACCCTTCTGACAATCTGGAATGTTAAATAATATTAATTGGCGAAACTCAAAACATAGGTAGTACTAGTCTATATAAACAATTGTTTGTATGGGAGCTAAGCGAAATTCTTAAAATTTGTTTTCACCTTTCCATACTGGACCACACAACTGATCGGGGAAATTTGTATGGGAGGAAGAGAAAAAAAATTGCGAATTTCGCTTAGCTCCCATACAAACAATTGTTCATATAGACTAGTATTACCTATGTTTTGAGTTTCGCCACCTAATATTATTTAACCTTATATAATAGACGTAATTTTGTACTTATTCCAGTTAATCTATTGGGCACATAGATCATGACTAACTAAAATTCTTGTTTGTAACAAAAATTTAGCGCTGTCTGTGCGGAACTAATTTCACAGTAAGCATTCTCACCACGTCACCTCGTAATTTGTTAGCGACCGTCAATCAACGTCAATCACACTGTCTGAATCACCAACATCACGCCTCGAACAAAACCTACGACAAGATTGGACAATGTTTCGTATTTCTTGATCCAAAAAATATATAATTTGTCATATTGGTCAACAGTGTGCAATAAATACAAGGCCACCGTCTTGGACGCGATGCTGAAAATCACCGAAAATCACACGGAGAAAAAAATGGCACCTAAGATATTTGGAATCAACATATTAAAATCTACAATATAAAACAAAAATATTAAACTTGGCACATCAATCGAGCTAGACCTACATTTTATAACATTTCAATCCCTAATAATATACATATTTCATTTAATAGGTTTCTTGAGGAGTCCTGATGATCGGACAGTTTCCGCGGAACTATTTGTCTCAAGGATTTCAAAATCCAGATTTCTGACCCTGCTAGCAACTTGTTCTATATGTGCATACCATGACAAATGCTGATCAAGTTCGACCCCAAGATGTTTAGTATGCGTGACTTTGTCAATGCAAGAGCAGTTACGATTGCTATCAAAAATATTATTGCCTATATATATCTATATATTGTTGTTAAATCTGTTATTTCTGCGTTGCAAGGATCAGAAAGTCTTGTAGATCAGATCCAGTGTATCACTATACTTTGTTCTTTGTTTCTCCGTCAAATATGCATGTGATTTACGTTATTTGGATTAAATTTATTGAGAGAAATTATGTTTAAAAGATGTGCGAAGAAAATAAATGTTATCAATCCGTGTTATGTTATCAAAAGACCTTTAAAAATGTGAAATGAAAAGGTGTTTTCAACATTATTTTTGTTAACTATCTTTTAAGGAACTGTAGGTCTGTTTGTGTGTCTTGTATATTGTTGCCCGTTATGTTTGTGACTGTGTGTTTCCTGAGTAATAAAAAATAAATAAATATCTATCTACACAAGTGACCCCCTCGAAGTAATTCGGGGGAGAGTAAGAGGACAGCTCACAGGCAAAAAACCAGGAGGCCCACCATGCCTGGGACCGATGGATGGCGGTATATCCATCCCTAAGAGCCGGACCTTATATGGAACAGACTGGTGACGAGCAGCGGCGTCACTGGTGCGAGGGTTCCGGCACCGCGCTCACCAACCCTCCTGCCCAGCGTGTGTGAGTATGGGCAATTCTTCCACGATGACCGCCGGGAGTGGCAGTCCAGGAAAGGCTTATGTCCAGCAGTGGACGAACTAGGCTGATGGACGGACGGATATATATTCATATATATATATATATATATATATATATATATATATATACATATATATATATGTATACAACGTGTAACAAAAAGGTGTAACTATATTTGAAGAGCTTATTCTGTCAATGGTATAGAACAATTTTTACTATGGAGACAACCATGTATCTCGAAAAAAAATCACTATTTCATAGAAAAATGCAATGCCGCTCGGCCGAAATGAATGGAAGGGCAGATTTTTGTCTCCATAGTTAAAGTTGTTCTATACCATTGACTGAATAAGCTCTTCAAATATGGTTACACCTTTCTGTTACATGTTGTATATATAGTGAAGCTAGGGCCCGTCCTAAAAATATTGAGATGTTATTAATTCGTTTTGTATCCTGTAGATACGATCAAATTTAGACTCCACATCACACTACTGAATTCGAGATTTTTCAAGATTTTGAATTGCAACAAGCAATAAACTAAAAACTAACACAATTCGCTGGGTGCCAAATTCATTGTTTACAACCTCGGTACTTCGGCACTCTTATCTCATTGAAGGTTGCTAATTTGTTCGTTGTTAAAGTATGCAAATTTAACTTTGGCAGCCAGCCAGACTCCGAGTAAATTTTCGTCAAACATTGACACAACTGAAACATTTGCTTCGATTCGGAGAGTTATGAAATTGTGCAAAATCGTACGCAATTGTGTCCCCTAACACATTCAAGGTGAATTCATGATCATCGTCCAAATTCATACCGGAAGCTTGGTAAGTGATCAGTATCGTGAATCAATAACAGTTTTTGTGAAATTAATAAAATTTAATTGCGGCTTCCCATAGTAATTCACTGCCAGTCACAAGTGAATCACTATATGGGAAGACGAAATTTTTTTCATGTTATAAATTTTACAAGAATTGTTACAAAGCCTCAACTACGAGTTCGGACGATGGTCAGGAATTCACCTTGTATATGCGCCCAGACTAGTAAGAGCGTAAACTATGGACATGTAACAGATCAATAAAATATCTATTTAAATATATAATATTGTAATAAATATAAAAATTCTACAGTGAGCTTTTTATTTATAGATATATAAATTATTATTAGATTAACAAAAACAAATATTTTCAATAGATAATGCGCTTTACGCAATCTGAGAAAAATATAAAATTTAATAAATTTTACATTTCCTTAAATCAATGATTCGAGAACGATTAATTCCGCTACGAAACGCACAACTTAAAATGGTTCTTCTTATTTTTGAATTAATAATATTAAATAAGTGTGATTAATGGCATTTCACGAATATATTTTAATGTCAGTTAAGCTTTTCCGGCAAAATTTTGTTATTTTACGCAATACGTTGTTAATGAATAGGCACACAACATTAAAACACGCTGTTAATGAATAGGCACACAACATTAAAACACGCTGTTAATGAATAGGCACACAACATTAAAACACGCTGTTAATGAATAGGCACACAACATTAAAACACGCTGTTAATGAATAGGCACACAACATTAAAACACGCTGTTAATAACAACATTTTGCCGGAAAAGCTGAATTGACATTAAAATATATTCGTGAAATGCCATTAATCACACTTATTTAATATTATTAATTCAGAAATAAGAAGAAAAATCTTAAGTTGATGACACAACCAAAGTGGGCCGAAAAATATAAATATTGAATATTATTGAATATTAATTTTTCTAATTTATAGACAAACAACTTTGTAGTTTAAATCCACGTATGCATCAAAAGATGGGAATGTACAATAATAAATTATAGAAACGGTCGTAGCACAAATTAGCTTAACCCGTCTAATACACACACCTGCACAATTAGCGGAACAGAAAAAAAGGAAGAGTATTAAATAATAAAGTAAACATAAAAAAACCAGACATGAAGTAACAAACCAATTGACATTTCTTAACTTCGACTTTATAAAGTCTTAATTACATTTTATTAAAATAATAACTTAATGATATTAACATAATTCTCAGCATGGCCAGGTGGATTGAAACGGTAGCCAGAGCATGAGGTTGAAACACTCGTTATTAGTCATTCATTTATTTAATGTTAAAATCACAGTATCTTGAAATTTTCAACACTGTGTTATCACAAAATATAGAAAAAGTTGACATTGTTTAAATTTTGATTATTTTTAATAAAATTTAATTAAGACTTTGTAAAACTGATGTTAAAATATGTCAATTGGTTTGTTACTTCATGTCTGATTATTATTTTGTTCAATATTGACTTTATTATTTTATACACATCCTTTTTATTCTGTTCCGCTAACTGTGCCGGTGTGTGTTATAAAACGCCATCGATTACTAAACGGTTCAAAAATTGGTTTAAAAAAATTATACATTATAATTATTGCAAACTAGTTCACAGCCAAAATCCTTTTTTGGCTAGCAACGCCCTAGTTCTAGGAGTCTGTAGCAGTAAGTACATGCAAACAACTTGATGCCTGTAGCAGCCTTTGTGGTCCAGTAGTCTAAGTAATGTACTACTAACCCGGCGTTTATGGGTTCAAATCCCGTAGGGGCACATTTCTGTTCCTTCTCCGTATCTTGGTAGGCAAGTTAAGCTGGGTTCCATAATAGTGCCCGAAGTACGGCGATAGGGATCACCACCCATCACACTGAGACGTAATAATCGTCGGTGAAACGTGGGTTAGTGTGACTTGCATTTCACAGTCAGAAACACCCTTGACAACCCCAGGTATTCATGTCATGACGATGTTTCCAAAACTTACTTGCAACAATTCTTCAGCCGATTTCTTATCCTGTGGTGCCAACCCCAGCATTTTAGACCAATGTCGAGGAAGCTTGATCGTGCCATTCCTGAAACCGTGTAGGTTCTTCAACTTCCGTGATCGCGTACTGAGTTGCATGGCCATATTTCCGTTAAAAGACCCAATCGTTTCACAATTGATTTTGATTATTTCAATAAATGGTACGAGTAGAATAATTTAAATTAGAATGAAATTTTTTAAGATTCAAAAAAACCGTTGACACATTTTAAATCAAAATGAACTTTTCTTCATTACATATTTAATTCCACTGCGAGGTTCCAAAAAAATTCAGTTATCGAAACTTTAAGCAGAGGGTTTTTAGAATCAAAGTACTAGGTTGTGATATCCCGGAAGAAGTACAACTGGGATCGTGTAGGTTCGTAGACGTTTAGCAACTGCGGCGTCATGGCGACTACTGGCTCTACGGCGTAGCGCGGATCGGAGCTACGACGCTACGAGATGAGGCAAAGATCTGAAAAGCTTTGAGACGAATACATGGATTTAAATATCTTTTTCGAGGTCATAGAGTAAATAAATATATATTTTAGGTTATTTAAGTTCGAAATATACCCTATAATTGTTAAGTTTTCAGTTCGTATTTACCAAAATATTTATAACTCAACTTAAATTTGAATTTGAAACTTTAGTTCGTAGTAGTTTTAATAAACTCTTGCTTTGTTTCTTAATCTTCACCGACTTTTCTTTATTTGCGAAACATAATGTCTTAACCTAACATTAAAAAAATACAAAATAAAGTTAATCTTTATAAAGACAATTGTAATAATGTAAGTACAATTATAATTGTACAGTATAATTGTAAGTATCTCATGTATGAAACCAAATTCAGAATGTAGGTCTTGGTTTTTTAGGACATTGTTAACCTCCATGGCCGAGTGGTTGACCTACCTGCTAACTCAGAGTTCATGGGTTCTTTCCCTGCGCTGCTCGGTCTGCGTGCTTCGGATTCCACATTTTGTGCCCGACCGAAGTAACGCACTGTAATCGTTGGTGAACAAACAACAAACATTTCGTCACGACTTGAATCCCTTAGGGAGTGTCGGAGGTGTAGCCGAGTATCAACTGAGAAATGTAAGTCACAGTCCATAAGAAACTCTACCACTTGGCCACAGGGGTGGTTGTTAGTAGGCGAGCACTATACCACTCGGCCACAGAGGTGGTTGTTAGCAGGCGAGCGCTCTACCACTCGGCCACGGGGGTGGTTGTTAGGAGGCGAGCTCTCTACTACACCGCTACAGAGGTGGTGGTTGGCAGGTGAGCGCTCTACCACTCGTCCAAAGAGGTGGTTATTAGGAGGCGAGCGCTCTACTACTCCGCCACAGAGGTGGTTAGCAGGCGAGCGCTTTACCACTCGGCCACAGAGGTGGTTGTTAGCAGGCGAGCGCTCTACCAGTCGGCCACAGAGGTGGTTGTTAGCAGGCGAGCGCTCTACCAGTCGGCCACAGAGGTGGTTGTTAGCAGGCGAGCGCTCTACCAGTCGGCCACAGAGGTGGTTGTTAGCAGGCGAGCGCTCTACCACTCGGCCACAGAGGTGGTTGTTAGCAGGCGAGCGCTCTACCACTCGGCCACAGAGGTGGTTGTTAGCAGGCGAGCGCTCTACCAGTCGGCCACAGAGGTGGTTGTTAGCAGGCGAGCGCTCTACCAGTCGACCACAGAGGTGGTTGTTAGCAGGCGAGCGCTCTACCACTCGGCCACAGAGGTGGTTGTTAGCAGGCGAGCGCTCTACCAGTCGGCCACAGAGGTGGTTGTTAGCAGGCGAGCGCTCTACCACTCGGCCACAGAGGTGGTTGTTAGCAAGCGAGCGCTCTACCAGTCGGCCACAGAGGTGGTTGTTAGCAGGCGAGCGCTCTACCAGTCGGCCACAGAGGTGGTTGTTAGCAGGCGAGCGCTCTACCACTCGGCCACAGAGGTGGTTGTTAGCAAGCGAGCGCTCTACCAGTCGGCCACAGAGGTGGTTGTTAGCAGGCGAGCGCTCTACCAGTCGGCCACAGAGGTGGTTGTTAGCAAGCGAGCGCTCTACCAGTCGGCCACAGAGGTGGTTGTTAGCAGGCGAGCGCTCTACCACTCGGCCACAGAGGTGGTTGTTAGCAAGCGAGCGCTCTACCAGTCGGCCACAGAGGTGGTTGTTAGCAGGCGAGCGCTCTACGACTCCGCCACAGTGGTGGTTGTTAGCAGGCAAGCGCTCTACCACTCGGCGACAGATGTAGTTGTTAGTAGGCGAGCACTTTACCATTCGGCCACAGGGGTGGTAATGTTAACTTTTGAGATCTGTTATTATTAAAAGTAATATACCGGGTGTTAAAAAATTGCTATTTTTAAAAGAAACTAAATACTCTACTCATGAATGAACGGATGAAAATTTTATTGCACAGAAAATAAAAATAAAAATGCAGAGTACAGAATAACACAGAAGGCAAGGGCGGACTTATTCCTCAAAGAAATTTCTTTAAGTTAACCCATGGTTGGCTCATACTGAATAACTTTCCTACAGAAACAGAACAGAGCAAATGAAAAAAAATTGCAGCTGCCAATACAAAATTTACAGGGGGTACAATTATGTTCGTTTGCGTGGTTATGTTTGTATGGGAAAGTTGTTCAGTATTGACAGTTAAGTATGTAGTTTAGTTTTAACATAGCGGTCTATTTACACCCGGTATTTAAAATCATATATATATATTTCCGGCAATGTGTAATTTTGGTCAAATTACGCCTTAACAGCGTCAATTTATTATTGCTTATAATTCTTTTAGCAGTAAACTAAAACTGTTTAGACTAACTTTTATTACTTTGAAATATTTTAGAAGTTTATAATTAATCTTCAATGAAATTCTTCAGAAAGATTTCATCCAACGAAAAATAATTACAAAACTTTTGTCAGAGTTTACGACACCTATCAATAATTTGAACATGTTCTTTGTGTTGGGGTGAAGTGGGGCGTCTAGTCCTTTCAGGTCAATACTGCCGGTTTTTCTGTGGGATTGTGTAGAGATCACACTGAGCCACATTCGTCCTATAATCTCTCAACAAATGTTGTGCACGTAGTGACCACACCCCGGTTGGCTCGTGGGCTAAACCTGGTCGTATAAACGCGGTTACCTCCTGCGCATTGCATGAAAACCGGTTCGGTGAAGAAGGCAACTCAGCAGGTGAATTTGCTATGATGAAAGTCATACTAACACGTATTGTTCGAGAATTTCTGGCTACCTAAAGTTTTTATGAGAAATTCTTTATCTTTACACTTTAAAATATGAAAATTCGGTGTTTTAAATCAAGATTTTATAGTTTTGGCGGTTTTTAAAAATAAATAATGAAAGTTTGTAGCCGATTGAATTTTCAGACCCTTAATAATTAAAAGCCTTCTTTTGAACAAGGAGCTCTTTATGATTCTTGATTTAAACTATTTAATTACGGGAATTATTTTTATTGATATTAATATTTCAAAACTGCAAATAATTCGCAATTTTTTCCAAATATCTCTGGTATGCTCGGTTGTCCGAAAACTTTAAATATTTGGGAGAAATTGTTTATATTCAAAATCCACGCGTACGAACTCGTAGGCAACAGTTTTATGGTATGGTTAAAAAGTTTTCATATACATTTTTTTATTCAAGGAGTAGTTATAAAATAATAAAAAATCTAATAAACCAGTCAAGTGCGAGTAGGACTCGCGCCCTTAAGGTTCTGTACCATTAAATAGGTTAATATACTTAAATATTTTAAACAGGACTTACAAACTTATCACTACCTACCAACTGTATGAAACAAAACTGCAAAATTAAGTTGGTTGATTATTCGGAGATATCGGCGTTTTCAGTATTTGTTGTTAGTCTATAGTTAGACGTTGGTCTTCAATAAAATGTTATGTCAACTGAGTGTTATTTATTTGCAAATTTAAATATTTACAAGTTGTTTAATTGCAGTACATAATATACAGGGTTCCATATTAGGGCCCTTGCTGTTTTTAATTTACATAAATGACCTTCCTTATTTAGTTAAAGACTTAACGAAGATAGTATTATTCGCAGACGACACGTCACTTATTTTTAAAGTTAATAGACGTAAAGATATCCTTGACGGCGCGAATACAACTTTATCACTAGTGCTTGATTGGTTTACTGTAAATAATTTAGTTTTAAACGCAAAAAAGACAAAATGTATAAAATTTACGTTACCAAATGTAATTCAAGTGGATGGTAATTTGCTTTTGCAGGGGTCCAAGCTGGAGTTAGTTAACGAAACTAAGTTTTTGGGCATTACGGTAGACTCTCGTCTTCAGTGGGGTCCTCACATAGAAGCCCTATGTGGTAGACTTAGTTCGGCCGCATACGCTGTTAGACGCATAAGACAAATTACTGATGTAGATACTGCTAGACTAGTCTATTTTAGTTACTTTCACAGCATTATGTCATACGGCATGCTGTTATGGGGTAGAGCCGCGGATACAGAGGCAGTCTTTGTTTTGCAGAAGAGAGCAATTCGGGCTATTTATAATATGAAGCACCGGGATTCACTAAGAAAAAAGTTCAAAGAAATTAATATATTAACGGTTCCTTGTGAATATATTTACCAAGTCCTTAGATATGTCAGAAAAAATGTTGAGTCTTTCCCGAGGCTTGGTAAGCAACATTGCAAGGAAACCAGAATTAAGCATAAATTGGCTTTCCCAAAAATCAGACTCGCTAAGGTGAGTACTTCTTTCGTAAGACATGGTATAAGATTTTACAATAAACTTCCAAAGGAGGTCCTTACTTTGTCAGAGAATAAGTTTAAATTGTATATTAAGCAGGGCCTATTGAAAAAGGCATATTATAAAATAAATGAATATTTGGATGATGGTGAAGCATGGTGTTACAGTGATAATGATAGTAAGTTATAATTTAATTAAATAGTATAATTTCTTAACTTATGATTCCTCTAAGGTGTAAACATTAATTGATTACAGACTGTAAAAGGAAAAGGACTATATGAGACAGGTAGACAAAGATATATATGTTTTTCTTTTTTTCATTAACCTGAATTCCTGCTGTCTTGTATTTTCTTATCCCTTGGTTAAAGTAGATATAAGTCATATATTGTATAGTATAAGTTTTATGTTGTAAAAAAAGACATGATCTTGCTAAGTTTCTTGCCCTTCTTCTTAGCAAGACTAACCGAATGGGCGGAGGTAGGCATGTATTTATATATGTAACCTATTAGTATGTAGTATATAGGATGGGATTTGGTCGGCCGCCTGGATTCGTGCTGGGGGCTCGGTTGGTGATCATTGAACCTTGTTCCTGGTCCCTGGCCGGGTCTCCGGTATGGGTTCGGGCGGCTGATTGGATTTTACCTTGTATGATATATATTTTACCTATCATTTTAATCGTAAATATATTGCTACATAAATTAAATAAACCTTTAATTTAGTTCATGTACATTTGTTATTTTATTACATATATTTTCTTTATTAGATTAAATTTGACGTGTAAAAAGTGTATATATCTATACCTGCTTTGCAAAATAAACTATTTGAATTTGAACAGAAGTAACAAATTCCTGACTACTTCGGTCTTTGAGATAGATCCCGTAACAAAAACGGTCTAAAAATGAAAAATTTGATAGCCCCCATTTCTTTATTTTTAAAGTAAAAAGAAATAAAAAATATTTTTGTACTCAACTCAATGGTTCTAGAAAATGACATTTACGTACATATGCTACGGTAAGAAAAAAATAATTATTTTCGGCTTAATTTTCATGTATGTGCCCCCCCTGGAAAATAATTAATAATATTTATTTATTTCATGAATAAGACAAATAAATACAATTTTCAAAATTTACAAATTACAAATGAGGTTTTAACTTATTGTAGGTACCTGAAACCTAGACTAGGCTACAAAGTAACCTGTTGATAGGTAACAGACCTCTTCCCTTCCTAGATTATTTTAACTTTTAACATATGCACGAATTACTACGAACAGAACTGCAAGGTAACATGAAAATATAAAAGATTAACAATTTAATTTAACAAAAACGTGCAAAATAAACATGCAAAGCATGCATAGAGAAAAAAAAAACATTTCCAAAATACAAATTAAAGATTAATTAAATAATATTATAAATAAATTTTATGATAATTATTAATTATTAAGCTAACAATAAAGATTGATGATAAGATTCTCGAAGTGAGACAAATTAATTGATAATTGATAACAATTTCAACTTTTTAAATGAAGTTTAAAGAACACGACAACAAATGATTAGATCATTTTAACGATCGACCTGTAAAAGACCCTCTGTTTTGTCAAAATTCAGACTGTTCAACTAATCAGCAATTGCAATTTTAAGTTTAGATTGATTTAAAGATGCTATGTTTAAAGTTTGACTTGCTTTATTGTACAGATGACTTTCCAAAAAACAAGGAAACTTGTTAACAAAGAACGTTTTAAATCTTGGATTCTTGTACACTCTGTCCTTCCGCCGCTTTGTATTAATAGTATTGATTATCTGAGGAGTTATTTTGCGGTGTTTATGGTTTATTATTTGTGCCACAAAGAGCTGTCTGACAGTGCGGAACCTTCATTCTTTGTAAAGTTGTTCAGTAGGGAATCGATACTGTCGGTAGGTGCTCACCTTCAGTACAGCTCTCTGTGCTCTCTCAAGATTGATGAGGTTGGTCTTGGAGGCTCCACCCCAAGAGGTGGTACAATAGGACAGCAGAGATTGACACAACGAGAAGTATAACATTTTGATAATGCGTCCATTAGATACATATCTGATTTTTCTGAACAGAAATATTAATATTGTTAAAACTCGCGTGAGCTGACATACTAAATTATTATTACATACGGCTTGAACACTCACGTGTGATTGTTGTTGACTATATGCCAACCGTTTCGTCGTCGACGCGTCGTCGTCCTAAGAACGACACTCGCCTTGATAATGCCGAAATTGTATCGGTGAAACGGTTGGCATATAGTCAACAACAATCACACGTGAGTGTTCAAGCCGTATGTAATAATAATTTAGAAATATTAATCTTCTTACGCGCTGAGTTAGTAATTTTATATGAAAGTTGATTGTCAACTGTAATGCCTAGGTATTTGATAGTATTGGCATTTTGAAGTTCCATGCATTGGCAGGAGCTACCAAGACCATTCAAAAATTTCTGTGAGTGAGTGATTATTTGGATTATTAAATAAATTACTTTTTTTATTCAATAGCCGGTTTTCGGTTTTATACAATATATCAAAATTTCAGGTCTCTATCTGATTCCGTCTAAGAGACACGTGACATACGGACGGGCAGACTGATAGACAGACAAACGGACAGCGGAGTGACATTAATAGGGCTACGTTTTGCTCTTTTTGTACGGAACCCTAAAAAACAAAACATTTTCACGCGTAGCTCCGCAACCTCATAAATTGTGCTAAATATTTGGAGTTCCACCTACCAGGAGTTGATACAGCCTTAAGCTGAAATCCGACCGGGAAAATTGTTTGAGGATTCCGGGAATTCTTACTGACGCATATATTTTTGTATAGGCTATTCTATAATGATACTTGACAAAAAAATTACCTCGTTCCATCTAACAGAAGAAGTCGGTATGGCGGGATACGTGTTCCACCTTCTAAACAACCACATTTTCCAACTTTATATTTATGATTATACTTTCATAGTACGGCTTATATCAAGGAAATCTGGTAACTGATTTAATGTGTTTGATACTTTGAGAGCTTTTATCCTTATCTGACGTATGGATTAGGGACAACATTATGCGATTACGCGGTAATGTAGCCTTTGCAACTTTTGCAATGATTTTTGCTTTGTGAGTTTTCTAACAATAATATAACAATAATAAATTATTTCAGGATAGTTTGTGGAATTTTAAACAATACACATCTTATAGTCTAAGTTTTCATAGAGGAATTATATTCTCAACCAGGGAAAATTTTCTGCTCACTAATATACGTTCCCGATTTTCTGTTCTTTTAGATTTGTAATTAACTACTGTAATATGAATTGTTAATTAAAAGATTGATTATTGATTGATGACGTGACGGATTAATGTAATATATTTCTAAATTTACATAATTCTGATCTTTGTTTTGGTTTTTTAATACAATTAATAAATGGGTTCCAGTTTGTCTCCGAATATCATATTGTCTTGTAGATCAGTGCGATTGTCTATCATATTGTCTTGTAGATCAGTGCGATTGTCTATCATATTGTCTTGTAGGTCAGTGCGATTGCCTATCATATTGTCTTGTAGGCCAGTGCTTTTGTCTATCATGAATAATATCATATTGTCTTTGTAGGTCAGTGCGATTGTCTATCATGAATAATATATTTGTCGAATATTCTGATGTCGTAATTTTGTAAATGCCTTTGAATATGCTGTGTTAATTGTAACTAATAGAAAAAAGCCCTTCATGGACCTTTACGACAGCGATGTTTCATGCATAGCTTAGCTTTGTGTTGATATGTCTAATGACTTCAAATAGCATTATGAAGCAGTATCTAGTAATATATTATCTGTGGCAGTATCTACTTATTTGATATTTAAAAGCAAATTTAAAGTCTGAATGTCCTGACAGCACCTGGTAACGGCATCTTGACGTCATGCTGGACATTCTAATGAGGAAAAAGTCTGTAAAGCTTTCGCCCCGTACGATTTTTATTGCTGATGAGTATTTACAAGTTCTGGCAATGAAGACGTAAATTGCCTTACTTTGTCTGTAAGTAGTCGCGGGTTTAAGAGGGGCACATTTTGTGTAAACTTGTGTGCTTTAAAAAGCACGTCATATTTGTAGGTCCATATTGGTTCCCAGAGTACAGTGATAGGGCTCACCAAGTCATATTGTAGGTCCATATTTGTTCCCAGAGTACAGTGATAGGGCTCACCACGTCATATTTGTAGGTCCATATTTGTTTCTAGTGTGCAGTGATAGGGCTCACCATGTCATATTTGTAGGTCCATATTTGTTTCTAGTGTGCAGTGATAGGGCTCACCATGTCATATTTGTAGGTCCATATTTATTCCCAGAATACAGTGATAGGGCTCACCACGCCATGACGCTTCGACGTACTGTTAAAACTAGCTGCACTTTATAATCCATACTAGGAACCACTCTGACACCCCCGAGGAGACAAGACAAGACAAGACTAGGAGACTAGGAGCTCCAAAACCGAATCAGAGCACCCCGACTCCGCGCAGTCTTGTGGCTATTACCCCTAGAGTGTATATGTCGTGACCAGATCATAGAATTGAACATTTCATGAAATAGTCGACCATTTCATGAAATGATCGCATTTCATGAAATAGTCAACTGTCACTGACCAGATCATTAAATGTTCAACGTTTAACGATTTGGTCAGCGACGTTTGACCATATCATTAATGTAGGGTGTTCATACAAATGTTGATACTAGAAATTCGAAATCTTGTTATTAGGAACTTAATTATTGTTCTTTAAAGTACAAAATCAACAACTTATAAAGAATTAGCACGTATTTCAAGTTACTTATTATACTACCTACTTAGGTAAATTTTTTAGAAAAATCAATAAGGATTTAGCAAATTAGGTATTTTGAAGGAACGTATTTTACTAAATAATACGTAATAATAATCCCAACCATCTGGGTTTAAATAAAATGAATTAGTTGTTTTAGGAACTTAATTACACTTCACTGCACTTTCTTCCTCAGTTATTACATTATTAATAACATTTAAAACAAGAGAATTGTGTAGCGCCGCCATGATGCATCGCACAAACAATAAAAATACGCCATCAGCGCCGCTAGTGGTGAATAAATGTAACTATTTTACGATATGATCATACAATGTTTGACCAGATTATGAAATGGTCTTGTGTTTAATTGATTATATCGTCAAACGATCTCTATTCATTAATTTGGTCAATCCATATCATGAAATGGTCAACAAACAATGTACTATTTCATGAAATGCGACCATTTCATGATATGGTCGAACATTTCATGAAATGTTTAATTCTATGATCTGGGCATGACATATATAAAAAGCCGAATTCGCAAAGGAAGGGCAGCCGGGTGCTTGCACTTTGTAACGCAAGGGTGAAGGGGCTGCACTTTCCGCACAGATGCAGAACTAACTGGGTTATTAATCAGGAAATGTTAGAAAAATGTGGGGTTATGATACAAACAATAAATCCAAAACTATAAGTTTTCCGGACAGGGGGAAAGTGCTAAGGCTTTTCTTCCCCGTCCTATCTTCTCCCACTCCTTTACGATGTCATTAAGAGACGACAAAAGTGAGGTTTTCATTTTCGAAAAAAAAAACGTATCTCAAAAACTATACATTATGGAAGGGTTTTACTCCCTCCTCCCTTGGACACAAAACTTTAGAATGCTGCTGATGGGATGGGGGCTTCTGGATCTCTGAAAGTGCTCCTTCAAGGCCGACATGGATTTCTGAAGCGCATCCATTGTGTTAATGTGGCTAAATAACACTTGCTGGCAGGTATGATGTGTCACTGGTCAGTAATAACTTTGTTTAATTTTAATTGAATTATTAACTATTAGCATAGTATGAAGAGTGTGACTAAATTTATGGCTACCCCCGAACATTGGGGATTCATATTATGACGATGGATTTTTTGTATTTTCTGCTGCTTGTGTTACAAATCAATCGATCAAATCAAATAAGAAGAGACGGCGTAAGGTTATTATAAGTCTATTGGAGTGAAAGTTCAATATGTAATATCGTGCTATGCTAGGGCTGTTTGAAAATTTTCATCATGACTTCTAATTAAATACTTGCCTTCTCCTATGTTCCAAAAAGAAACGCAGCTGTTACATATTATATTCAATTAGGTAAAGCTGTGGCCCTCGATTTCCTATTTACGCGGACGTTTTCAATCGATTAAAACTGCACCATTTAATCATATTTTAATTCAAGTTTAAAGAGATTGAATCCAAAAGCCATCGATCTTTTAATCCCCTTGCCATTACGCGGTCTACACGTGTAACGTACCGAAAACAAATGTATGAGTACAAAGCCTTTACCTTAATTATATTAGGAGTCATTTTGCCATGCAGGAGTCCGCGTGTCGGTAAATACTCTAGATACTGATATCTCGAGTGGCACGTCCATTAGTCTAACGATCAGAAATGACTTCAGTAACAAGTATTGTTTCGCAATGTTTCATAGTTTCATCAAATCGTCGAAATTAATTCTAAATTCTATTAAAGATCGCAATATTTTGTTTTGTTATTTCTTTTTAAAAATGAATTTTCACAACTTCTGTGTATCTGGGGGCACGGCAGTGCCCCCGCCGAGTCTCGCAAAAAAACGCGGAACGGCCGTACCATCCTTTTCTCGATGTAGTTTACTGGACATTAGAACAAAAAGTTAAAAAATACCTTGTAATCTATCATTCAAATTTGGAGGAAGTTCTGTCTATGGTTGGAATCCATAAAATAAAAGTTGGCCTGAGAAATAGAGTAGAAGTAAAATAAAAAGAGTTTTTCTTTTAGCCTCCCTGGTTTGTTCACTGTTGAACGTAGGCCATTCCGATATTCGCCTCTCTTGGCGGTCCTCTTGTGAGTCTTGCACATGCTGGGCGGGTTGGTGAGCGTGGTGCCGAAATCCTTGCACCTGTGATGCCACTGCCCGTCACCAGTCTGTTTTATAAGGGCTGACAGTACCGCCACCATACGGTCCCAGGCATGGTGGCCTACCTGGTTGTACCTGTGTGAGAGCTGTCGTTACTCTCTCCGGGTTTGTAAGTAAGATGGTGGTACCTCTACAGTTTAGCGCGGCATCAGCTCTGCTACTTGGTTAATAGTAGTTATTTACAGAAAATACATGCAGAAAAGTACCTCAAGCAGACCTCTCCTGTTAGCTGTCCTATCATAGAAGCTATATCATACATAATTCATTCTGATTAAAATACACTAACTTGTATCATACATGCAGTATGGTCTCAGCAGTTATGGCCGCACATATAGAACGTATCTGGATGATATTTATAAACTACAATAGTACGAGAGTACTGAAAATTGAGTTCCCTTCAAATTCTCCATACAAAACGCCAATTTCATATGTAAGGACCTAATAGATCAGTCGGTCAGTCAGGATATTTTGACCTTCAAATTCTTTAGCTTACAAGAGTAGACAGTCGTCAAACGCGAGGAATAGATAAAATTTCGCAAGTAATAGAGATAGAGATACAATGTATCTATGTCATAAAGATCGTTTATTTAGCGTGCTCTTTCCTTAGAGCGCAGCTATCCAACTTATTGGTGTATTCGTTTGTATTATTTAAAATTGATTTTGTTATTTCAACTTTTTTGCATTTGATTAGATTTGAGTGTAAAATATTGACAAATAATAACCAATATGATATCAATGGTTCATAGGTATATTATTAGAAATATGTAAACAGATCATAATTACATGCACATGTCCCATTATTTGCAATACCGAGAAGGTCGAATACTCGTATGCATGTGCCTTTTATTTATTATCACCATTGATACTCATATTTAGCAATAAAGATTTTTGATTCATAAAGAACAGCAACCCATTGATGCGAGAAAATCTACCTCTCTATAATTGATTCGATCACCATATGTATATTCCCTCACTGCTGCGAAGTGCTTTGAGAGAGCAGCAGACAAAAGTTGTGTACGTACCCGCAGGATCCTGAAAGGGCTTTCTGTCAGCAGACATACTTCACCGCCGCTGACTGCCTTAGGCAACATCATCTGCAGCTCCCCTGCTGCGTCACCAGCCTTCCCAGTGGGCACTGACCTCCCTTGCCCCGTTAATGTCCAAATCCATTCCTGTGGAAAAAAAACACAAATGAAAAAAACAAACATAAAAAAGCAGCGGCTTAATACTTTTATGTCCCTGTTTATGCAATCACAGAAGTAAGAATCAATGGTAGCCATAGAAATAAAAATAAACTTTTAACAAAAAAATAGTAAGCGACTTCAATAGTAACAGCAGGCATTCGCTAAAAAGTTAATAATAATTCTATAAAGACCGATGGTACCGAAGCAACACTTTTGCCGACTTCTTTCTTCCTGAAACATTATGTTATCTAGAAGTCGGCGCTCTTCAATTGGTTTTTATATTGCTATATACGCCGGAATTCCACTGCCTATTTGAGGAATTCCACTGCCTATCTCTGAAGACCTTCATCAGATCATGACCAAACCCAAAATTAAACCTACCTGGAAGTACACTCTTCCAAACAAAAAAGAATTATTCAAATCAGTTCAGAAATGACGGAGTTATGGAGTAACAACGCCAAAAAAAAAACAGTCGAATTGAGAACTTCCTCCTTTTTTTAAGTCAGTTAAAAACATATCCGTGCTGGCGACGCATAATAAAAGAATCTAAACTCTGAAATTTCCTGTCGAAGGTTTTTGTGAACGACTATTTAGACAACGTTAATTTAGGAAGCATGTGATGTGCAGGTAGCGTTGAAATTAATACATCTTTACTACCAAAAAAAGGACTGGAATAACCCCGAGACTAGACATAATTAGATTGACATCCTGGATAAAGTTTTCTCACCTAATCAAGGCTCAACCAAGATCTAATTTAGGGAAAATAAACGAATTTTGTACGGTAGTTCGCAAGTCTACCTCCTTAATGAGGCTAATAGAAGGGTAAAATAAGGGTAAAAATTGGTAGTTTGATCTATGGGTGACTCTACATCAGTAC